>CANSZD010000574.1:0-450000 GCA_947648045.1 Beta corolliflora | reverse complement strand
AGACCAAGTGGTATGCTTGAGGATGAATGGAAAGTTCTTGATAGAAAAGCACTTGGAGTTGTGAGATTGACATTAGCCCGGAGTGTGGCTTTCAATGTCAAGGATGCGAAAACAACGGCGGGTTTGATGGAAACTTTGTCAAGTATGTATGAGAAACCATCGGCTATCAACAAAGTATACTTGATGCGTCGTTTGTTTGACCTGGAGATGGTTGATGGTAGTTCGGCCACCGAACACATGAATGAGATCAATTCGGTTTTGGGTCAATTGTCTTCGGTGGATATCAAATTTGAGGATGAAGTGAAGGCATTGATTTTGTTGTCTTCTTTACCTTTGTCATGGGAAACTATGGTGACCGCCATTAGCAACTCCTCCCAAGAAAGAGAAGTTGAAATATGATGATGTGAGGGACTTGATTTTGAGTGAGAGCATTCGAAGGAGAGAGTCCGGTGAATCATTGGGTGGTGCATATAGTAGTGAAAGTAGGGGGAGAAGGAATCAACAAAGGGGAAATGCAAGTCATGGAAGATCGAAGTCAAGGGGGCATGGTAAACCGAATGGGGGAGCTCATGTGGTGTGTTGGGGTTGTGGTGATGAAGGGCATTTGAAGAGGGATTGTCCAAAGAGAGTAAATGGGAAAGGGAAGAAGAAGGTTCAAGATAGTGATGAAGAAGATGATGCATCAACTAACTTGATTTCGGAGTACGATTCCGATGTTTTGATGGTAAGCATGGAAGAACCGGAAGAGTTGGTTGGGTGCTCGGGATCATGGGTCTTGGATTCGGGTTCTTCTCACCATTCCTCACCATGCAAGGAGTTGTTTCGGAATTTCAAATCCGGAAAGCTTAGAGAAGCCTATCTTGCGGATGGCAAGGTAGTGCAAGTCATGGGGCAAGGTAATGTGAGTGTGAAACTCACTCATGGTGGCTTGTTGGAGTTGAAAGATGTCAAGTTCATCCCAAGGTTGAAGAAAAGCTTGATATCGGTGACTCAACTTGCCAAGTCGGGTCACAAGGTTGTGTTTGATGGTGGTTCTTGCAAGATTGTCAAGGGAGCTATGGTCATAGCTCGGGGGACAAGAAATAGAACACTTTACACCATGGGGGGCACAAGAAAGGAGCCCGGAATTGGGGTGAGAACTTCATGGAAGGTGTCGTTTGGTCGGGAATCTATCGATAGTGGGCCAAGGGATGAGAACCGTGGTGAAGCGGTATCCCGGTGGCAAATTGACCGGTAAACGCACAAGGTGAAGGGCGGCACACAAGTAAGTTGTGCCGAAAATCCTAAGTGGAGCAAAGAGTATATTGTTCGGGTGGGAGCAATGTGTTTGCTTTTAGAACAATGAGAAGCTTCTTTGGCTTAGGTGATGATTGTTTGTTGGGGTTGGTTTGGACCTCAATGGTCTTCCTTGGTTGGAGAGGAAGGGTCTTCATTTGGTTGTGGTGTCTCTTAGATGAACTGACCTCCGGGGTTAGGAGGGTGTGTAGGTTTGTGTAGGGATGTTCAATGATTTGGAGGTGTTGTTGTTGAGAATCAAAGTCGGTGTTGACTTTGATTTCTTTGTATTGGAGTTGGTGCAAACTTTAATGTCTTTTCCTTGGTGTAGAGGAAATGTGTTGTCATGGGGATGCTTAGACTAGGTGGGAGCATGGTGGTGATGCTCGGGATTGCATTTAGGTGGGAGCATGACCGTGATGGGTTTGGAGAGATGTTGGATCGGGGTTAATTGGTTGAGACCTCGGTGTCGTTTCCTTTGGTGAAGGGGAAGCGGGTTTGGCTATGGCCAATGTATGGAGAGGTGATGGTGATGGTCATCGGGTATTTATGGTTGGATGTTCTCTTGCTAAACCGATCTCCAGGTGGGAGAATGTTGGGTTTGGTGGAGATGGGTGAAGCAAGCAAGGCACAAGGTGGAGAAGCAAATAGCGTGCAAAGAAGGGCAGCAAGCCCAGCAGCCCGGGCGGGCAGCAGGGGGTGGCCCGGGCGGGCGAATGTGGGCCCGGGCGGGGCGGCTCCCGGGCGGGCTCTTTTTGGCTCCGGGCGTGCGGTTTTTGGCGATTGAAGGCGAAACTTGCGAAAGTTTTCCCCGGGCGGGCAAGCATTTTGCCGGCGGGCGACTGACCCGAGGCGGGCGGTTTTGGGCCGGGCGGGCTAACCCAGCTTTATGCACGTGTTTCGCGATTTAAGTTTAAATCGTGGCCGTTGGATTGCTTTTAGTTCTAGGAGTATAAATACCCTATTTTCTGAGTTTAGAGAGGGTAGCACACATATCTCAAAGTTCAAACTTGAAGCCTCATCTTTTCTAGGGTTTTAGGAGAGAGAGTGAGTTTGTGAGAGATTGTATGTTCACCATTGATTCTCCATTGTTTTCATAGTGCAAGTTTGTGGGTTTTTCTCCCGGAGCTCGGGTTTCCCACGTTAATCTTGGTGTGTTCTTTCTTGTTTTCATTCCTCTTTGCATTACTTGGTTGTTATTTCAATTTCACAATTCTTCTTGATTATTGTTGATTATTGCACAATCTAGTTAACACTTAGTTTCTAAATCACAACACATATATATACATATACATATATATATATATATACATATACATATATATATATATATATATATATATATATATATACATATATATATATATATGTGTGTGTGTGTGTGTGTATATATATATATATATACATATTGAAGTTGATTGCTTACTTTTAATATATATATATGTGTATAAAGAGCTTACTTTTAAGTTTGGGTGTTCATCATCCAAAGGCTATTCGCCTCTTCTTTGATAGTAAGGCTGCTCTTCATATTGCCAAAAATCTCGTCTTTTATGAGTGCACCAAACATATTGAAGTTGATTGCTACTTTGTTTGCGTGATGCCATTACAGACGGTTTGATCGAGCCTTCCTATCTCCCTACTACTACTCAGCTTGCGGATATTTTTACAAAGGCGCTGGAAAAAAGGCAGTTTGAATTTCTTCTTTCCAAGTAGGGCATTATTAATGCCCATGCTCCCACTTGGGGAGGTGTTAGGATACCTAACTGTTTTTTAGGATAATTAGAATCCTTTCTTATTATAAGTGTTTGATTGACTTTACACTTCCTGTAGCATATATATACTCTGTGATTAATGAGAATGAGGGAAGCTAATTAAGCCTCACTTTAACCTAATAATATTGAACCTTTACTTCTATGAATCAATATTGTTCTTGAATTGGAAAAAAATTTCTTTATCGGCGACAATCTTCTTGATGTGTATGTCATCGGTTGAATTCTTCTTCTACATGTTTTTAGTAGTTCTACGTTCAATGTTTTTAACATGCTTATTTGATTATTTCAAGGTTATTTAGCAATTTTTTTGTTCAATTATTTAACATGTTTACTTTTTGTTTCAAAGTTACTTAGCCAGTGATTCTTTGGATGATATTATGGCCTAGAATAGCTCCAATCTCACAAAGAAAGAGAAACTTGCTTTCTATGTAAACAATTTTGAAAAAAAGTGACCACGGTCTGTATTACTTCTATATTGTATATATCTTTTAGTAGTCTTAGTGGTCAATATATAAACATTGAACAAATTAAGTTCATACATTCTACTATATATGGTATATGAATGAACAAGGAAAAAATTAGGTCGTTGCTAATTCTCCTAAGATTAAATTAAAGTCCTAACTATCCACCTAAACTAGTCAAGTGGCAAGTAAGGGTCGAACCACAAGAATCGGAGGTCTCACCAAGGTAGAGTCTCTAAGAGTAAGCTAAGTCGAAGAAAACGTCATGTTTTGGTTAAACTAGATAATCAAAAATATTGGAATCAAATTAGGAAAAGCAATAGGAGTGGGAAAACACCACAATCATGATTCACATCCAAAAACCAAATAGAGCTATGGGGATTAATTAACATGTAAAGGGGATATGCAAAGGGAATAAACAATCATAAACACCTCTAAAATATTTCTTAGGGATTTTAGAGTCTTAATTATAGCAACAAAACCTATATTTCGAGGTGTTATCACTTAACTAGGCCAAGTTAGGAATTGAAATAAAACCCAAGTTAATACAAATCAACAAGTGATGCATAACAACCAATCAATCATCTATGAAGGTCAACCACCTAAAAGCAAGCTAGTAAGGAGCAACAAATGGGTCAAAAGGTGATGGAGCTCACACCAACTAAGTCACCAACAACATTCATGATTGAAAATGCACAAATCCCAAACATAACAAACCCAACAAACCGTACTCATGAAAATAGGATGGAAACAATGATTGGGCTACTCCCAATCCTAGTTAATGAACTACTCACTACCCATTATACTAGCAAATATCCTAAACATGGAAAAACTAGCAATAAATCACCAATCCAAAAATAGCAAAAACCAAAAATCAAGACTTTAAAGAAAAAAACAAAACAAAATCTAAAGAACAAACAAGAAGAAACTAAGAAAAGATGGAAACTTTAATCTAGATTAAACTATTAAACATGAAGATTAAGCAATGAAAACATGAAACCAAAGCATGAAACTAACAAACTATAAATGCATAAAAACAATGAGAAAGAAAGAAAGGATTGAGAGGATTACTAAGGAAACAAAAACTTCAAACAAATTTGTCACTTTTCATTGATTTTCAATCTCCAAATTACACCTCTTGAGCCAAGTTTTCTCTCTCCTACACTAGTAGCTAAGTTTAGGGTTCTAAAAATCCGGATTCCTTTCCAAAATAGGGTAGGGAGTATTTATACCTCCCCTAATTACAAATATCGTAAAGGAATAGAAATGTGAAAAATGGCCCAACGAACGGCAGTCCGGGCGGGATAAGAGAGCCCGGGGGTGCAGGGGTGACCGAGCTCGAGAAATTCTCCCGGGCGTAAGCCATTTTTCCGAGAATGAGGCGGGAAGTTGGGGCTGCCGAAGTGCTCGGGCGAGCGACCTGGCCCGGGCGGGTTGCTGGGAGCTCGGGCGTGCTTTGGGCTCGGGCGAGCTTTAGGCTTCCCGGGCAAACATCTTCCTTCTTACTTTCCTTTTTGCTTCCCTCTAAACTTGTAGGAACTTAAATTCCTACACATCAAAGATAAAATGGAAGAGTAGAGGGAAGGGATGGAAATATATATCTCTATATATGCTAAGAGAGAATTAGATAGAAAAATTGGTGAAATTAAGGGAAAAAGGAAATAAACCAAGTAAAATAACCTTAATACTACCCTAGGACCGAGATAAATCTCACTCATCAATGAATAGATTGGCCTCTTGGTTGACTTTTATTTTACAGGTTTTTCACTATATACCCCCGACAAATCACGAAATTCACCATATACCCTCAATGTTTCGAGATATTCACCATATACCCCTTAGTTTCCGAAAACGTTCACCAAATGCCTTTTTTTAACGGACGTTAAGTTGACGTGTGCTTTATTTACAATTTTGCCATTATTAACCCCTAACCCTAACTCCTAAACCCCTAAACTATAACCCTAACCCTAATCCTAACTCTAACACTAACCCTAACCTACCATCCTTCCCCCGCCCCAAGCCCAGCCCCTACCCCCCCTTCCACCCCAAGCCGCGGCCCCCCTCCTCCCTCTCCCTCCCCCCCTCCCCCTCCCCCCACCCCCCCCATACCCGGCCCGCCCTTCCCCGTAGCCCCCCTCCCCCGGCCCCACTGCCCCTCCCCATCCCTCTCCCCCTCGGCCCCGTAATAATATACCCAAAGAATTTCAAAAATCTAGCCAAAAATTGTTGTAAATTCGAAAATCTGGGTTTAGATTTGGGTTTCCAAATATTCGAAAACAGAGGGAGAACAAAAGTGGGGGCGGGGGTTGGGAGGGGGAGAGCGTGCGAACAACAGATGGGGGAGAGGGGCGGTGGTGATTTTCGAATTTTTGGGGGTGGGGAAATCGAAGGGGAGGGTGGGGGGGACTGGGGAAAACGAAGGGGGAGGGGTGGGAGGCGAGCTGGCCGGGGAGGAGGGGTGGGCGGCTGCGGCGGTGGAGGGGAGGGGGGTTTGGCTGGGTGGGGGAGGGGGGTGGGGGCTGCGGCGGTGGAGGGGAAGGTGGGTTAGGGCTACGGGTTAGGATTAGGGCTTAGGGGTTAAGGGTTAGGAGTTAGGGTTAGGGGTTAGTAATGGCAAAATTGTAAATAACGCCGACGGCAAGTTAACGTCCGTTAGAAAAGGGCATTTGGTGAACAGTTTTGAAAAGTCGGGGTATATGGTGAATATCCGAAACATTGAGGGTATGTGGTGAATTTTGTGATTTGTCGGGGGTATTTGGTGAAAAAAAAAAAGCGAGGAAAATATATATTATAATTTGAATTTTGATCTTAATTAGCTTTTTGCATGACTGTTGTGCATCTGGAAAAAAAAAAGTGAGGGAAAATATGTATCGATGCTTTATGTTGTCTAGAATTGATTTGGAACAAAAACTTATAAGACAATGCGAAACAGAATAATTAATGACGATTTTAAACACCCAGATTATCTTCTCGACGAAAGAAAGCCATGGTATATTCAACGAAAGAAAGCGTTGAGAATCCGCCTAGCGATGCTTTAAATCTCTAAGTTAACATCGTCGAGAATTCTTGCCGGCAATTTTATCGAGCTTTCCACATATATCGAATTTTTTTTTCCGGCGCCTCATTGCGACAAAATTTAAGCTAAAAAGCATAAAAAATTAGTGCGATTTGTTCCGTCAACAATCATGTTCTTCTTTCTTGTAGTGTGCTCAATGCTGAAACCATGCATCTTCTCATCAATCAAATCCTTGCATTTCTTGGATATCCATATCTCATAGCAAAAAGAGGCGGCTTTAAAATAGGATTTTGAGAGAATGCAGAAAGAATAAAGAGAGGAGAGAAAAGAAGAAGTGCAAGTACTTTGAAACAAATTAAAGGCATATGTAATAACAAAAGTAATAACAAGATGTGCTGGAATATTGCTTCAAAAGTTGGTTAGTTGTGATAATTTTTAGAGTCAATGAGCAAGTTAGTCAAATAAACATGTGTTTGAATGTTAGTTCCTAAATTATAGTAGTAGTAAGAGTAGTGGGTTAGTTTTTGATAGTGTTTTGTTGGAGTGTAACGTGGGAATCACCCCACTTTGTAAGTTGTTTTTCCTAGTTTGAAAGTAGTGTTGTATTTGCCTATTTAAAAACAATCTTCTCGAGTAATTAATGAAGTAGTATGAGAATATTTCCTAAATTTCCTTCTCCATCTCCTCTTTCTATATTCTACACACTAGTGGAAAAAAGCCAAACTGATCCGTCCGGTCAAATTGGGCTTAACTGATCCGAAATTGGACCGAATCAGTTGGGCTAGGAGCAAAACCGGATCAGTTAGTACTTAACTGATCTGGTTTTCTCCATCAAACCGGATCAGTTAAGGGATATCAGCTACAAAAATATGGCCGGCTACAGTTGCACATAGTACACCACATTTTAATCACAACCAAAATTCACATATTTTCACACAATAATTTAACATACATACATAAAATAAAAAAAAAAACAGAATACAAAAAATAATTGAGATAATTATTCTACAGAAAATAAATAAACGAAAATTATACAGAAAATGAGCGAATTGGGAAGAATAGGATTTCGTGGGGTATGAAAAGAGAGAAGGAGTGGGCCTAAGATCTTTTGGGCTAGATCCGTGATTTTATGTGCTTGTGCTTATGGGGTCAACGCTGAACTACCCCGGATCAGTTACTTAAAAGGACCAGATCCTTTTTGTCAACAGATCCGGTTCAATACCCAACTGGATCAGTTAATTTACCCATTTTTTTGCGTGCAAAAACCATTCGTGAAATCGAAAAGTTGCAACCAAACAACGAACCAAATATATCTATAGATATTTGATTACATCTTGGTCTCTCAAATGTTAATATAATATCTTGACAAATCATTAAGCTACCAAAATCTTTAAATATGCAAATCATGCACGATGTTGTATACGAATGATTACAAATTTCAGTAGATTACAACTCACCTCATTCGTAGGAAGTTGAGACCAAAGTAATTTTCAGATTAAGCCGATTTAGTGGTATGGGATAGTTTTTGACGAATTTCAGCAACTTTGATAATTCCAAAAAAGATAAGACGGTAAAGCACCACCATACCTAACAAGATAGCAACATCGACCCATTTAGAGCTGTCTTGTACTTGCAGAGTATTGCTCAAGATCCCTTCACCAGTTATCATATGTTTTGCCCCAGGTGTATCATTATTGTAGAAAACAAGGTCTTCAAACTCATTTTTGTAGAATCCTTGATTCACATAAGTGCCAAAGGAGATGTAATACATTGGATATTTCCAAAAAAGTTTAGGAAGATCGTTAGGTAGCCGAAAGTAGCCACTGGTTAGCATCATGAGGCCTTGAATTCCAGAACCTGTGATGATACCCATGAGAAAATCGGGCACGATACTCGCAACGATCATCATCAAGCTCTCCACCATTGTCATGCTAGCAAAAAGAAGCAAAACGAAGCATATGAAATGATCGAATCCTTTTTGAAGACCAGAAAGGTAATAAGTTATGGCCCCAGGAACAATGGAGAGAATCAACAAGTAAGGGATGGAGGACAATGTGTTGCTAATTACGTATACGCCAACACCATAATGTCCGTTAAGTCTTTCTCGTTCAAAGATCTGAAATTTCGTGAAAATAAACATTAAGCAGTTATGTTCAGCTTAAAATTACCTAAGCTAATATTATATCTAAAATCTTCCACGTAATATACTATTTGTAAGGCCCAAGTTTTATAATTAGTAGAGGCCCCTAAAATTGTTTAGCCAAGTCCATTATGATACGTCTCCACTTACTGCTCCCAAACTTCCTTGTCAGTGTAAAAACAGAAACCGAGGGAAATGAGGGAGTTAGAGCAAAGTAGGTCATTTTAGGAGCAATATTTTAAGTTTGAGAGATTAAGTTGCTTAGAAATATAAGTGTAATTTGTGGATCAATTGGGCCGAGGATGATAATGAAATTTTAGGAGCAAACTTTGAGAAATTTTCTTACCAAAATTTCAATGTAATGCATTATTATTAGTTATATTATTACTCCCTCCGTCTTATATTATAAATCTTCTTTTCCTTTTAAATTGTCACCAAAATGTAATTAACTTTCGCTTTTTGATTCTACACCTTTCCATGATTTTCCTAGAAAATTTGTGCCGCCATTATTTATTTACTTATTGGAAATAGATTTTTGCTTTGTTTATTCAACCCAAGGGTTGAATTAGTCATGCATTTAATGCTCTTTCACCACCTATTGTCATTCTCTCTCTTAAAATCAGCTTTTTCCCCATAAAATTTATTTTCAATACACAAACTCTCTTTATTTTCCTCTTAGATTCTATTGACCTTAATATCCGTGCAAAAACAGAATCATGCACTATAATATGGGACGGAGGGAGTACTTACTAATGGGTTGTTTGACGCTTTTTATTTAAATCATAAACTAATTGCATAATAGAAGAAGGGAAAAATAGATACATCAATAAGGAAAAGCATTAATAAATATAGTTTCAGTTGATAAACTTCTAATTTTAATCATTAAAACTCAGACTAGAAAAAGAGACTTAATTAATTAGTAATATGTAGCACTTCGTATGCAACAAATGAGATTATGAGAAGACCTAATTTAATACAACACAACTTACTTTCATGTCTTCAACAAAAGAAGGGAATCCTCCAATAGCCATGAATGTAAGAAATCCCCCAATATAAACGAGCATGGAAATCCTTGCCTGTCGTCATAAATCGTGTTATATATATGTAAGTTATATGTATATGTATATATATACATATATCCTCTATATATTACAGAGTTTTAAAGACTTGATTTACCTGAATCGATCTATAAGAGTCATCCGAGACCATGGAAGAGAATCCCGAGACACGAGCAAATTACAACATATATAGCCAAACGAAGCCTATAATAACCAGGATCACGATACATATTCACAAAAGATCGTTTAGTAAGAAGAAGAGATTGTGTGATAAAACTTGCTTGGCTTCCTTTCTCTAGCTTTACGCCTTCCTACGAGGCGAGTTAAATATTTGCGATCGGTTTAAAAAGTTATATACAATTGGTAAATATTTGTACATCTATGTTACTCGAGACCCTTCAATTCGATATTTTTTCATGTATCCGAATCTAATACTTCGACACATATTCGTGTTTGACTCAAGTACCGACTCCAGTAATATAGATGTACCTATATGTGTTTGTTTTCTCTTACATGTTCACATATTATTGATACTAGCTTTTGAACTTGTCGATGAGCTTCGGAGGACTTGTACGACTGGACCAGAAAGTTTATATTATTTTCCGTGCTCAACTTCCCTTCAAGTCCCTGTACTAGCCATGATATGCATTTAGTTAAGCTCAAACATTGTCCCTCTCTTATATGTCCAATATCTTTAATACTTTGTCTTATACATAGAGTTCGGCGCTTACCAACTCAAAATCATTATTGATGGTTTTTAGGTAGTGATCAGATGGGTTTCTCATACTGGGGCAAGGGAAACCATTCACAGAAAAAAACTGCAAACTTCCATAAAATTGTTAGTAGAAGTAACACGTAGATCGAAATCCCAAAAGGCATCATAATTAAGTGGTATTTTGAAATTTACGCCGTCCCAGGAAAATGGATAAACTTTTCAAAATTCCCAGAACGGCAAAATTTTGAATTTAGAACAATTTATATACTTATATGTAGAACATGATGCAAATAAAGAGGTAAACATGAAAACATTAAGCAATAAATAAGGGTCCGTTCTGTTCAACTTATTTTAACTTATATAAGATTTTATAAGATAAGATAAGATCAGATAAGATAAGATAAGATAAATAAGATGTTAGACACACACAATAAACTATCTTATAAGATAAGATAAGATAAGATTTTATAAGATCCTGTAAGATAAGATAAGATAAAGTATTGTTAACACGAAATGACGCATGATTTTGTCATCAATTTTATAAAAAAGTACCATTTTCTTGATGAGTAATAACATTTCAGAAAATGTCTAATGATGATACATATATCAAAACCTTAATATATAAAAACAAATATTGTATTTACAATGTAGTTGCATTTATCAATGTATATTTCCCAGAAACCAACTTTTTATATTGTTTTACAAATTGAAATTTCAATATAACTATATTAAAAGTTCTACTCCGTCGATCATAGAACAACCTGAGCACTCTATTTTGTCTCAAATTAGTTTGAACACTTTAATTATTTAAACACTTATCATTGTTTGTTTTTGAAGGAATAAACACATATCATTGTCAAACTTTGCTTTATATTAAGCTCGAAATCTATGACAGGCAATTTTCACTAGATTAAAAATAAGTAAAAAAAATATTAAAAAGAACATTGGAAAAATAATCACGAGAATCTTCTTGAACTTGTTTCAAATTGAATTCTCAAAGTACCAACTCTTTTATATAATTTCAACCTATATGTAATTATAGATATTATTGCTTAAAGACATGTATTGGAGACATTCATAAAAAAAAACTTTCTCTAGTTTTTCTAAAATTGCAACAATTTAATTTGCACGCTTGCCAACACACCTTTGACCATTAATATCATCTATTATCTATCTGTAAAAATTATAAATATTAAAGTTAATATTTTGAAAATGGCCATTGAGGCAAATACATTATTTAATTTAAAAATTATGGTAAAAAAATGAAGTATGTGAGTAGTGCAAAAAAAAGAAAGTATAAAGTACGTTTAAAAATATTGTAAAAAATCTATTCAAAAAAATAAATTATATTGTAAAATTGACATGAATAATTCCAATATTCAAAACTTCACAAAATAATGTCAACATTTGACTATTTAAGAATAACCTCAAGTTTGGCGGGATTTTCACAAAATAATCTTTAGTGTTATTATTTTCTCATTGTTACATACTGGGAAGGTTTGAGAAGGTTTCCCAAAACTTGGGATTAACCGTGATGATAACAAAATTTTACGATCATAATGAGAATACGTGTGAAAGTTGAGATTATTCATTTCTTTTTTCCCTAACAATAAAGAGGCGTACCGTATATGCAGCAGGGGCAGGCCCAAAATAGACAAGTTTTCCATAGGAGAGTAGGCAAAGCTTGTGGAAGAGTTCAAACACTTCACTGCTTGGTTGATGTAAAGATGCAATTACTGTTATACCCTCTTGCTTAGCTAGATTAATGAGATAGCTCATAACATGGTATGATGCGGCGCTGTCTAGTCCACTAGTAGGCTCATCAAGGAAAAGAAGTTGTGGCCGCGTTAAGATTTCCATGCATATACTAACTCTCCTCTTCTGCCCCCCACTAATACCTCTTATTGTTCGACCTCCAATCAAATTATTGCTACAATCTTGCAACCCCATCTTTTTTATAGCCATCTCAGCTGTAGCCAGCTTCTCCGATTTTAGCATAGATTCTGGAAGTTGAAGTAGAGCAGAGTAATGTATCGCTTCTCTTACTGTTAGTGTTGCCATTAGCTTGTCGACTTGTGCAACGTAAGCCTAGTTCATGCACAAATATCGAACAAATAAGTTTATATGTTGTTCCTTTATTATTTTCCATACTTCATATGAAAAACTACTCCCTCAATCAGTCAATCTCAAAAATAAATTACTCATTTGATTTTTTTTTTATGCAAAGAAGGGCAAAACAAAATAAACTAGCTAATTAGAGAAGTTTAAATTTTTTTCCTCTGGTACTCATTTGCTTTTATAATAACCAAAAAGTTATAGGATGGAATTATACACTAGACCACTAAGAAGATATTATGATGGAACAATGCACACTTTTTTAAACCGGAAGAGAAAGACTGAGATGGATAAAAGGAGACTCATGTAATGAGGATAAAGATCAAAAGGAGTAATTACCAAATAAGGGTAATGTTAAAGTTATGAAGCGGAAGAAGAGCAATAATAGTGGATGATATTTTGTTGACAAACGAGGAGAAAAGTTGGTGTGATAAGTGTCGGGGGATAATAGGTATTTTTATAGTATTATATGAAAATTGGAAACTTAACAAAAATATAGAAACTACTCAACTAACATAATACCAAACCGCCTCCAAAAAAAATATTAATACGGAACGGTGAGCACGTTCTAAATAGTAGAATATCTCATATAAGGCCGTCTAACCATAATTTATGGTAAATCAAGGCCCGAGCCCCGAGTGTACTTTTTTCCCTTAAGGTTTCGCTTATAGTAGAGATGATAAGGTGTGATCCGTTGTCTATAAGTAACCTCTTTAACTTAAATGACATTTTTTGGGCAGAAAATAAGACATTCTTACCATAATTTTCTTGTAAGACAGTCTTACACAAGACTTACTAAATAAATAATTATTATAGATCTTACTTAATTTTACCAAAGTTTAGCGTTAGGGTTTGAGCGTCATACTCACCGATGTACCAAATGCGAGAACATGTTTTCGACCATTAAGCAATATTTGTCCGCTGTGCCTCATGTTTGATCCTAACCTGCCTGTTAATGTGAACAAAATATTTGTCAATATGATTGTGCATTCTTCTTCTCTTTCGGTTGAGCCAATTGTTTTTTGTTTATTCTGTTAAGGACTATGGTCCATATCATGAATGATGTCATGATGTGAGGTATTATATGCACTCAGTTAGTGCTCTCAGCAGTCAAGAAGAATACTAGGAAGATCAGCCTAGGAATCGAGTAGCATGATGATGTTTTCTATTTTGTCTTATTGCTCCTAGAATGATGTATGTGTACAGACTGGCTTTTTGCCGTTTTATTGTTGCTTCTAGGATGCTTCCTTTAAGGAGGTTTTAGGATATATAGAGTTGCTAAACTTTGTAAAAAACAGGAAGAATGAATGAATAAAAAGCTACTGAAGGTTGAGAGAAACTTAGCAATGCTACATTCATACTTGTTTTCATGGTATCAGAGCAAGGCTTCGAAAATCAACATCCTGCTCAATTTTTTCACAAATTAATTTCTGTTTAGTAGTGTTCAGTCCTAAGTGACTATCTCGTTATTCTAAACTTAAAGTTTCTATCTTTCTTCAATCACAAAATAGCTAGAAAGAAGAAAATGACTACCATAGAGGTAACTAGTCCTTTATATTTACACCCATCTGATGGGAACAATTTCATGGTCATGGAAAAACTTCAAGGATCTGGAAACTACAGATCTTGGAAGAGATCCATGGAAATTGCTCTTGCTTCAAAAAGGAAGCTAGGGTTTGTTACTGTATCAGAGAAGAAGAGCACTGATGCAGTGAAAGGTGAAGCATGGGAAACATGCAATAGCATGATAATTTCCTGGATTTTGGGTTCAGTTTCTGAATCAATCAAAAATCTATCATGTTTGTAAACAATGCTAGTGTTATCTGGAAACAGTTGGAACAACAGTTCTCACTTACAAATGGAACCAGAAAATACAAACTCAATAAAGAGTTGTATGAAACAAAGCAACAAGAAAAAAGTATCAGTGAGTATTATACATCTATGAGATGTACATGGGAAGAGCTTGAGTCTCTAAACAATCTCCCACCTCTCACTAACATGTCCACTGAAATTAATGCTTTTGTTCAAGCTCTAAATCTTCAGCAAGAAGAACATAAGCTTTTTCAATTTCTCAATGGCTTGGATGAGTCATATGCACCTCAAAGGAGTCAAATTTTGATGATGACACCTTGTCCAAGTGTTGAAGTGGCATGTAGCTACCTGGATCAGGAGGAAGCTCAGAGAGAAATACTTGGACAAATGAAGGAAGAACCAACTACTCTTGCTATGTATAGTAAGGGTACGGGGGAGAATCAGGAGCAACTCTCTCCTCTCTTCGGTGCCGTGTGTGGGAAGAGTGGTCATACCCGAGACAAGTCTTTGGTTTGTGATAGGATTTCCAACTAAGAATCCTAAGCACAAGAATCAAAATGCTCCATCTCAGTACAAGGGAAAAGGGAAGAACAACATGAATCAGAAATGGAACAAGTGGAAACCAGGTGGTCCAAAGGTGGCTGCAAATGTTCAAGGAAATCAAACTCACAATGAAAATGGATCTGTGACTAGTAGTGCAACTACTATAACTGCACAACAGCTGGAGCAGCTTCTAAGGCTCCTACCAACACCTTCAAAAGGGTGTGATACTGATGAAGAGATGGATGTGAGTTACTCAGGTATGGTTTCTTGTTACTATACTGATTCAATGAAGAATGGTGATTGGATTGTGGACTCCGGTGCATCAGACCACATGACTGGTAGAATTGAGTTGCTTAGTAATGCATGTGTAAGTAAGGGTAACTCTTTGATAAATCTTCCCACTGGAGAAACATCTAGAATAACACACACAAGAAATGTAATGCTTAAAAACAATCTTGAACTGAAAAATGTCTTGTGCATACCATCATTTAAACATAATTTGTTGTCTGTAAACAAGTTATGTCAAGAAAGAAACTGCAAAGCTGTATTCCATGATAGGTATTGCATCATTCAAGATTGCAAATCCAATGAAGTAATAGGTGTAGGAAAGGGTGAACATGGCCTTTATTATCTTTTGAATGAAGACATTGAGAAAATTATGAGAAACATCAGAAATGAAACTCTTCAAAGATCACACTGTGAGAAGGGTTCTGTGAAAGGAAAGGCAGCAATGAATGCAAATGGTTACAAGCAAGTTCCTAGCACTGTGAGAGGAGTAACAAAGATGAGTAGAGAAACTCTGTGGCATCATAGATTAGGTCATGCTCCTCTGAAAAGAGTTGCAATGATTAAAGAAATCAAAGTGAAGCATGAATGCAATGACATTTGTCTCACATGTCCTTTGGCTAAGTTCGCCAAGCTTCCTTTCAATCAAAGTGAAGCAAGAGCTAATGATCTCTTTGATCTGATTCACATTGATACGTGGGGGCCATACAAGGTAAGTTACAAAGGAAAATTTAAATATTTTCTTACTTTGTAGATGATTACTCTAGAGTAACCTGGGTACATTTACTGAAAGTAAAGTCTGATGCATTTGATGCCATACAGACCTTTGTTCAGATGGCTAAGAATCAGTTTGGGAAGGAAGTAAAGGTGATAAGATCAGATAATGCACTAGAATTTGATGACAGCAAGTGCAAGCCCTTTTTTGAGAAACTGGGGATCATTCATCAAACCTCATGTACAGACACTCCTCAGCAGAATGGAAGAGCTGAGAGAAAGCACAGAAATATTCTTGAGATGGCAAGAGCATTGAGGTTCAGTGCTGGTCTACCTTTGCAATTTTGGGGTGACTGTGTGTTGACAGCAACTCATATAACAAACAGATTGCCTACTGTGATTCTGAAGAACAGGACACCCTATGAGATATTGTACAAGAAAGTCCCTGAATATAGTCATATGAAGTGTTTTGGATGCTTGGCTTTTGCATATAATCCTGAGAGGAAGAAGGACAAGTTTCAAGCACGAGGTGTGCCATGTATCTTTATTGGTTATCCCACCAACCAGAAATGTTACAGGCTACACAATCTCATGAATGGAACAACTTTTGTTTCCAGACATGTAAAATTCTATGAAGAGATATATCCACAACATTTATTTCACTCTGTCTCTTCCCAAGGAGACATTGAACAAAATCAGCCTATCAATGTTCCATATCAGTGGATAGATGATAAAAGAAGTGAAACAAGAAGGTTGAATAATGATGCTGAAGAAGATGCAACTCAGATTGAACCTAGAAGATCTACTAGGGAAGTGAGAGCTCCAACTTGGCACTCAGACTATCAGATTAGTGCAAATTATGTACAAAGAGTGAGTGCAACTCCTGTGACTCATAAATTCACTCGTCTTATGAGTACTTGTTAATACAGGACTCGATCCAAGGTCTTTCAAGGAAGCCTGCTTAAACACTCTCCTCGGGTTGGAAGCAATGAATGAAGAGCTAATGACCCTTGAAGAAAACAAGACCTGGGTCATTACTGAGCTGCCACTAGGAAAGCACACTATAGGGTGCAAATGGTTATACACCACAAAGTATGACCCTCAGAGAAACACTACAAGGTACAAATCAAGACTAGTGGTGTTGGGGAATAAGGCGAAAAAGAAGGTATTGACTATGGTGAAACTTTTGCTCCAGTAGCCAAGTTGACATCAGTGAGAGCTCTACTTGCAGTTGCAGCTATACAAGGTTGGTTCACACATCAAATGGATGTGAAAAATGCCTTCCTACATGGAGAGCTAGAAGAAACAATGTATATGAAGATGCCATCAGGGTATAAAGGGGAAGGTTTCAGATTTAACACTCAAAGTGAGGGGGAGTACATTGAGTCTTCACCACCTTCTACCAAGGTGTGCAAGTTACTCAAGTCACTTTATGGACTCAAGCAGGCACCAAGGCAATGGTTTGCCAAGCTAAGCACAGTTCTCAAGCAGAATTGCTTTAATCAATCAAAAGCTGATTACTCTCTTTTCACTAAGCAAAATCAAGATGGTTTTGTTGCAATACTTGCTTATGTTGATGATCTAATACTCACAGGCAACAATATGCAAGTTATTCAGGGTGCCAAAATCATGTTAAATCATGAATTCAAAATGAAAGACCTAGGTGAGCTTAGGTACTTTCTTGGCATTGAAGTGGATAGAAGCTCTTAGGGGATTTTTCTCTCACAAAAGAAATACATAAGTGATCTGTTGCATCAATATGACATGAAGAAGTGCAGAACTCTGAGACTTCCTATGGACTCTCATGTTAAACTTCTGAGTACAGCTGGTGAGCCTCTCCCTCATCCTGAAATATATCAGAGGCTTGTAGGTAAATTAATTTACCTAACTCTCACCAGGCCAGAAATTGCCTATATTGTTCATGTTCTGAGTCAGTTCATGAATTCTCCAACATCTGTGCATTTTCAAGCAGCAAAAAGAGTCTTAAGATATCTAGCTGGGTCACCAGATCAGGGTATCTTACTTGCTTCACACTCAGCAGTAAAATTACAAGCTTATTGTGACAGTGATTGGGCTGGACGATGCCCCAATACTAGAAGATCAACTTCAGGTTTTTGTCTCCTTCTTGGCAAGTCACCAATTGCTTGGAAATCTAAGAAGCAAACTGTGGTGGCAAGGTCTACAGCTGAGGCTGAGTATAGATCCATGGCCATGGCTGTGTGTGAAGTCCTATGGGTGAAACAACTACTGAGAGAGTTGGGGTTAAAACACCTTGAATCTACTCCTATCCTGTGTGATAATCAGGCTGCACTTGCCATAGCAGCTAACCCAGTTCATCATGAAAAGACAAAGTATGTTGAAATTGATTGTCATTTCATTAGAGAACAAGCTGCTGGAGGATCTATTTGTCCTACCTATGTCTCCAGCTCAAATCAAGTAGCTGATGTCCTCACCAATGTGCTTAGTATTGATCAACATCAATTGCTTTTATCCAAGATGGGAGTTCTGTCTCCTACCTCACTCTCATCTTGAGGGGGAGTGTTAAGGACTATGGTCCATATCATGAATGATGTCATGATGTGAGGTATTATATGCACTCAGTTAGTGCTCTCAGCAGTCAAGAAGAATACTAGGAAGATCAGCCTAGGAATCAGTAGCATGATGATGTTTTCTATTTTGTCTTATTGCTCCTAGAATGCTTTGTACGTATACAGGTGGCTTTTTGCCGTTTTATTGTTGCTTCTAGGATGCTTCCTTTAAGGAGGTTTTAGGATATATAGAGATTTGCTAAACTTTGTAAAAAACAGGAAGAATGAATGAATAAAAAAGCTACCGAAGGTTGAGAGAAACTTAGCAATGCTACATTCATACTTGTTTTCATATTCCAATACAAGCTTAAGAATACGAAGTCAAAAGTAAACTACTTATTATAGAAAAATATTCGGGCGTACTCCATCCGAGCATTATGAAGTTGTTGTATCCCACTAATCTAATCGGATCATGACAAATTAGGATTATGAAACTTAATGTAATGTCTTTTCCATATTCATCATATTCATGCCAAGGCACGGTGTTAAAATTTGAGATATTAGAGATATAAGAATATATATGAATGTGATTAATTCTCCATATTGATTTAAACACACGAGTTATTTTAACATTATAATGCAAAAATATAACACATTGACATAATTTCCTATGATCTCTATTATCTCATATCTCTATTATTCTCTAGCAATCCTAATGACAATAACACAAATAATATGATCGGAGAAAGAAAAAAAAGATCAAATAGATGATCTATCCACAATCAATATTATGGCCAGATCATCACATGAACTAGAATCGATTAACAATTGCAAGATCAATTGGATGATCGGTATCAATATACAAAATCTTCAAGATCAATAAGGATATCTTGAATCAATCCTTCTCAAAGTCAATGTGCACAAGATTGGTGTTGTCAACTTCAATATTTTTAGAGTTTTTCTTGAGCAAAACCACGTTCATATTAGATATATCATAGATACCGATCAGATTATGTTTTATTTTGAGCAAAACCAAGTACACGTCAGATTATACTTCCGTCTCATGACACAAGGAGAGTCGATAAAGTATAAATACATGTTCCACGACACAAAGGAGAACAAATTAATAAGCTCATGTCCTACAAAGAGAGTCCATAAGCTAACGCAACCAGATCTAATAAATCTCTAATAGCCTCTAATATCGAACACCTCAAAAAGATAGTATAAGTTGCTCACACAATAGCAAAAGCTACACCATACATAATGCCTCCAAAGAAGTTGACAACTAACTGACCGACAAATATAGATCGAATTTATAAATTGAAGATTTCCAGAAGGTGGAAATTAATTTAAGGATGAAGACAAACAGGCTTTGTCGAGTGCTTAATTAAGCCAGATCTATAGTATTAGGGCAAAACATCCCACATAAAAACTAGAGTTTAGCAGAAGTTAAGAAAACTACGAGATCTAACTACTCGGTTATTCGTCAAAAATACAAAATTTTGATCGTCTTTTGTATTATATATATATTTTTAAGATAATATGAATATTCCTTGCCTCAAGTGTAGGGGAGGAATTGGGGATCCCATTTCTGAGGGTAATTATCGAATCCTTGTCACAAGAGTAGAAGGAGGGCCTTCAACCAGCAAATAGACCAACCTTGATTCTTTGTATTATATACATATGCCAGATAAAAATATGGGATATTGTTAGATTCATTTCGGTGTTTATGTCTAAAGTACTATTTTGTTAGAATTTTGCTAATACATTATTAAAGATATTCATGGCAAAAGTTTGTATTTGAAATTGCATAAAATATAAGTGAGCAGTTTTTCATAAAACAGAGGAAGTAAACACCAAAAACTATAAACTAATTGTGATATTTAAACGGGACCAAATTAGTGAATTTAGTTGTCATTGTCGTCTGAATTGAGATAAAGACGTTTCATAATTTCCGAATAAGAACAAGAACAGAGATAATTATAGCCCAAATACTCAAAATAGACATAAGCAACATAAATATATATACTACTATGTCAAAAGGTTAACTGGTTTACCAGAAATATTTGGTCATATTATTTAACAGGAGACAAACTTATAGGTTTGATACCAGTTTTGCCAAAATCGTGTAAAATAATAACTAGTCATTGAAATTAGTTCTCCAGATCATGTTAAATACTCGATAGTTGAATAACTTAAATTACACAATTAGGCATCCAAGAGAATGCTTATTCAAATACTGGTGTAAGAGACTAAGAATATTGCATGATCCAACAAAACATATATGGGTTAAAAAGGTATGTAAGAATCACCTGCCAAGGCATCCAAGAGAGTGGACTTGCCACAACCAGAAGGACCCATGACCGCCAAAACCTCTCCTGGCTCTGCATATCCGGTTAGCCCCTTCACAATCGGCAACGGCTCTGATCCGAGGGCGGCACTGCCATCATTTGGCACTGTTACACAGAGTTCCTTCCACGTCAACCAAATGCCTCCTGATCTGCTATCCTTATCTGGTAAAACCTCTAAATCTATTACAGATTCCATTGCCGCTGCTCAATTTGATCAAGAAAGGCTACTGTCATAAGATATTTATATATAATTGTCTTGAATAGAAAGTAATAGACGTCTTAATTAAGGTATTTATATATAACTGCTACTGTCATAAGTTATGCTTTTTGAGCAAACAATCTTCCTTAAATATAAAAAGGATATCGTTATGCACATATGTTAGTGGATGACGTGCAGACATTATTGCCTAGCCCAAATCATATTTCTTGATTTTATTTCTTAAGAAGTTTTCCACAAAACATAGTTTTACCAACGATTTGCTTAGATTGATGCTTAACAAAAGAAACCAAATAATTATTAAAACAATAACACTTTTATAATATAAGATACTTATGCTTTGATTTTCCTTTTCTTTTATCTTCAGTGTTGTTGACGTAGTAAAATCCCACATGCCGGGAGTTGTTAAACTTATTTGCCCACTTTTGTGATTATAATTTCTTCACGTCCAATGTTTTACAAAGTACTTAAAATATCTATTTTATATGGGTATGAACCCAATGCTGCTCGCAGCCAGATAAAACTTACTCGACATAGTGGGTAATTTACCCACTACTAATAGAATGTAATGTAAGGTGGAATCCAACTCAACATTAGCAATTATTTTTTAATAATCTATTAGGATTTAGGACTTAGGATTGGTATCAACCACTGGGTTGATGTAGTGATGTCCATCGCAGATATAAGAAAGACATGAGCGTGATGGCTAAGAGCACATGCGATTCATTAAATGAAGAGTCAAGTCATGATTTGAGGGTGACCGCCCTGATCATGATGACCATGCTCTAGAGTGGCACGCAAAGTGATCACCAAGAACCGTACACATGCATTAGGGTCATAAGACGGCTCAATGTGAACAATATCACTATAAATAGCTTTTTCGTATAACCTGTCGAGGCCGGTTAATAGTCCGTGTAAGTTGGTCCGTAGCACGGGTCCTAATTTAACCGCCTAAGGCTATGTTTGGGCACATAAGCTGAAAAGAGCTGAACTGATAAGGTAGCTGAAAATTTCAGCACCTTAAATTGAGATGCTATATTTGATAGCAACTCAATTTCAGTCAATTTTTGAGCTGAAATTTTATTTAAGCTCTTACCCCAAACAGGGCAAACACGACTATTTATTTTAGATGACTTAAACTTTTAGCACCTATTCATTTAAGGTGACTTAAATGTGTTGCCAAACAGAGCCTAAAAACGATCAAATTTCATTATTTCATAACCTAAATATTTTTCTGGGGGAAAAGAAAATTTGTCATTCCCTAAAAACAACTGCAACACAATAAACACTAAACTCGCATTAATTAACTTTCTTTTCTCGTAGATCTTGATTCCCGACTTTTTACCCTTTCCCAATTCCTCATATTAACCAATATTATTAAGAAATATGAAACTCCCAAACTACTGAGCTCCAAGGTCAGTAGGATCCGGATCCCACTTTGGATCGGTAAGGGGGGTAGGATCGAATCGGTAGATTCTGTTCATAGGATCGTAAGATCCTACGTACCGAATTGCAAAAAAGAGTAACAAATATGCTTCCAAATGAATAAATACACATCTTTCAAACAATATGGATGCTTAATACCTAGTTTCTCTCTCATAATATTGATATTTCAAAGTTAATATGGCTTCGCAAGAGTCATAAAGATTAGAAAAGATAAATATTTGTGTGTATGAAGTTGGGTTATCATTTTGGACTTTAAAGAAAAAGTTAGTTGCTTTACGGATCGTTTTAATAAGTAAAGGAGTAGGATCTTTCTATCCTAACCGATCCTAACTAGGGATGGGCATGGGTCCAGGATCCGACCCGGACCTTATTGGACCCGACCCTAATTTAAGGGTCTGGGTCCAACTTTTTCAGACCCTAAGGGTCCGGGTCTGGATCCAAGTAAATTTTTTAGGGTCCGGGTCGGGGTCTTGATATTTTAGACCCAGACCCGACCTTTAGACCCTAAAAATATTTAATACTTCCTTGACCCAGACCCGACCCTCAGAAGTATATAAATTTTAACTTTTTATTTTTAAAATAAAATGATATCCTAAACTAAAACACCAACCCATTAACTTTGAAAACCTATTTCCTAATTCCAACCCTAGCCACAACACGACGGGAAAATCGTCAAACCCAAAAAAAACATTTTCCGGCGGAAGAAGATTAAGATCAAATGGTAGAGGTTGATTTCTTCTTTATTCTACGGCTGCAGTAGATGACGAAGCAATATCATCATCACCATCACAAAATGTCAGTCTTTATCATCATCGTCATCAAACGGCTGAGGTTGATTTTCTCTTTATTTTTTTTCAGTTTATTTGTTTGAATTTTGAGCATATTACGGTGAACTCATCCAGGTATTTTCTCTTTGTTTCGTTTCTTATCTTGGTTTTTGCTCTTTGTGTATTTTCAGTTTATTTATTTGTGTCTTTGTTTCGTTTTTTTTTTTCAGTTTATTTGTTTCATCATGCGAATTCTTTTGTTTCATGAGTAGAATTGGTAGAAAATTAGGGTTAAAAAATTAAAATGTGTAATTTATGTTGATGAAATGATATTTTGGCAAAAGTAATGCTGGAAATTTGGCAAAAATAAAGAAATTGGCTTGGACACTAGATCCAACATACCCTAAGGGTCTGGTCCGGGTCCAATTTTCCCAGACCCTTAGGGTTCGGGTCTAAGACCCGACCCAGACCCGACCCTTGCACATTTCTAGTCCTAACTGATCTTGAACGATCCTACTTCGATACTGACCGATCCTGCAACAATCTAAGTGAAAGATAGGGTCGTCTGATCCTACTCCGATCCTACCAATCCTGCTACGATCCTAACCGATCCTACTACGATTCTACTAGCCTTGCGATTCTGGATACTATTTGGATCATTTTGCTAAAACCGGATTGTACCCGGATCATAGGATCATACGATCATACGATCTGGATCGCGATTCTAATTAACAACAATACTGAGCTCTTTACTGTCGGACAATTTTCGCCCTCCGCCAATTTTCTTCCTCAAATTAATCTCAATTTCTTACTTGATTAAAATCACACTCCTTCCTGTAATTTCTTGTTGTGTGGATAAAAAATGATCATATTTTAAAGAAATTAGTGGAAGAAAGATTTTCAAACAATTGGGCCTTCCATGACTAATCTTTAATTTCTTACTTGATTAAAATCACACTCCTTCCTTAATTTCTTGTTGCGGATATAAAAAATTGATCATTTTTTTAAGATATTAGTGGAAGAAGGATATTCAAACAATTAGGCCTTCCATGACTAATATTTCGAACTTGTAAGTTGTTTTTTTCCTCATTGAAATGGATTTGAATCTGCATTTGTATAATACTTCCTCCGCGAAAAAAAAACTCCTCCCTTCTTTCCCTTTCTCTCCTAAACCCTAGCCTCCATTAGTGAATTTCAAAGGGGCTTCCATCGATTTTATCGGTGGATAGCCCCACCTTAATTTTAATTTTCATTGTTGTTTAGCTTTGTTTATGTTTGTTTTTGATTGAATAATATTTCCTCCTTTAAGGAGAGGATCGTTTCTCCATTAAAAGAAAGGGTTTATTCTCTTCTCCTTGGGAGATACTTTAGTTTACTCTTTTGTTTCTAGATGAATTATCGTAATTTTGGATCATTGATGAAGAATTATGTGGTGTCGAAGTGGATTTCAGATCTACAATTACAATCAATGGTATCAAATGTAATTCTATTTCAAAACTACAGCATATCGAAAGACCCCCTCGTTGAAGACTGTATCAAATAGCGATGTGGAAGAGGGTATGCGGAATTGTTAGATATACAACACAATGATCGTGGTTTTGCAAATTCTGAATTTTATTTGTTCAAAATTGTTATGTATTTGTTATTCCTGATTTCTATTGTAGATGTCGTATGACTCTTTTATTAATGAATTAATTTTACTTTCAAAAAAAATACTTCCTCCGTTATATTTTAAATAAAATAGTTACTATTTTAGACCGTTTTAAAATAAATGAAACATACCTTAATTGTAGAGGTGGTCACGGGCCGGACCGGACCGGGCTTTGGCAAAAAAAAAGTGCCCATTTTCGGGCCAAAGCCTCGGGCCAAAATTCCCATGCCAAAACCCGCTAATTCATGCTGGGACATGCAGGCTTTTCGGGCCATTTCGGGTCGGGACAAAAATTAGCCTGATTTTTCATATTCAAGTTGCCCGTGTCCCCTTTTTTTGCCCAAAAAATCTGGCAAAGCCTAGCCCGACCGCGGGCCGAAAAATCGTGTCTAAAACCCGCCCATTTTCAGACCGGGCCGGACCCATGTTGATCACCTCTACTTAATTGGATAAAATGACATAGGTACCCTTCCCATTCTCCTCTCCAACGTCCTTTCTCTCTCTTGTCTTCTTCTCTGACACTTTCTTTTCTCTCTACCACCTTTAAAAACTCAGATCTTTTCATTTCTACATCGAATTTTTACAAAAGAACACCAAAATAATAATCTACACCTTCTTGCAATTGTTTTGAGACCAAATTTTCACATTTTTTCTCTGGTTAGTTTTCAGAATTTTCTAGGTTTTCTCAGTTTCGAGTGTTTAAAGATCTTCGATTTTTGAAGCCATGGATTCACGAAAAAGCTGTAAACAAGAACAAGGTTTGATTGAGCCTACATTCTTTGGTTTCGTTGAGGATCGTTTTCCACCTTCCGAGCTTCAACGACTCTACGCAATTAAAAGATTTCTTGATTGTGGATTTGTAAGTGGATGTCAGTTGGTGTTGTATGATTATCAAATTTATCTAATTTATTTGGATTTCTGGAACATCTCTTCAATATTGTTTCTCTTCGATAAGTTAGTTTATTTCTTCTTAATTTATTGCAATTTCTGAATTATTTTTATACTTAGTTTAACTTCATTCACTTGTTTCAGATTGTTGTAGTTTTATGATGAATTAACTTGGTATAACAGAGATAACCGTTTTCAACAATTTCTTTTTTTTTGTTGTGGGTAAACTGTTGATTTTTTTTTTATATATATAAAGGTAAGGAAAAAGAAGGTTAGGAGACCCTCCGCACGAGGGGAGCTCCAACCTTATCGTTTACAAGGATTGAATGAAGAGCTGAATGAGTACAATTTTCAATACAAAAACTAGAATTTATGAGGTGGCCAACATTGGCAATCCAATCTGCTGCTTTGTTTGCTTCCCGGTAGACATGTCGAATAGTCCAAGAAGAAAAGGAACGAAGAGAAGTCTGGATATCCTGAATGATGTGTGCGATCTGCCAAGGGGGGGGACCAGATGCCTTTAATGGAGTTGATAACCATGAGGTTATCTCCTTCGATGTGGAGATGAGTAATAGCATTTTGAATAGCTAGCCTGACTCCATGCTGAAGGGCTGTAGCTTCTGCCACCGAGACTGAAAATGTACCAAGGTTTAAGGCTGTGGCTTTGACTAGGTTGGCGTCGCAATCTCTGATGATAAAACCTGCTGCTGCTGAATAATCACGAACAGAACCGTCGAAGTTGAGTTTGAAAATGGAGATGATGGAGGCTCCCAAGCCACCAAGATTGAAGAAAGGTACTTGGGAGTGGAGGGATGGAGAGAAGAGTGGAAAAACGGGGAGCCAGAGGAATTGCAGTAATCAACTGCATTCCTAAGACTCCATTCTGAGAAAAGAAATTTTGCTTTATGAAGAATCCTATGAATATTAATCTAGTCGTTATGAAAGATAATATTATTTCTTTCTTTCCAAATACTCCAAATTAGGAAGACAAATTTAGAAGCGTAGCTTTTATTCTTTTTAATATTAGAAAAAGTATCTAAAAAAGTGGCACTAGTTAAAGAATAGGGCAACCAATCATTAAGTTTTTTAAGCTGCCAAAGGGGGAGGAGCTTGGAACAATGTCCAAAGATATGATCTATGGATTCCTCCTGGGTGGCACAAAGAGCGCAATGACTAAAAGGGATGATATTTCTTTTTGCAAGTGTTGCACGAACCCCAAGACTATTATGGCAGATCTGCCATAGAAAAATCTTTAGCTTTGGCGGGATATCGAGATTCCAAATCCAACGGTGAGACCATTTTTCCTTGCTAGGTGGGAGATTATGAGTCAGCCAAGTAGCGGACTTAATTGTGAATAGTCCAGAAGGACTAGGGCCCCAAATAGGTTCATCAGATAGGGAGGCACACGGTAACGGAATGCCTTTAATGCATTTGATGATATGGTCAGGGAGAAGAGTTTTTAATTTTAGAAGATCCCAAGATTTATCTGGTAGAATGAAATCTTTTAATAGCAGCTTAACATCAATCTGGTTTTTATTTAACTTTAAGATGGTCATTAAGTTTTCCTCTAGGCACCAGTTATGGAGCCAAAAAAGAATTTGAGAACCATCACCGATTTTCCAACGGATGCCTTTATGGAGTAATGGGCGTTGAAGTAGAATTTTTTTCCAAATGGGTGAGTCATTTAGCTTAGGTTTGCAGTTAAAAAACGAATGATTTTGAAGATATTTGTCGGAAATGAGTTTAACCCAAAAATTATTAGGTTCGGTGAGAATTTTCCAACCAAGTTTGGCAATAAAGGCTTTATTCATTGGCAAAGTTCTTCTAAGGCCTAAACCCCTTGGGATTTTGGTCTAGGATTTTATCCCGTGCAATTAGTGGGGTTGCATTTCTTTCCTTATTTTGACACCGGGAAAAACTTCCTCGTGAAGAGAATCAATAGAGGTAGTAATGCCAGGTGTCAACATAGTTGAGGCGCATGTATACGCCGGTAGGCTTCGAGGTTGGCCTGGATCATAGTTAATCTCCCTGCTTTGGAGAGGAGGCCAGATTCCCACAAGTTAATTCTTTGCTCTGTTTTTTGGACAATATGGGCGAGATCTGCTTTAGAAGGATGGTAGGAGCTGAAGAAAACTCCAAGATATCTGCCCAGAGACGAATTAGGGAGCATGTTAAAATGGCTAGCTAAAGCCACTTTACGAGGCTGGTTGACCTTTTTGGAGAAGATGATCGATGATTTGTGGAAATTAATTAATTGACCAGAGATGGTACAGAAGTCATCGAGTACTCTTTTTAGATTGGTACAAGCTGACGTAATAGATTTGCAAAAGAGTAGGCTATCATCCGCAAAAAGGAGACAGGGAATATTAGCAGTTCTCGGAAGGAGTTTAAAGCCAATGCCGGAATTGGGGACTTGGCTTTGGATAGTCAATTTCCTTATTAGCACTTCCATGCAGATAATGAACAGGTAGGGCGATAGGGGGTCACCCTGACGAAGGCCTCTGGAGAGGCGGAACCAGGGAGACGGTTGGCCATTAACTTTGATTGAGTATGAAACATTTGTGACACATTCTTTTATCCATGAGATCCATAGGGTGGGAAAGCCAAAAGCACGAAGAGTTTCCCAAAGAAAATCCCATTCAATTCTGTCATAAGCTTTTTCCTTGTCTAATTTTAGTGCACACCAACCAGTCTTATTTTGAGATTTATGGAATGTATTGAGAGCTTCTTGAGCTATTAGGAGATTATCATGAATAGAGCGATCTTGAGTAAAAGTATTTTGTAGGGGGCTTATTTCTTTTTGCAAAATTGGTCGTAGACGGTTAACCAAAATTTTTGATATTGCTTTATAAATAGTGTTGATTAGGCTAATCGGACGGAAATGATCCGGGGTTTCGGGAGCCTCTTTTTTGGGAATAAGAGTGATCAGAGTATGATTTTGTGCGTTAAAAAGATAAGCTCAGCAAGAGCTTGTGGCTTTTTGCCACCTTGTATATTCCAGCTAAGGATTTTCATAATAACACACCATGAGGAAAAAGTGGGCCTGCATAAAACTCAAAAGAGAGGAAGGCATTAGCTAATGGGCTTGAAACAACCCATTTTGATTTCCAGTGCGGATGCTTAACATCCGAATATGAAGCCTGGGAGTCTGTGGGAGATATTAATTAATGTAATCGGTTAAATTAACTTTTGTCATTTACTTTATGTGCTTGCTAGAATAATTTGATACCAACAATACGTTAATGCAGAATTTTTTATGCCTGATTGTGGATTTGTGTGTAAATATCAGTTGGTGTTGTTGTCTGTTGTATGATGTAGAATATAAAGGGCAATTGTGACTTTTTACCCTATGAAAGTGACGTTTCTAAATTCCTGTGCCCAAATGCTATGCTTCATTTAAAACATAACAGAGGAAGTATATGAATTTTTTTTATTGAGTTAAATTTGTGGAATTTTGTGAGACTAGGCCAAGATTTTGTGGGACTATGGAGATTATTGGAATTTGGATAGAGACAGAGACAATTGTGGAAATCAAGTTTTTGGAAGAATTGGTATTACAGTAGCTTGTGGTACGATTAACTAAAATAATGAACAATAACTCATCAAGTTCATATAATAATAATCTAAAAATGTTAACTTTGGAAGTATATGAGTATATAATAATACAGTAACTTTGTTATAGTATGCATGAGTGGATCAGAAAGTCCCAGTCAAACTTGATTTTGATAATAATGAATCAATCAAAAGAAGTATGATGATGTGCTGGATGTAAAGAGTAGTCAGATCAGAATCAATTTCAAAGAATCATTCTATTCATGCAAAGAAGTAGGAGATCATGTTTTCGAAAGAAGATTATCTCAGCTGCCATTCTTGCATTGCCGGGGTTTATCTTATCTGGTGGGATAGAAATGAGGCCATTTGGAACTTAGTTGTTTGGAGACTTGAGAAGATCTTCCAACAAATGAAGAATACTCTGACAGCTAGTGTATAGTGTTATGGCCAATAGAATTACAGTGAAAGATAGAGAATGGATTGACAATGTAAGGAGCAAATGATGTATAGCTTGTTTTTTCGTTCCCTTGATTTGAGGAGGCCAACCTAGTTGGTTTACTCTTGTTGGGATTAGGATAGATGGTAATTGGTTTTTGGTCTGAACATATATTATGATATACATCTCTTACCGGCGTTTCACAAAAAAAGTGTTACGAAAATTATGTTATGTTAGACATTTTGGTATTTTATACATCTATTTAGTTTTAAATTTGTAATGTTGGGGGATTTTGGTACTCTATATTACGACCGATTCCTTGAGCGTATTACGACCTGTTTCTTTGCAATTTTTTATAATTACAGACCGTGGCGAGATAATCATAAAAATAATACGCAATGCAACTATGCAAGTAACTCTTTTTTTTTACACTACATGGCAGTACATGTTGAACACAACGATGTCTCAATTAGTGGGAGGAATCGTTTTCCAAACTCTAATTTTTCAATTTTATTATTCTGAAATCATAGTTTAGTTGTAATATGTACTCCCTCTGCTTTTTTTTATTTGCTACATTTGACTTGCACGGTTTTCAAAGCATTATTTAACTCTTAATATCTCTTATTTCGCTTAAGTAAAAATTATAAAAATTTGATATTATGAATCTACACGTCGAGACGAATCTAACAAGATCACACATGACTATATTTTTACTTATAAAATAATCAAAATAATCGGTCAAAGTAGTGGCTTCATTCCCAAGAAATCAAATGTAGCAAATAAAAAAAAGCAGAGGGAGTAATATCTTTGTCTTTGAGAAGTCAACACATATACTCCGAATACAGCAAAATTGAATAGTCGTGATAAGCAAGTTGAATTCGTCAGGTTGATATAAAGAACATAATCTTTGGGGATCTCTGCCAGCCGTGCCAGGAATAATGCAGTGCATTGAGTTGTACCGAGTTCTTTGTCAGCTGAAGTATTAACATAAACTACCCCGGTACTCCCGGTTCTTAACGGAGTCTCTTATAATTAATCTAATTCAATTGCGTGCTTTTTTTTTTTTTTGAAAGAATGAATTGCGTGCTTGATAGATTTGACAATCTTTAAAGGATCGAGTAGTAACATTTTTGGTAAATTCTCATTTATAGATTACAATTTTTTTTTGATAAGTAATAATATTTGATTGCATAAACACCCATTACATCCTAAACCAACCTAAGAAAGCTACAAACCAACTAGGTTGGACCATAGCAATCAAAGGAGGTAAACACATTTAAGTAGGGGTGTTCATTTCGGATATCCGATCCGATCCGATCCGAAATTTCGGATATCCAAAAATTTCGGATCGGTAAAACAGTGATCCGAATCCGATCCGAAAAAAATCGGATATCCGAAATTCGGATATCCGATATTTTCGGATCGGATACCGGATATCCGAAATTTTTAAGTGGTCGATTCCTCCATTTTACTCTGTTTTACTTTAGCCTTTTAGGCTTTTCTTGGCAGCGTTGAAGTAGAGTATTTTTGTTGCAAAAGTTCTAGACCTTTGACTTTGAAGACAACACAGAAATTAATGGCTTTGACATGTTAGTTGGCCAAGTCTGCAAAATATGGGGTTGTTTGACTATTTAGTGAGTATTCTGACTTAACACTTCAACATCTAACAAGACCAACAGTAGAGCAGCCTCAACATCCAACAACATGTATTTCATTCGCAGAGTAAGAAAGAAGAAGTGCGGTGGGTCGTCGCGGTGGGCCGAGTGCCGTCGCAAAATGGTCGTCGCGGTGGGCCTGGCGCCATTGCAAAGTGGTCGCCGGTTGGTGGTGGCAACTGGTAAGTGTGGACTAGCTTTCCACTGTGGAGTGGACTGGAGTGTGGAGGGAGAACGAAGATGAGAGAAGTGCGGCACTTCGGCATTAGGGTGTGAAGTTTCCTTAAGAGTTCAGCCTTTTTAGTTCATTAGTTGTTTAGGTTTTTTTTTATATATTTTTTAAAAAAAACGGATATTTCGGATATCCGAAACAAAAAATCGTGATCCGTATCCGATCCGATTTTTTTCGGATATCCGATCCGAAATATCCGAAACTCAAAAAATCGGATCGGATATCCGATTTTTCGGATCGGATCGACCGGATCGCGGATCGGATCAATCGGGTCGGATTATTATGAACAGCCCTACATTTAAGTGCATTCAGCACATTACAAAGTCAAGAACCATTCATGATCTTTGCTACTTATTTTCTTAGGCAACACATTGCCAATACGTGTTCTTACAATGACTTTAATCTGTTTGACTGTGCATACAATGTTGGGGATACATTGTAACCAATAGCAACTATTCCTCCCCTGCCAAATATAATATACTACGGCGGCAACTCCAAAGAAACATGACTTACTTCCCGAACTTCGAATATCTGCAATTTCTAATCCATCGACCATATCGGCTATAGATCTCTCCCTTGTCGAATATTCGGCCATTGTTTAATAGCGGCATAACACTCTTTGCTATATTTGCCTTTGAAAGAATAGATGCTCATGTGTTTCTTCTCTACTATTACAAATCAAGCACGACCGAATTTGTCACACCAAGTCTAACCACTTTTGCGGTTGTTTTGCAGCTTCTCTTGTATAGCTAGCCACATTATAAACCTGTACTTGATAACAGTTAGCCTGTTCCAGATAGCTTTGTCCCAGACTACATTTTCTTTCTCCCCTCTGAGTTCATCATATATAGTCTATATAGAGTATTCATTCATGGTTCTCAATTCATTTTCAGTGAATAAAGCTTTCAGCTCTTCCTTAACATGACATATCTTCTTCCAATACCAACTTACTCCTGTTTGAGGCTTATAATCCCACCATCTAGCCCCCTTGAGATACACTGAATTAATCCATTTAATCCACACATTATCCTGCTTGGATGCTATAGCCAACACATATTTACCTAGGCAAGCAATATTCCACACCTTCACATCTCTAAAGCCTAAACCCGCACAACTCTTACTCCAACACAAGTTCTCCCAAGCCACAACCCCTGGTCTCTGTGAGAAAGCATGACCACTCCATAAAAAAGCCCTACATACTATTACAACTTCCTCCAGTACACTCTGAGGTAACACAAATACTTGAGCCCAGTATCTATGCAAACTCAGCAATACAGAATTTATCAATTGAACTTTTGCACTATATGATAAATTTCTTGTGCTCCACATTCTTATACTTGCTGTCATCTTTTCCACAATCACATCACATTGGGCCTTTGTGATATTCTTTGAACAGATTTGCACCCACTAGTAGAATAAATGCTTATTGCTGCGGTCATTAAGTGGCCTATTGCTGCGGTTTTGACCGCGCAGCAATTCAGGGCGCAGCAATAGGTAAATTACCTATTGCTGCGGTTTTAAACCGCAGCAATACGCCAAGATATTGCTGTGGTTTCTGACACAAACCGCAGCAATATGCCAAGATATTACTGCTGTTTGTGTCAGAAACCACAACAATAGGCGTATTTTTTTATATTAAAAATTAGGTCTATTGCTGCGGTTTTAGATAGAAACCGCAGCAATACGTGCACGTTTTTTTTAAAAAAATTTTTTTTTTAAAAATTTAAGTATCCATATAATTTTCGACCTTAAAATGCAATTAAAACAAAAGTAAATAAGACGAACTAGTACAACATATTAAGTTCATGGAATGACTTGATAAAATAAAAAATAATGAAAATTAAGAATTACAATATCTAACAGATAAAATAAAAAAATCAGATATTCTAATGAGCAAATCAAACTAGAACTAATTTAACATAATTACATACAAAAAAACGAAAATGAAAAATAAAATAAAATTGAAAACCAAAGCAGATCGACGGCGACTAAAGCCACGAGAGCGGCAAGAGGCCGGGCTTGCGTGGTCGAACGACGGCGAGCAACGACAACGGCGAGTAGAGATCGCCGAGAGTAGTCGGATGTTAGAGGTGAGATTGTTGAGGATTTCAAGTAATTTCAGATCTGAAAAAAACAACAAAAATGAAAATAAAATGTAAAAAATCCATCAAGTAATTTCAGATCTGAAAAAAAAACAAAAAAAAACGAAAAGAACTTACAAAGAACGGAAACTTACCGGTGAACGGCCGACGAAGAAACCAAAAAAAACATCAAAATCGTTGCTTGACTTCAAACTCGAACTTGTTTTCAACCTTTGAACCTTCGAAGAACTGAAACTTACCGGTGGCGAACCTTCGACGAACAATCGAACCTTCGAACTTGAGAATCGGCCGACGAGTGAGTGAGAGAAGAGGCTTGAGTGAGGACCGGCGTGAGTGAGGACCGGCAACGAGTGAGGACCGGCAACGAGTGACGACCGACGTGAGTGAGAGGGAGGCGTGAGTGAGAGAGAGAATCAGTGGGTTTTGTGAAGGTGAGGGAGAGAGGAGAGAGGAGAGAGGAGTGAGGGTGAACGGCGTGTGAGAAATGAGAGAACAGTGAGGAAAAAAGCAAACCCTAACTCATGATAGCACGCGTTTTATACTTTTTTTAAATATTTATTAATGATATTGCTGCGGTTTTTATCAAGAACCGCAGCAATATATTAAAATTTTATTTTTTAATATTATTTTAATATATTGCTGCGGTTTTTGGCAAAAACCGCAGCAATAGGTTTGGTCAAAAAGTCAACTTTTTTCAAAAAATTTCTTGTTGATACCATATTGCTGCGGTTTTTGGAGGAAACCGCAGCAATATCTTTATTTTATATTTTACCTTTTCTTTTTACGTGATATATTGCTGCGTATGGGTAAAAACGCAGCAATATCATCGCAGCAATAAGCAATTATTCTACTAGTGACCCCTAGATATTTAAATGGTAAATAGCTTCTAGTAAAACCTGAAGCATTCACCACTCTTTGAACTTCCTCCTCTGGCATCCCACAAGTATATACAGCTGACTTTTGAGGGCTAGCTTTGAGTCCTGATGTCTCTTAAAACAACTTAAAAGCACTCATTAGCATGTATATGGAAGCAAAATTCCTCTTGCAACACATAATGAGATCATTTGCAAAGCACATGTGGGTCAGTTTCACTTCCCTGCACCTTAGCTTAGATGAAACTGAAATGCATCCATATCTCCTAACTTATGAAGTACTCTGGATAAATACTCCATACATATAACAATTAACAGGGGAGACATGGGATCTCCTTGTCTTAATCCTCTTGAAGGCTTGAAATAACCCTCCATGCTACCAGTGATCAACAAGGAAAACATTGGTGTTGCAACACAATTCATAACCAATCCAATGAATTCTACTGGAAATCCCAAGTGAGTCATCATTTCTTGTAAAAAATCCCAATTCACCGTGTCATATGCTTTCTGTAAGTCTATCTTAAGCATACAACTAGGCTGCACCTGCTTTCTACCATAGTGTCTCACCAAATCCTGCACTACCATGATATTATGGACAATAAAACGCCCATGTACAAATCCTCCTTGATTCTCAATTATGAGATCAGGAAGTATTCTTCTTAATCTTCCACATATGACCTTAGTCGCACATTTATATAATGTGTTGCAGCAAAAAATTGGTCTGAACTCCACTACACTACTAGGACACCTTGTCTTAGGTATCAAAGTAATTGTAGTATTATTAAGTTCTTTCAAAATTCTGCCATTCTACAATGTCTCTAGTACAACACCTATGATATCCTCCCCCACAACAAACCATGTATCTCTATGTAAGGCCTTTCTCACCTCTTCTGCAGTATATGGTGCCCTCAATATTGCTCTATGCTCATTAGAAAGCAAAGGACCTGCTTGCACCACTTCTGGCATTACTCGTCTCCTATCACTCACATTGCTCCCTAAAAGCTTCTTGTAGTATGCTAAGAATGCTTCAAAAACATCCTTAGCTTGATCATGCCTCTCTCCTTGTTCATCAGTAATGCTGTAAACTTGATTATGCAGTCTTCTTGATTTGATGCTCTGGTGAAACAGCCTTGTATTCTCATCCCCGTCTTTTAACCATTCTATTTTTGCTTTCTGACTCAAATATTCCATATATGCATTGTGCTTGACTTTATACTCCTTCACTGCTTGTCGTTCTTTCTCAGCCAAGTCATAATCTCCAGGATACTGCTGTAACTGAGTTTGTAATTCTATCATGTGTTGCTGAGCTTTCATTTCTTCTGCTTGTAAGTCTGAAAAACCCAGCCTATTCAACTCTTTTAATGCCTTTTTAACCTCTTTTAACTTCGTTACAACCCTAAACATCTTAGAGCCTGTAACTGAAGTCCCTCAAGCTTGTCTTATCACTTCCATGAACTGTGAAGCACCCCTCCACATAGTAAAATATCTAAATGGTTTTTTACCACCATTTTCACAAGGGAAGACTGTAAGAACAGTAGGAGTGTGATCAAAATAACCCTCACAATGAAAATATACTTCTGCAGATTCAAATGCATCTTGCAATTCCTGGTTTGCAACCATTCTATCTATCTTTGAAAATACTCTTGATGCCCCCTCTTGTTTATTATTCCAGGTAAAAAAACTACTTGAACTCTTTATGTCCACTACACCACATTCTAACATACAATCTCTCATGTCAACAATTTAAGCCTCATTCACCATGGAACCTATTCTTTCATCAGTATTCATCACACTATTGAAATCACCACATATCAACCAAGGTTGTTGTGTTTTCAATTTCCTCAAATCATCCCACAATTCAACCCTCCTACTCCTTTCATTATATCCATAAACAAAGGTACAAAAATAGCCAGTACTTCCACTCATAGGTTGTATAAAACAATGCATGAGTTGACTTGTACCTTTTATTATATTCACTGCAAAACTAGCTCCCTGGTTTCCAAGCTATAACAATCCTCCCATGTGCATCACAGCTTGAATTAGATGAGAAACACCAACTTGAGAATACTCTTTGGTAAACCTAGATTTGATGGTTTTACCTTTGTTTCCAAGAGGCAAACAATGCCAAAAGAAAATATGTGAATAAATTTTTTTCACATCTTGCTGTTTCTTGACACTATTTACCCCTCGGACATTCCAGCACAACAACCTATCCATTTTGGATAGGGAAAGTCCCCTTCCCTTGTACAATATCACCTTTTGTTGTACCCAAATCACCTGAAATTTCAGCAGTTTCTATATGTAAGGATTGAAAGGAGTTCTCTGTTATTGTAGCCTTTGCACCACTAACTCGCACTCTAATAGGCTTCAGTGCTCTCTGAAATCCATCTGGGTTCACCTCAGGAACTGGAGATTTCTCCCCCTCCACTTCATTTGAATCTGCTGCTACTGGTTCTTGCTAAGCTACCCCTGCTTCTGATGGTTCTACCTGTTGTATAGCTGGCTGAACAACTGGCTGAACAACTGTCTGAACAACCTGTTTAGGTCTCCAGATTTGTTGTACCCTATTCACTCTACACACACTTGATTCATGCCCCAATTTACCGCAATTTGTACATTTGAGTGGTTTCCATTCATACTGCACTTCTACTCTTGTTTTATCTCCATACTCATTCAGAAAATAAAGATGATCCGGAAAATGTTGTTCCATTTTCATCTCTATCAATATTCTTGCATACTGCAACTTATCCCTATTCCTTGTTGCCTCATATCTCTTGATAGGATCCCTTATCTTATATGCTATCTTATGCAGGGATTGCTCACCCCATTATTTCAGTGGCAACCTCAAATGCACCCAAACTGGAATAGTTTTCACATCCTCTTTAGCAAAATCCACCTCTGCTGACCATGGTTTCATAATCATGGGCTTCTTATGAAAGAAGTAATGTCCCTATAACACTTTATCACGTGAATCCATGGCCTGAAATTGTACCAAAAACACACCTCGTTTCACCATTGTTACACTTTAAACAACCTCCAAATCCGCCTAAAAAAATCCTTCAATTACTTGTACTGGAGGATTAGCTCCTAGTACATAGCAAATAATGGATGAATTTCATAAATCGATTTCTCCCTGCACATCCTCCATATCTATTTTCACTAAATCTGAATCATCATCAGCATTTTCCATTTCATCTTGTCCAGATTTCACAGATTCATAATCATAGTCTAAGTGTTCGACATTATGCTCAACTGAATTCACATTAGCCAAAGGTTGAAGGAGTTGAAGGATCGGAACAGAATTACCTCCATTAACTTCACCTTGCAATGATTCCTTCGCTGCACTCCGATGAATGGATTGCAGCCAGTCATTAAATGTATGCCTCACCTCAGATTGCTGCTTCAATTGTTGTATTGAAGATGTTGGTGTATGAACCTCTCCAATACCCAGTCCAAAATCCAATACCTCTATTCCCCATATCTCATCCATTGATTTCGTCTTCAAAGCTTGCGAATCCGATAATGGACCCTTCGCTTTCTCCTTCTGCTTACCAGTATCTCCACCTTGAATTTTTCCTGCCGCCTTCCTTGCCATGGCGACAATGCATGAACTGCTATCATGCACCGAGAGAAACTTGGGAGGAAAGTTTCAAGGTCTTAGATTACAATTTTAGATTTGGGGTTTGTTTATATCTCGGTAATAACCATAAAAAATGGTGAACATATTACCTTAATAGAAAAAAAATTTGGACAATTTATTTTACAATGGCTATAATAAAATTGTAGCAACCATAACTTGTGTAAATTAAACCATTTATTTTTAATATTACAGTCATGCCATTCATATAGTCGTTGACTTTATAATTAAAATTTATACATTAAAAAATTTGTATATTATAATTTGTATATAATAATTAGCTTTATATTATGTAAATATTTATTAATGGTGATAACAAAACATCAAAAGAAAGAAAGGAACAATACTCCAAAAAGAAGATGACAAAGCAACTGACATATCAACGACCATTTGTTTTCATTTTTCTATATTGAAACTAGCAATTTCTCCATTTTTCTATGTTTTTAAGGTCCAATTATATCAATGAGCAACATTACTCTACATATAATAAAGGGCTAAGATTTCAATAGTTATAGTGGCTACAATTTTGTTGTAGCCGAAATTTTAGTTTCATCCATTAATTGCACTATTTGAGATTCGTTAATGTTAAAAATTTCTCATTTTTTAGGAAACTTTTTTTTTCTCTTTCAAACCCTAGCTTCTATTAGTAATTTTTTACGGCACTTCCGTCGATTTTGACCGGTGGAAAGCCCCATTATTTATGTTTTGTTTGCTTCTCATTCCATTAGTTTTGTTTGCTTTTTAGGTTTATAATAACCCTTCCTTCTCCCGTAGGGAACTTTTCTCCCTCGAAAGATAGGATTTTTCTCCTCTCTTTGCGAGAGACTTTTCTTTATCTTTTAGGAGTAATATCCAAGGTCTCATATCTAATGGCTTACCATGAAATTGATTTTTTTGATAAAGAATGATATGAGATCACAATAGTCGTCACTAGTAGAAAAAAGTTGATTTGCGTCGCACAACAGGTAGAACGACGCAAAAGCATCATTTGCGTCGGACATTCATGACGTCCGACGCAAATCATGCTTTATATGCGTCGGATGTGTCCAGCGTTCGACGCAAAAAATTCATATGCGTCGGACCCCTATTAATGTTTGACGCAAATCATGAAAGATAATTTTTGCGTATCCAACGTTTTGCGTCGGATGGGCTTTCCGTCCGACGCAAATGGGTTTTAGGACCGTAAGTTTTGTATACGATATGCGTCGGACCTTAGTGTCCATGCGACGCAGATAGGATAAGGGTACCATGTGCGTCGGACCTTATGGCCCATGCGACGCACATAGCCCGCTTCCTTTCATTTTTAAAGCCCGCTTTTTAAAACCCTATTACACTACTTTTAAACCCATGCAACCTTATGGCCAGCCGTCATTAAGTCCCCCTCTCTCTCCTCCTCTCTCTCTCTCTCTCTCCTCTGCCATTCCCCATCCTTAGATCTCACTGTTTTACCTCTAATTTTCTGCTTCTTAGATTTGAATTTTCTCTTTAATTTTCTATTTTTTATAGATCTTGTTACCCATTACCTCTCCATAATCCCATATCTCTCGCTCAATCTCACTTTCTCTATGTTCTTCCATTATTAGAAAGAGAGGATTTTTTGGGATATTATTGATTCATTTTTTGAGTTGCAAAAGTCAAAAATCAAAAAAAGTGGGGACCTTTTTTGTTTTTTTTTGAATTTTTTTGAGATGGGTGTTCTTTAAATTGCATGGAAATGCAAATTACTTTTCTGGGTACTTTAGAAAAAGTTGTTTAAATGCAGATTTAAGTGAGAAAAAACGAAAAAGAAAGAAAGAAAGAAAGAAGAAGGAGAAGAAAATGTCAGGGAGTAGCAGAGTGTATGATCCAAGCAAGCTACATTTGAAGAAGGAGTTGACTCAAATTAAAAAAGCAGCAAGAGTTATGCAGATGAACGGCGAGATTTCTGAAGCTTTCATCATGAATCCCAATCATGAATCCCTTTTCATCAGGAACTTGTTTGAGGTGAGTCTTCAAATACCCATGTTTTAATTATAGCGTAGATCAAGTTTTTATTTTATTTTCGATTTCCAGGTATTTTCAAATACCCATTTTATGTTGTTGATACAGATTTCGAAGCTTATAGAACGAAGAAGATGAAGACAAGAAGAGAATCGAGATTTGCATTTTTTACATTTTTTTTTTGCGAAGAAGATGAAGACAAGAAGCTGTTCTTCTCGTAGATTTGCATTTTTTTTACATATATTCTTTATAAATGGATGTAAGTTCATATATTTTTAGTTTATATTACATATATTTTCAGTTTCAATTTTAGATCTGAGAACTTGGGGATTTTTTTTCTGTTTTTTTCACTCATTGTAAATTGTTGATGAACCGATTTGCAATGTAATTTATTTAATGTCGATTGTTATTAATAGAATTTTGACATTATCAACATAGAAATGCTTGGTTTATTTTCTTCTCCAAAATTAGTTTTATTTTTCATTTGTTTTAGGCAGTTGGCATAGTACGAATTTATTTTTTTTAATAAAAATTAGCAAATTTCCGTCGGACATGTAGCTTCATCCGACGCACATCTTGTTTGATGGGTATTTTTTGTATTATTGGGAAAAAGTATTTTTTAATTGCTGTATAAACTTGATTTGCGTCGGATAAAGGTCTCCATCCGACGCAGATGAGTGACGCCAAGGGCATGCCCACACAAGTCATTTGCGTCGCACTTTGTTGGTGGTGCGACGCAAATAGCTCCTTATCTGCGTCGTACTTTGTGGGTGGTGCGACTCAAATAGCTCCTCATCTGCGTCGTGCCCTTATCCGACGCAGATCATGTGTCCGTCATTTGCGTCGAGACCTGTGCCGTCGGACCGATGTCCGACGCAAATGGTGGTCCCAGGTCCGACGCAAACTGACAATTCTATACTAGTGAGTTATCAATTTTTCATATACTTTCAAATGAATCATATAGAAATCATCATTGTGACTACAACAAATTGTGAGACCAACTCTTCGAAAAGGCTGTATATTCCAGCAATATGTGCGAGAGATGTCCTACAATACAAGATTTGACAATTATTGCTTTGATAAGAGAAACATATTTGTTTTTCAAAATTATTATGTATTTGTTAGATTCGACCTGATCTAATAAATCCAATAAAAACCAATAAAAAAATTTATGTTTGAAAACTTGGATGGTGGGATTGTTGAACTACCCTTGTATACGACCCGATTGGGTTCGATTTATGTATTTGACCTACATCCAATAAAAACTTCATATGAGCATAAATTGAACCCGACCAAGACCGAATCCAAAATTTAACCATATAACAACACAAACACACATCCAAGAAAAAACATACTCGATTTAGCTCCTAGTACATAGCAAATAATGGATGAATTTCAGAAATCGATTTCTCCCTGCACATCCTCCATATCTATTTTCACTAAATCTGAATCATCATTAGCATTTTCCATTTCATCTTGTCCAGATTTCACAGATTCATAATCATAGTCTAAGTGTTCGACATTATGCTCAACTGAATTCACATTAGCCAAAGGTTGAAGGATCGGAACAGAATTACCTCCATTAACTTCACCTTGCAATGATTCCTTCGCTGCACTCCGATGAATGGATTGCAGCCAGTCATTAAATGTATGCCTCACCTCAGATTGCTGCTTCAATTGTTGTATTGAAGATGTTGGTGTATGAACCTCTCCAATACCCAGTCCAAAATCCAATACCTCTATTCCCCATATCTCATCCATTGATTTCGTCTTCAAAGCTTGCGAATCCGATAATGGACCCTTCGCTTTCTCCTTCTGCTTACCAGTATCTCCACCTTGAATTTTTCCTGCCGCCTTCCTTGCCATGGCGACAATGCATGAACTGCTATCATGCACCGAGAGAAACTTGGGAGGAAAGTTTCAAGGTCTTAGATTACAATTTTAGATTTGGGCTGTTTATATCTGGTAATAACCATAAAAAATGGTGAACATATTACCTTAATAGAAAAAAAATTTGGACAATTTATTTTACAATGGCTATAATAAAATTGTAGCAACCATAACTTGTGTAAATTAAACCATTTATTTTTAATATTACAGTCATGCCATTCATATAGTCGTTGACTTTATAATTAAAATTTATACATTAAAAAATTTGTATATTATAATTTGTATATAATAATTAGCTTTATATTATGTAAATATTTATTAATGGTGATAACAAAACATCAAAAGAAAGAAAGGAACAATACTCCAAAAAGAAGATGACAAAGCAACTGACATATCAACGACCATTTGTTTTCATTTTTCTATATTGAAACTAGCAATTTCTCCATTTTTCTATGTTTTTAAGGTCCAATTATATCAATGAGCAACATTACTCTACATATAATAAAGGGCTAAGATTTCAATAGTTATAGTGGCTACAATTTTGTTGTAGCCGAAATTTTTAGTTTCATCCATTAATTGCACTATTTGAGATTCGTTAATGTTAAAAATTTCTCATTTTTTAGGAAACTTTTTTTTTCTCTTTCAAACCCTAGCTTCTATTAGTAATTTTTTACGGCACTTCCGTCGATTTTGACCGGTGGAAAGCCCCATTATTTATGTTTTGTTTGCTTCTCATTCCATTAGTTTTGTTTGCTTTTTAGGTTTATAATAACCCTTCCTTCTCCCGTAGGGAACTTTTCTCCCTCGAAAGATAGGATTTTTCTCCTCTCTTTGCGAGAGACTTTTCTTTATCTTTTAGGAGTAATATCCAAGGTCTCATATCTAATGGCTTACCATGAAATTGATTTTTTTGATAAAGAATGATATGAGATCACAATAGTCGTCACTAGTAGAAAAAAGTTGATTTGCGTCGCACAACAGGTAGAACGACGCAAAAGCATCATTTGCGTCGGACATTCATGACGTCCGACGCAAATCATGATTTATATGCGTCGGATGTGTCCAGCGTTCGACGCAAAAAATTCATATGCGTCGGACCCCTATTAATGTTTGACGCAAATCATGAAAGATAATTTTTGCGTATCCAACGTTTTTCGTCGGATGGGCTTCCCGTTCGACGCAAATGGGTTTTAGGACCGTAAGTTTTGTATACGATATGCGTCGGACCTTAGTGTCCATGCGACGCAGATAGGATAAGGGTACCATGTGCGTCGGACCTTATGGCCCATGCGACGCACATAGCCCGCTTCCTTTCATTTTTAAAGCCCGCTTTTTTAAACCCTATTACACTACTTTTAAACCCATGCAACCTTATGGCCAGCCGTCATTAAGTCCCCCTCTCTCTCCTCCTCTCTCTCTCTCTCTCCTCTGCCATTCCCCATCCTTAGATCTCACTGTTTTACCTCTAATTTTCTGCTTCTTAGATTTGAATTTTCTCTTTAATTTTCTATTTTTTATAGATCTAGTTACCCATTACCTCTCCATAATCCCATATCTCTCGCTCAATCTCACTTTCTCTATGTTCTTCCATTATTAGAAAGAGAGGATTTTTTGGGATATTATTGATTCATTTTTTGAGTTGCAAAAGTCAAAAATCAAAAAAAGTGGGGACCTTTTTTGTTTTTTTTTGAATTTTTTTGAGATGGGTGTTCTTTAAATTGCATGGAAATGCAAATTACTTTTCTGGGTACTTTAGAAAAAGTTGTTTAAATGCAGATTTAAGTGAGAAAAAACGAAAAAGAAAGAAAGAAAGAAAGAAGAAGGAGAAGAAAATGTCAGGGAGTAGCAGAGTGTATGATCCAAGCAAGCTACATTTGAAGAAGGAGTTGACTCAAATTAAAAAAGCAGCAAGAGTTATGCAGATGAACGGCGAGATTTCTGAAGCTTTCATCATGAATCCCAATCATGAATCCCTTTTCATCAGGAACTTGTTTGAGGTGAGTCTTCAAATACCCATGTTTTAATTATAGCGTAGATCAAGTTTTTATTTTATTTTCGATTTCCAGGTATTTTCAAATACCCATTTTATGTTGTTGATACAGATTTCGAAGCTTATAGAACGAAGAAGATGAAGACAAGAAGAGAATCGAGATTTGCATTTTTTACATTTTTTTTTTGCGAAGAAGATGAAGACAAGAAGCTGTTCTTCTCGTAGATTTGCATTTTTTTTACATATATTCTTTATAAATGGATGTAAGTTCATATATTTTTAGTTTATATTACATATATTTTCAGTTTCAATTTTAGATCTGAGAACTTGGGGATTTTTTTTCTGTTTTTTTCACTCATTGTAAATTGTTGATGAACCGATTTGCAATGTAATTTATTTAATGTCGATTGTTATTAATAGAATTTTGACATTATCAACATAGAAATGCTTGGTTTATTTTCTTCTCCTAAATTAGTTTTATTTTTCATTTGTTTTAGGCAGTTGGCATAGTACGAATTTATTTTTTTTAATAAAAATTAGCAAATTTGCGTCGGACATGTAGCTTCATCCGACGCACATCTTGTTTGATGGGTATTTTTTGTATTATTGGGAAAAAGCATTTTTTAATTGCTGTATAAACTTGATTTGCGTCGGATAAAGGTCTCCATCCGACGCAGATGAGTGACGCCAAGGGCATGCCCACACAAGTCATTTGCGTCGCACTTTGTTGGTGGTGCGACGCAAATAGCTCCTTATCTGCGTCGTACTTTGTGGGTGGTGCGACTCAAATAGCTCCTCATCTGCGTCGTGCCCTTATCCGACGCAGATCATGTGTCCGTCATTTGCGTCGAGACCTGTGCCGTCGGACCGATGTCCGACGCAAATGGTGGTCCCAGGTCCGACGCAAACTGACAATTCTGTACTAGTGAGTTATCAATTTTTCATATACTTTCAAATGAATCATACAGAAATCATCATTGTGACTACAACAAATTGTGAGACCAACTCTTCGAAAAGGCTGTATATTCCAGCAATATGTGCGAGAGATGTCCTACAATACAAGATTTGACAATTATTGCTTTGATAAGAGAAACATATTTGTTTTTCAAAATTATTATGTATTTGTTAGATTCGACCTGATCCAATAAATCCAATAAAAACCAATAAAAAACTTTATGTTTGAAAACTTGGATGGTGGGATTGTTGAACTACCCTTGTATACGACCCGATTGGGTTCGATTTATGTATTTGACCTACATCCAATAAAAACTTCATATGAGCATAAATTGAACCCGACCAAGACCGAATCCAAAATTTAACCATATAACAACACAAACACACATCCAAGAAAAAACATACTCGATTTAGCTCCTAGTACATAGCAAATAATGGATGAATTTCAGAAATCGATTTCTCCCTGCACATCCTCCATATCTATTTTCACTAAATTTGAATCATCATCAGCATTTTCCATTTCATCTTGTCCAGATTTCACAGATTCATAATCATAGTCTAAGTGTTCGACATTATGCTCAACTGAATTCACATTAGCCAAAGGTTGAAGGATCGGAACATAATTACCTCCATTAACTTCACCTTGCAATGATTCCTTCGCTGCACTCCGATGAATGGATTGCAGCCAGTCATTAAATGTATGCCTCACCTCAGATTGCTGCTTCAATTGTTGTATTGAAGATGTTGGTGTATGAACCTCTCCAATACCCAGTCCAAAATCCAATACCTCTATTCCCCATATCTCATCCATTGATTTCGTCTTCAAAGCTTGCGAATCTGATAATGGACCCTTCGCTTTCTCCTTCTGCTTACCAGTATCTCCACCTTGAATTTTTCCTGCCGCCTTCCTTGCCATGGCGACAATGCATGAACTGCTATCATGCACCGAGAGAAACTTGGGAGGAAAGTTTCAAGGTCTTAGATTACAATTTTAGATTTGGGCTGTTTATATCTGGTAATAACCATAAAAAATGGTGAACATATTACCTTAATAGAAAAAAAATTTGGACAATTTATTTTACAATGGCTATAATAAAATTGTAGCAACCATAACTTGTGTAAATTAAACCATTTATTTTTAATATTACAGTCATGCCCATTCATATAGTCGTTGACTTTATAATTAAAATTTATACATTAAAAAATTTGTATATTATAATTTGTATATAATAATTAGCTTTATATTATGTAAATATTTATTAATGGTGATAACAAAACATCAAAAGAAAGAAAGGAACAATACTCCAAAAAGAAGATGACAAAGCAACTGGCATATCAACGACCATTTGTTTTCATTTTTCTATATTGAAACTAGCAATTTCTCCATTTTTCTATGTTTTTAAGGTCCAATTATATCAATGAGCAACATTACTCTACATATAATAAAGGGCTAAGATTTCAATAGTTATAGTGGCTACAATTTTGTTGTAGCCGAAATTTTTAGTTTCATCCATTAATTGCACTATTTGAGATTCGTTAATGTTAAAAATTTCTCATTTTTTAGGAAACTTTTTTTTTCACTTTCAAACCCTAGCTTCTATTAGTAATTTTTTACGGCACTTCCGTCGATTTTGACCGGTGGAAAGCCCCATTATTTATGTTTTGTTTGCTTCTCATTCCATTAGTTTTGTTTGCTTTTTAGGTTTATAATAACCCTTCCTTCTCCCGTAGGGAACTTTTCTCCCTCGAAAGATAGGATTTTTCTCCTCTCTTTGCGAGAGACCTTTCTTTATCTTTTAGGAGTAATATCCAAGGTCTCATATCTAATGGCTTACCATGAAATTGATTTTTTTGATAAAGAATGATATGAGATCACAATAGTCGTCACTAGTAGAAAAAAGTTGATTTGCGTCGCACAACAGGTAGAACGACGCAAAAGCATCATTTGCGTCGGACATTCATGACGTCCGACGCAAATCATGATTTATATGCGTCGGATGTGTCCAGTGTTCGACGCAAAAAATTCATATGCGTCGGACCCCTATTAATGTTTGACGCAAATCATGAAAGATAATTTTTGCGTATCCAACGTTTTGCGTCGGATGGGCTTCCCGTCCGACGCAAATGGGTTTTAGGACCGTAAGTTTTGTATACGATATGCGTCGGACCTTAGTGTCCATGCGACGCAGATAGGATAAGGGTACCATGTGCGTCGGACCTTATGGCCCATGCGACGCACATAGCCCGCTTCCTTTCATTTTTAAAGCCCGCTTTTTTAAACCCTATTACACTACTTTTAAACCCATGCAACCTTATGGCCAGCCGTCATTAAGTCCCCCTCTCTCTCCTCCTCTCTCTCTCTCTCCTCTGCCATTCCCCATCCTTAGATCTCACTGTTTTACCTCTAATTTTCTGCTTCTTAGATTTGAATTTTCTCTTTAATTTTCTATTTTTTATAGATCTAGTTACCCATTACCTCTCCATAATCCCATATCTCTCGCTCAATCTCACTTTCTCTATGTTCTTCCATTATTAGAAAGAGAGGATTTTTTGGGATATTATTGATTCATTTTTTGAGTTGCAAAAGTCAAAAATCAAAAAAAGTGGGGACCTTTTTTTGTTTTTTTTTGAATTTTTTTGAGATGGGTGTTCTTTAAATTGCATGGAAATGCAAATTACTTTTCTGGGTACTTTAGAAAAAGTTGTTTAAATGCAGATTTAAGTGAGAAAAAACGAAAAAGAAAGAAAGAAAGAAAGAAGGAGAAGAAAATGTCAGGGAGTAGCAGAGTGTATGATCCAAGCAAGCTACATTTGAAGAAGGAGTTGACTCAAATTAAAAAAGCAGCAAGAGTTATGCAGATGAACGGCGAGATTTCTGAAGCTTTCATCATGAATCCCAATCATGAATCCCTTTTCATCAGAAACTTGTTTGAGGTGAGTCTTCAAATACCCATGTTTTAATTATAGCGTAGATCAAGTTTTTATTTTATTTTCGATTTCCAGGTATTTTCAAATACCCATTTTATGTTGTTGATACAGATTTCGAAGCTTATAGAACGAAGAAGATGAAGACAAGAAGAGAATCGAGATTTGCATTTTTTACATTTTTTTTTTGCGAAGAAGATGAAGACAAGAAGCTGTTCTTCTCGTAGATTTGCATTTTTTTTACATATATTCTTTATAAATGGATGTAAGTTCATATATTTTTAGTTTATATTACATATATTTTCAGTTTCAATTTTAGATCTGAGAACTTGGGGATTTTTTTTCTAGTTTTTTTCACTCATTGTAAATTGTTGATGAACCGATTTGCAATGTAATTTGTTTAATGTCGATTGTTATTAATAGAATTTTGACATTATCAACATAGAAATGCTTGGTTTATTTTCTTCTCCTAAATTAGTTTTATTTTTCATTTGTTTTAGGCAGTTGACATAGTACGAATTTATTTTTTTTAATAAAAATTAGCAAATTTCCGTCGGACATGTAGCTTCATCCGACGCACATCTTGTTTGATGGGTATTTTTTGTATTATTGGGAAAAAGCATTTCTTAATTGCTGTATAAACTTGATTTACGTCGGATAAAGGTCTCCATCCGACGCAGATGAGTGACGCCAAGGGCATGCCCACACAAGTCATTTACGTCGCACTTTGTTGGTGGTGCGACGCAAATAGCTCCTTATCTGCGTCGTACTTTGTGGGTGGTGCGACTCAAATAGCTCCTCATCTGCGTCGTGCCCTTATCCGACGCAGATCATGTGTCCGTCATTTGCGTCGAGACCTGTGCCGTCGGACCGATGTCCGACGCAAATGGTGGTCCCAGATCCGACGCAAACTGACAATTCTGTACTAGTGAGTTATCAATTTTTCATATACTTTCAAATGAATCATATAGAAATCATCATTGTGACTACAACAAATTGTGAGACCAACTCTTCGAAATGGCTGTATATTCCAGCAATATGTGCGAGAGATGTCCTAAAATACAAGATTTGACAATTATTGCTTTGATAAGAGAAACATATTTGTTTTTCAAAATTATTATGTATTTGTTAGATTCGACCTGATCCAATAAATCCAATAAAAACCAATAAAAAACTTTATGTTTGAAAACTTGGATGGTGGGATTGTTGAACTACCCTTGTATACGACCCGATTGGGTTCGATTTATGTATTTGACCTACATCCAATAAAAACTTCATATGAGCATAAATTGAACCCGACCAAGACCGAATCCAAAATTTAACCATATAACAACACAAACACACATCCAAGAAAAAACATACTCGATTTAGCTCCTAGTACATAGCAAATAATGGATGAATTTCAGAAATCGATTTCTCCCTGCACATCCTCCATATCTATTTTCACTAAATCTGAATCATCATCAGCATTTTCCATTTCATCTTGTCCAGATTTCACAGATTCATAATCATAGTCTAAGTGTTCGACATTATGCTCAACTGAATTCACATTAGCCAAAGGTTGAAGGATCGGAACAGAATTACCTCCTTTAACTTCACCTTGCAATGATTCCTTCGCTGCACTCCGATGAATGGATTGCAGCCAGTCATTAAATGTATGCCTCACCTCGATTGCTCTTCAATTGTTGTATTGAAGATGTTGGTGTATGAACCTCTCCAATACCCAGTCCAAAATCCAATACCTCTATTCCCCATATCTCATCCATTGATTTCGTCTTCAAAGCTTGCGAATCCGATAATGGACCCTTCGCTTTCTCCTTCGCTACTAACGATCTCCACCTTGAATTTTTCCTGCCGCCTTCCTTGCCATGGCGACAATGCATGAACTGCTATCATGCACCGAGAGAAACTTGGGAGGAAAGTTTCAAGGTCTTAGATTACAATTTTAGATTTGGGCTGTTTATATCTGGTAATAACCATAAAAAATGGTGAACATATTACCTTAATAGAAAAAAAATTTGGACAATTTATTTTACAATGGCTATAATAAAATTGTAGCAACCATAACTTGTGTAAATTAAACCATTTATTTTTAATATTACAGTCATGCCATTCATATAGTCGTTGACTTTATAATTAAAATTTATACATTAAAAAATTTGTATATTATAATTTGTATATAATAATTAGCTTTATATTATGTAAATATTTATTAATGGTGATAACAAAACATCAAAAGAAAGAAAGGAACAATACTCCAAAAAGAAGATGACAAAGCAACTGACATATCAACGACCATTTGTTTTCATTTTTCTATATTGAAACTAGCAATTTCTCCATTTTTCTATGTTTTTAAGGTCCAATTATATCAATGAGCAACATTACTCTACATATAATAAAGGGCTAAGATTTCAATAGTTATAGTGGCTACAATTTTGTTGTAGCCGAAATTTTTAGTTTCATCCATTAATTGCACTATTTGAGATTCGTTAATGTTAAAAATTTCTCATTTTTTAGGAAACTTTTTTTTTCTCTTTCAAACCCTAGCTTCTATTAGTAATTTTTTACAGCACTTCCGTCGATTTTGACCGGTGGAAAGCCCCATTATTTATGTTTTGTTTGCTTCTCATTCCATTAGTTTTGTTTGCTTTTTAGGTTTATAATAACCCTTCCTTCTCCCGTAGGGAACTTTTCTCCCTCGAAAGATAGGATTTTTCTCCTCTCTTTGCGAGAGACTTTTCTTTATCTTTTAGGAGTAATATCCAAGGTCTCATATCTAATGGCTTACCATGAAATTGATTTTTTTGATAAAGAATGATATGAGATCACAATAGTCGTCACTAGTAGAAAAAAGTTGATTTGCGTCGCACAACAGGTAGAACGATGCAAAAGCATCATTTGCGTCGGACATTAATGACGTCCGACGCAAATCATGATTTATATGCGTCGGATGTATCCAGCGTTCGACGCAAAAAATTCATATGCGTCGGACCCCTATTAATGTTTGACGCAAATCATGAAAGATAATTTTTGCGTATCCAACGTTTTGCGTCGGATGGGCTTCCCGTCCGACGCAAATGGGTTTTAGGACCGTAAGTTTTGTATACGATATGCGTCGGACCTTAGTGTCCATGCGACGCAGATAGGATAAGGGTACCATGTGCGTCGGACCTTATGGCCCATGCGACGCACATAGCCCGCTTCCTTTCATTTTTAAAGCCCGCTTTTTTAAACCCTATTACACTACTTTTAAACCCATGCAACCTTATGGCCAGCCGTCATTAAGTCCCCCTCTCTCTCCTCCTCTCTCTCTCCTCTGCCATTCCCCATCCTTAGATCTCACTGTTTTACCTCTAATTTTCTGCTTCTTAGATTTGAATTTTCTCTTTAATTTTCTATTTTTTATAGATCTAGTTACCCATTACCTCTCCATAATCCCATATCTCTCGCTCAATCTCACTTTCTCTATGTTCTTCCATTATTAGAAAGAGAGGATTTTTTGGGATATTATTGATTCATTTTTTGAGTTGCAAAAGTCAAAAATCAAAAAAAGTGGGGACCTTTTTTGTTTTTTTTTTGAATTTTTTTGAGATGGGTGTTCTTTAAATTGCATGGAAATGCAAATTACTTTTCTGGGTACTTTAGAAAAAGTTGTTTAAATGCAGATTTAAGTGAGAAAAAACGAAAAAGAAAGAAAGAAAGAAAGAAGAAGGAGAAGAAAATGTCAGGGAGTAGCAGAGTGTATGATCCAAGCAAGCTACATTTGAAGAAGGAGTTGACTCAAATTAAAAAAGCAGCAAGAGTTATGCAGATGAACGGCGAGATTTCTGAAGCTTTCATCATGAATCCCAATCATGAATCCCTTTTCATCAGGAACTTGTTTGAGGTGAGTCTTCAAATACCCATGTTTTAATTATAGCGTAGATCAAGTTTTTATTTTATTTTCGATTTCCAGGTATTTTCAAATACCCATTTTATGTTGTTGATACAGATTTCGAAGCTTATAGAACGAAGAAGATGAATACAAGAAGAGAATCGAGATTTGCATTTTTTACATTTTTTTTTTGCGAAGAAGATGAAGACAAGAAGCTGTTCTTCTCGTAGATTTGCATTTTTTTTACATATATTCTTTATAAATGGATGTAAGTTCATATATTTTTAGTTTATATTACATATATTTTCAGTTTCAATTTTAGATCTGAGAACTTGGGGATTTTTTTTCTGTTTTTTTCACTCATTGTAAATTGTTGATGAACCGATTTGCAATGTAATTTATTTAATGTCGATTGTTATTAATAGAATTTTGACATTATCAACATAGAAATGCTTGGTTTATTTTCTTCTCCTAAATTAGTTTTATTTTTCATTTGTTTTAGGCAGTTGGCATAGTACGAATTTATTTTTTTTAATAAAAATTAGCAAATTTGCGTCGGACATGTAGCTTCATCCGACGCACATCTTGTTTGATGGGTATTTTTTGTATTATTGGGAAAAAGCATTTTTTAATTGCTGTATAAACTTGATTTTCATCGGATAAAGGTCTCCATCCGACGCAGATGAGTGACGCCAAGGGCATGCCCACACAAGTCATTTGCGTCGCACTTTGTTGGTGGTGCGACGCAAATAGCTCCTTATCTGCGTCGTACTTTGTGGGTGGTGCGACTCAAATAGCTCCTCATCTCAAGGCTCGTGCCCTTATCCGACGCAGATCATGTGTCCGTCATTTGCGTCGAGACCTGTGCCGTCGGACCGATGTCCGACGCAAATGGTGGTCCCAGGTCCGACGCAAACTGACAATTTTGTACTAGTGAGTTATCAATTTTTCATATACTTTCAAATGAATCATATAGAAATCATCATTGTGACTACAACAAATTGTGAGACCAACTCTTCGAAAAGGCTGTATATTCCAGCAATATGTGCGAGAGATGTCCTACAATACAAGATTTGACAATTATTGCTTTGATAAGAGAAACATATTTGTTTTTCAAAATTATTATGTATTTGTTAGATTCGACCTGATCCAATAAATCCAATAAAAACCAATAAAAAACTTTATGTTTGAAAACTTGGATGGTGGGATTGTTGAACTACCCTTGTATACGACCCGATTGGGTTCGATTTATGTATTTGACCTACATCCAATAAAAACTTCATATGAACATAAATTGAACCCGACCAAGACCGAATCCAAAATTTAACCATATAACAACACAAACACACATCCAAGAAAAAACATACTCGATTTAGGGACAGAATCTATGTTGTACACTTAGGTCTACCTTACTCATGATAAATCCAGCAGGTAAACTTGACTAGTATATATAAAAGTTTCACTCAAGGATTCTCATTAATAACATGCCTAGATCACTGCATGGATCCATGCTTCTAACCTTGGTCCCAAGGATGTTGTGATTCAATCCTCGCTACCTTATGTGTTATTTTTTTCTCTTAATTTTTTTATTGTTGTCTTCTTTTTATGCATTGTAAATTAATACTTCTCATCGTTAATTTAATTTTTTCCTCTGATTTGATTATATTGAATTCGATCATAAATATTCGATCCGGTCGATCAGATCCGTGATCCGGTCGAACCGATCCGATTTTTCGGATACCCGATCCGATTTTTTAGTTTTCGGATATTTCGGATCGGATATCCAAAAATATCCAAAACATGGGAATTTTTCGGATATCCGATCCGTAATATCCGTTTTCAAGACCGCATATCCGAAATATCCGATGATCCGATCCGAAACTTATTTTTTGAACTTTTTCTTTGGAAAATTTATTTTTTTAGTTTTCTGATATCCGATCCGAAATTTCGGATATCCGATTTTTTTTCGCATCGTATTCGGATCGCATTTTTCTTAATCCGAAATTTTTTGATCGGATCGGATATCCAAAATGAACACCCCTACTACCTTATGCATTCTTTTTTTCTCTTATTTTTTTTTAATTGTTGTCTTCTTTTTATACATTGTAAATTAATACTTCTCATCGTTAATTTAATTTTTTTCCTCTGATTTGATTATATTGAATTTGTCCCACTCTCCCTTCTCGAGGTTTGTAAATGAGCAAAAAGATTTTGAATATGAGGAAATTTGTCAAGACCTCCCACTCTCCCTTCTAAATTGAGTAATTTTTGTATATAATTAGCATATGTTTGTAAAATGAGCAAAAGTGTTGTAATATGAGCAAATTAGACTTTGTTTTGAGCAAATAAATTTCAAACCATCAACAATTATTTTTGTTTTCACTAAACCAGAAAAAAGATATACTTATATATATGATAATTTCACAAACGAGTAAGTTGCATTCACAAATGATATTAAAACAAAGTTTTTTCATTATTATTAAAATAAGCCAGATATCAACATAAATGAGTATATTATTAACTATTATGTTGGTATTGTAGCTCTGTTTACAAATGAACAAAGTTGCTTCTAAAATGAGGAAAAAAAAAATTATTAATTTTGCTCATTAAAAGTTGTAACATTAGAGAAAAAAAATCAAATAACGTGAAGCAATTGCTCTAAAAAGTAATTTTCTTGCGACCCTTGAAATATACTTCACCCATTCTTTGTCGATTGCAACATATGAGTTTTCATGCTTGCCAATTTACAATTTAACAATTAATATCTCAATTAGTTATGCAAGCCAATAGTCCAACACCGCAACACTGTTAGTAGACCGTGGAGACATGTTGTGGGTTTCGGGAGTGTTCGAGGAAAAATTATAGACGAATTGGAAAAATTCTGTTTGCCCACAAGGTAAAACCAGCGCCCGCCCGGTAGAACTCTCGCCCGTGGAATTTTTCTATTTCTTTTCTCTTTTCGTTTATTTTTTTTCTAAGTCTTATTATGTTATTGTTTACTAATAGATTGATAAATGTATTAGGAAGATAAAAAAATTAGTTTCCTAAGTCTAGTTAGATTATATCTTATTAGATGTTAATTCTACTGGGGATAGGATTTCATCCTCTATATAGAGGGGGCTTGGGATCATTATTTTGTATGTTCATTAAATATGGGGAGAGATTACAAAGATTCTTAGGTTTTTAGTTAGAGTTCTTGAGAGAGATTGTAATTCACGGGATTTATGATTTTAATATTATGCTAATATTGGTTGAAGGATTAGTGAAACGGTTGGTGGTTTTTCTTCTACGTGTTAAGGGAAAGGTTTCCACGTCAAATTTGCGTTTGTCATTGCTTTAATTTTTGCTCCTTTAGATTTGTTTAAAGTGTTTACTTGCTACTACGCTTCCGCATAAGTCCTAACAATCTCTAACAATGTTTTACTAATTAAAGATTACAAAAAGGTTGATATTTTAATTGTATGTATCAAGACGAATCTAAAAGAACCCAAATAACTATGTGTCTCCTTGCGTAAAAATCACAATAGATTGTGAAAGGGTGTTGTGTTAATAGTGTAATATTTAATGTGTAACAATTACAAAAACGGAGAAGTATTACTCTAAGAGTAATAAAACAATAATCTTGTAATATCAACACTACTACATAAATGAGCTATTGCAACCCCTAAAAACCGTTGCAATAAACTCGATAACCGTTGCAATATAGCTATTGCAACGGCCAGGCAACCGTTGCTGTTACTGCCCTTGCATTAGCTCTAATGCAACGGTCTTGGACACCTAATGCAACGGGCAGTTGCAACACCAAATAACCGTTGCAATAGTTCTAATGCAACTCATGTTTATTGTCTAATGCAACGCCTCTATGGTATCGCATGAACCGTTGCATTACATATGATGCAACACATTTCATAGTCTAATGCAACACCTCTATGGTATCCCATGAACCGTTGCATTACATATGATGCAACACATTTCAAAGTCTAAGGCAACGCCTCTATGGTATCCCATGAACCATTGCAATTTTTTTTCCATATTGTGGCTACTGCAACGACGTATCTATAAATATGTATATATTAACTTGATGTTGATGCAAAGCTGAAATAATTCAAAAAAAATTCCAAATAAACATAATGATAAAAATTCTGATTTCCAAAAAGACCCATAAATATATTCAAGGTCATCCAATCGTTCGACAATTTCCAACACCAAATACTTAATATAGTACTATCGTATATATATCAAATCCCAAGAGAAGTTTGATCACCTAATATATTTACTTCCAACCTAATATATATGCACCAAAAAATATCTACTTCTAGCGTAAATATATTCCCAAAAAATAAGATTACTAGCTAGTTGCCTAATTAATTCCGAAACGATGCTCCACTTTTAAGCGAGATCCATCGCCCAAAAATTGTCATTCGTGCGACTGTAATTGTTCTTCATGTCATACATTTTCCTCTCCTTGATGTACCTATAGAATTATACAAAAGTTTAATAAAGCATGACATATGGTTATAATAATATAAATAGAGACAAGGGACTAATCTATCATCACGGGACAGAACCAAGGTTAGAAGTAAGCTCTCAATGGAGTTCCTTCTGTGCAGTATAACAAGCTAGCAACAACAACAGTATAATAACAAAAAGATGATAAAAATACTTCATCATTCTGCGTAGGGAGTTCCTTCTAAGTTGCAGCCTATTAAAACTTCGGTAAATTGGCTTAGGTTTGTCACTTAAAAGCTCTGACATTGTGTTTGAGAATTTCTTATTTCAACATTGTCACTTTAAGAGATTGTCTTACTTACATTGTCAATTACGCGGGGAGTTTTGAATGAACTTTAAGAATCAACATTTTCCACCCCCGCATCCCAACCACCCCCCACCCCACCCCCGCCCCTCCATCCCCACAACCAACATCCCCCCACCCCCACCCAAGCCGCATTCCCACCAGCAGCACCCCCACCCCACCCCTCTCATGCCCCTGCTTTGTGTTCCCATCAAGTAGATCCCTCTACCGTACGTTCACACCAAGAAGACCCCCCCATTCTTTGTGTTCCCACCAAAGAACACCTCTCGTCTAAGCAAAATTTTCCAAATGAGCACATCCATATCTTTCTCGTTGGAGGAAGTCCTGTTCAGATGCAAGTTACAATTCACTTATTATAAGAAGCCAAACATAATAGCCTTAAACAGAATATGGCGACTGCATGATTGAATCAGTCATTAAGTAGTATGGGGAAGTCAGGATGTATGTTATAAGCAGCCTAATACTAGAAATGCATTATTAATAATATAGAGTAATTAACAAGAAATTTACATAGAAGTTCACTTACCACCACATCAAATTGTGTGCCCTTCAGAAACGCTACAAGCTTTGAGAGCTCCTTCCCTGACATTAAATAGCTAGCATGGCTTTCCAAAATATTTCTAACAGAAGCAACATGAGCACTCTGCTCTTTATGAGAGATGTTGCACCAAAGACAATATGGTCTTGTTACCATCACTTAGAATTTCGGAAGGCTCGGCCAAGAAACACTAAACCGCAAGGAAGCAGGATAAGTACATTACCTCTTCGAATCAAAAGGCACTTCTTTGACGAGAACAAAAAATAACCTAAAAATCTAGGCGAAATTCCATCTGATTCTGTCGGTGCCTGCTTATACTCTTCCATATCTCAGCAGACACCTCACCTGAAATGCAGTTTTTTTGTGTAATTGAAAGTAACACCTAATCTAAACTACTTACTAGTTCCCCGACAAGTTCATACAAAGAATCATCAAGAGTTGCCTGCAAAACGTAGAGGCTCCCGGTGAGTCAGAGGGATGACAACAAATTGAAGATATAAAATTAGCATAGCAACAGTCCATTTCAAATACCTGTAACAAGCGCAAAGCACAGTACTGGCTGACTGCAGGACCTTCAAGTTTGGCAATAACCTGGGAAAATTTGACATTTTGAGATGCAAAAACAATAAAAACTTCAAATTGAACATATAAATGAATGCAGCCTAATTTTTCCTCCAGAAGTAGATTAAAAGTGAGATTGTTTTCCATAAATCACAGACTTGGAGAAGCATGCTCTAAGAAAGAAGCACTGCATCATTTTCTATGAGCTTAACATTAGACGAGAGAACATGACCTTAAACAATTATGTAAACCATATTGCTGGGTTACTGACAAAGGTTAGCACATAGAAGGAAACCCTGCACCCTATAACAATGTAGATAACATCGGATAATTAATTAATCCATCAGCCACTATGCATCCATGAGCCACCCATGCATACACCTTCGGTATGACAAAATGCTCTATTTGAAAGATGTCAAGGAATACCCAGGGAGGGGGGAAGAATGGTATGAACATGCAGGACTTTAGCAAGATCAATGGTAAATGATGCGAGAAGGAATCTCACAACTTCAACTGATTCCAGCACATACAGGATTGACATGTATAGGGTAAGATCCACTAAATGTGGACAACGCCTGAAGCCACACAACAAAATCCAAAATCACCTCGGGATGCTTCTTCCATCAAAAGCGTTCTTTGCAGAAGATGCAGTTTTTGTGTGAGAAAACTGAATCAATGCCTACAAAGCAGAAAAAAGAGAACATGGTAAGACTTTATATCATTAAGACACAGTGAGAAGGATGATTAGCCACAAGGGGAAAAGAGTAGAGAGGGGGAAATTGAAGTTGGGACGACTAAAGAAGAAGCATAATTTTGCCTGAAATCCAGCTGTCTTTTCGAAAGTGGTAATCTTATACACAAATCCAAATGCGGAAAATACCTGCACCAACAATATATCTTCAGAAACATGAACTAGAAAGCTTACTTCAGTGTAAAGCAAAAGGTTCCATCATCACTGAATCTAGAAATTTAATGACTTAAATGCAAATACAAAGAGACTTATTGCGTCTAGATAGTGGAGTCAGTGAAGTTAAAGATACACAGTAAAAAAAGCTCACTAAACAACCCACACTTCATATTAGTTGCATAAAGAATCAAGAGCATCCTTTACTGCTCAATGAGGAAGCAAAGCAGTAATATTCCTCACTTCCTCTAAGTGTTGTTTACATATATATTCACATTTCACATTAATACATCCGAAAGGAGAAGTTAATATATAGTCAATAATATGGACGGCCCAACATGACAATAAAATCAACGACGACTTGTTCAATATTATTCCCCCTCTAAAATAGGAGACGAATCTCGAAATTGGGGTCAGATGTCAACTCAAGGTCTTTCTGAAAAGGAGGACATTTGAAGTGCTTAGAAACATTTGATGTGCGTAGAAACATTGAAAGAGCAGCTTTGCATATTTCCTTTACGAATGCAAGGCACTAACAGCCAAACAACACCAACAAGTCGAAATCAAGATCTTTCAGTTCCCACAAAAGTCGGCCATGTTCCAATATATTCAAGTTATACAATAAAATCGGATGAATCTTTGTGAAATGAAAATTGTACTTAATTTTAATAGATATTTCTCTTTGCCCTCACCTTTCAAGAATATTTTATTAAAGAAAGGGTAAAGTATTTTTTTCCCTAAGTAAGGAGATATATTTAAGCAGAAAAACATTTTAGAACAAAGTAAAGTATAGAAGAGTAAACGTTAGCAAAGTATAGAAATGGAGTTTGTTCTTTCTACACAGATTGTTATTGTTTCAGGCGCCTGTTTTTTCCCTCTCAGATTTCTGGTTGCAAATGTTCTGCCATAAGACATTCCCTCTCCCGGACCTAAAAGCATCTAAAAGCGAGTATGACATCCACCAGCTACTCACCTACTCTTAAAAGTTGCTAAAGTTTTAGATCCTTATGAGGGAAAGTCAATATAACAGCAGCTCTAAAAGATGATTAGATGAAGATATAGGACAGTCACAAAATGAAATCCAAAAAGCCAACATATAAGAAGTCACCATGTGTTGTGTCAAACATAGGTTGTACTACCTACAGGGGCAACATATAAGAAGTTGTTTTGAGCATGGGAGCGAGAAGGAATGAAGAAATCAAAAGCCAATTGGTGCTAGATTGCAAAACATCTAGACCTATTAATTTGAACCAATTATTGCAAGTCATTATATGAATTGCAGATAACTTGGATACTGCATAAAGATGAAACAAATCTCAATGGCTTCACAATCAAACTAATACTCCTAGTAAAATAAAGAACATGATCAAACAAATTGCCAATTTATTGTAATTCAAAATAGGTTTATATAACCTAATTAACAAATTTTTGTATATTTATTAATTATGTTGTCTAGGTAGTAGTCCTAAACTTACAAATGAAAAATTTGGAACTGAGAAGTTCTATATATTCCAAATAGTTTCAAAAATCTGAATTGTAATTGGATTCAAGAATTCCTAATTTAAGAATTGACTATATACCAATTCTAAGTTTTTCCACACAACCTTGCACAATTATCATTTCTTTGATAGCTTCCTCTCATAGTCTCGCCAAGGGTCTAACATATGACTGCCAACCTCGTTTAGATCAAATTATCTGTTAGAAAGGAATAAGCTCCTATCAAAAGGCAACAAATAGTAGGAACTAAACACACTAGTCCAAAGCAAAGACATCAATTGACTGCTGATATACCCTCCTTACTTGACCTTATACTTGAGTCAGATGCTCGACAATCCAATATGCATACATTCACTTAAACACTCTAATTTTCACCAGAAAGGAAAAAACACACTAAATTTTGTGAAAGCGACCACAGCCTAGCACCTGGACAAACATGCAACACGAATAATTGCAGTAGCATCCATGTAACAAAGGTATATTTTAATAAATTGATTTAGTCACACAGACTAGATTTCTCCACATAGTGACACTAGTGGAAAAATGCTCAAATGCTCCGGTTAAAAACCCCACAAATGCTCCGTATTTGACCCGTAGCAGACGTCATACGAGCATTTGAGCATTTTTTTAAATGCTCCGGTTGGACCCGGAGCATTTAGTATCTCAAATGCTCCGGTTCTTCAAAAAAACGGAGCATTTGCACATTTTTTACTAGTTGAAGTAGCTCAAATGCTCCGGTTGTTAAGAGAAAACCGGAGCATTTGATCTCACAAGTGCTTCGGTTTTCCATAGAACCGGAGCATTTGAGAAATTTTTGAAAAAAAAAATTAAAACCTGCTACCCTTGCTGGCCAGCAGCGTGGGTAACAAGTCTTACAATAACAGAATTGCAGTAGTGATAGGCAGTGGAGTAGCAATACACACTGGTTTGAAGTCACAAAAAGGCACGCAAACATGATTTTAGGTTACCATGTATCTTCATATATTAATTAAGGATAGGCCAAAATAAAGAATAAATCAATGCATTTGCTATAATAAATTATAATAGTGGGGAAAATAAATGAATAAAGATGCAAAAAATAAAGCTATTTAAACCACAAGCTTCAATTTAAATCATTAAAAGAGAGAAAACCAAAACAACATGTCGTATGAGATACAAAAATATTCAACTAAACATAGGAGCTATCAGACGGTCATACATATTTGACTACAATTCACCTGAAAAAGCAAACATGTCCAGGCAACAAAGTAGATAACAGCCATTCCATGAACTAGACGCCAAATTGCAAGATGTGTGGTCGTATAAGGACCCTGTATAAGGTCAAAATCTGGTCAGCCTGTACATACAGACACAAACACACACAGAGACATACAAAGAAAAAAGAGTATTAAAAAGAGACGTAACTGAAGCAATTCAACATATGAGAAATTCCTTACCTAAAAGAAGACAAGTACATAGATAAAAATATTAATAATAGTAATAATGAAACAAGAAGTCAATACTTTAGCAACCACAGAAACAAGCTATGTGTCATGATTTGTAGATTACTAGAGTTATGATATGATCTCATGGAAACACTATCATTTTTAGAAGCTTTACCCATGACTGAAATTCTGATTCTACCTTATTCTTACTTGACCATAGAGCAAAAAAATCTGTACAGTGCTCTCTTTTCTTTGTATGTCTGAATTCCTCCCTAAACTAACTATTTAACATCATAGACTAAAACCACTTATCATTATGCACCTGAATAAGAGAGGAAGGGGACCACGAGAAACTGAACAACAAACTTGTGGCATCAATGCCACTGCCCAACATCACCAAAACAACTAAACAAGCACAAGGCAGAAGGAAAAAGTTATTCTCAAGAGCAACTTGTCATATTTATTTCCAGTATAACGAAACCACTAATTCCCTGTGTCACAACTCACAAGACAAAAACTTTTAGACGTCACTTATTAATAGAGGACAGTTCAACACATTAAATATGTTGCTGAAATTAAATATAGAGTATGCTTGGATGTGATGCACAAAAGTCCATCTAGTTATTCTAAGGATATAGTCATACAATTAATTCTACAGAAACTAGAAATAACTATAGATGCAAAATAGATAAAAAGGACATCAAAAAGGAAAAAGATAATAATATTAGTTGAACTAAATGATAGTTCACCTGATTTCTCCAGTAAAAGCCCCACCTTTCCCAATCCAACAGTTTTGTGCTGATATTTCTACTCGGTTGGTCAGAGAACTCTTAACTTGATCAATGTACACAAATGGAGGTGCCACAACAATATCTGCAATATTTCCAGTGAGATGACTCAGATTGACGTGACATTCCTAAGATACATGCGTATCTTCACCCTCCACAAGTCATTCATCACTAAAAGGTGAAAGTCTCCTGAACATAGAATTTGTGCATCACATATGATGAACACCCCTCAATACCACTCCCCACCTAATCCCTCCACCCCCAACACCAGTTCTTTTCGAGCTTGTTTTTTGGACAGTTTAAACAAATATATGGTAGACGGAATCATGGAAGTTACAGCAAATTGCAAAATGTAGAGTTGTAACTCAACATTACTATAGATACTAGCACTTTGTAGGAGAAGATTAAGAAACGTACTAAATATAGCTTCCGATGAAGCCATATCAAAATGTTACCCTATGAAGTTAAAATTTTAACAGCATGACGATGAAGTATAAGATCATCTCACCAACATCAGCCTCCAAAGTTGCACTGTTCAAGTCTGAAACAAGTTTGGTGATAGATTCCTTGGTCCCGTTCTATTAAAAGAGAGAGAATCACTACGCCAGAGCTCTATAGAAAAAAATCAGAAAGAAAAAGAGAGGGACTAAATATTGAAAGGCAGTTAGAACTACAGCCAAACTGAAATCTGAAAGCCAATAAAGAATTTTAGCATGTATATCAACTGATTAGATTCACAAGAGCCCCGCACTACTTCAAACATAGATTACAATAGTCTCTTCACTCTGCCAAACCATGTAAGCAAGCAGCAGTAGTATAATCTTTAGAAGGTTTCATCATTTGTGCGATAGTTGACTTATTCGGTAAAGCTATTATCTAAAAGCATGGGTTTCTGTAATTCTGTTTGACTATACAAAATTACAAATTCTAACAGACATTTGAAAATTGAAACACCTAAACTCTAAAAGTAATAGCAAACAACAAGCCAAGCACATTATGAAATTCAGAAGTGACACTATCATGACTGTCCTAATCATCAGGAGACTACACAAAAGCTGACATTAAGTCAATACAGAAATAAGCCACTTCTCAGCCTCATATCCCTACTGTTCATCTACAAGCCACATCCTTTCCGTAAGAACAATATCATAAAGTTGTCACTGCATTCTAGAGAAGTTTAAAAGGCAATCTTCTGGTAAAGGGAAGATGATTCTTTTTCCCAACAAGGGATGCCTTAAATCAGAAGACCAAGTAACCAGTTTAGCCTTAATTTATCAAATATTCAAGCAAGAAACTAAAATTAATCACGAAAAGTCTAATATAATAAAATAGAAAACTTCAAAATAAATCTCTATTCATATGTTCATCGTGGATAGCAGGCAACTGCAATCCCTTTATTAAGAATCATTAGTAACATCAAGACTCCCAAATCTATAGAATATAAAATAAAGCGGTGCTTTTTAATCAATAAACCTAAGGAACTAACTATATTCAAGCATCACTCACCAAACAAACACCATGGAAGTTGCATCTCAGTAAACCGCAAGAAAGGAAGCATCATGTTTACAGTAGCAAGATAGATATCATCATTCACCAAACAAACTTTGTCACCACACCGCTATATACATAAGTATTAATGCTTACCGGATTAGAAGGTGCTGCAGACACAGATGAAGATCCAGCTGCAGCAGGCTTATTCTGCAATAGTTTCCAGATAATACAAACAGAATAATGTTACTTTCCCAAAGAGAACGAGGAAAGACGTTTTATGACTATAACTGAAGTACTGAAGAACTCATAATAGTAGCATTATGGTAATTGATTTACAATTGTGAACAACAAATTTACCTTCTTCCCTACATAATATGTTGGATTAGAACAAGAGTCACTTTCAAAAATGAGTTGAATCAAAAACCATAACTATCTTCCACTATTCATAATTTTAATGTGTCCACCATAAGAAAAGGTAATTTTTGCTTACAAACCCTGATTCAAATTAGGCTAGAGAAGTTCAAAGTTTAACATTCTCACAAAAATAAAAATGGCCTATAATTTTGGCACAACTCAAACTTAAGATGCCGACTATAATTCAAGAACAGAGGGAGTACAGCAGTTAGCAATGCATTTTATCAAGTCAAAATCAAATCATAACTGATAACTAATTAATATTAGGTAATCGTCGCCTCTCCCAAAACTAGTAGAAAACCATCACCAATAACTCAATAATCTTCCCTAATAATTCAACCGCATAAGAACTGATGAAGAACAACATAAAAGATCAAATATTTTTCATGAGCTAAATCAAAAACGTCAACCTTACCCAAATTAAAATCACCGATTTTATAGAAAAATATCAGAAGAAAAACATCAAATAATCAATCCATAGATCTAATTCAAAAGATTTAATGTACCTCGCCTGATAGAGCAAAACAAGTAACAATTAACACCAAAGTTGGCTGGCGGATATTGCGGAGGTTGGCTGACGTTTGTTACGCACGTTGTTGAGCCCACATCTTCTGTTGTGGTTCCTGTTGCTGCTGTTGCTAAGCCATCCACATCTATTGTTGAATGTATAACAAAAAACTTCCAAAATTCTCAAAACTAATCTTACCCTAGAAATTTCAAGATCATAAAGGACCGAGAAAGAGGAGCGAGAAAAAGGCGAGAAGAATTAGTTAGGGTTAAAGAATCGAGAGATTTGAGAACAGGGAGAGAGAATGAGTAACCTTTCTGGTCTCTTCGGCAAGAGGAGAGAGATCTTTCTCAACGGTGGGACCTTCAATTTCCTGATGCTTCATTTTTGAATTACTAGGGTTAGAGTTAGGATCCGATTGATTTGGGGAAGAAGACGATGAATAGAGTCGTCGTATGAGTGCGAATGGATTTTGACTTCGATGTTGAAGAAAGGGATGGAAATCATGATGATTTAAAACCCTAAATGCTGCGCGATCGACATGGAGATGGACATGGTGCTGGAGATTATTAACGGAATGTTTCATGAGACTGACATTCATGGACATGGTGCTGGACGCATGAAGCTTGCGACTGACATTCATCAAACTAAGCGTTGTTGGCTGGAGGTTGAGTCTAAAAAATGAGAGAGATCGAAGTGAAGAGGGGAAGAGAGAAAAAGAGAACAAGTTTGATGGGAAGGAAGAGCGAGAGAACAGAGGTGAGCGAAACTAAAGTGGGGTGTGGGGAGTAATTAGAATCGAGGGAAAATAAAAAGGAGGAAACACAAATGCTCCGTTTGACCGGAGCATTTGTAAAAAAATTTATTAAAATATTAAAGAAAATCATCAAATGCTACGTTTGTAAAACAACCAGAGCATTTGACAAGAAGTAAAAGCACTTTTTTCCACTAGTGTGACAATTTGAACCATATTGAACATGGACGTAAAATAGAAAACATTCACATTGCAAACATCCAAATACAATGAGAAGCATTTTTAAGTACTCAACCGCATTTTTCTCAGCCCTAAGAATATAAAATTCAGCACCAAATCAGCTAACGGCAAAATAAACTCAAAATTCGTCAAGATTGAATCTAATATGGAAAAGAAACTAACTCAGATTCTTTTCCCCACCTCTTTCTCTCTTCTCTTAGTTGTTCCGGCGAGGTTTAAGAGAAGCCGACGAGCAATTAAACCGCCTCCCTCTTTGCAATTGTTCCGGCGACGGTTAGGAGAAGCCGACGAGCAGTACACTAGATTCCCCTTCACACGGAGTTATCCCGGCGAGGAATAAGAGAAGCCGACGAGTATGAGGAGTTCAGGACCGAATTAGGGATTCCCCTTCGTCTTTGATTGTCTGTGTTGTGGCTGTGTGCCTGTGTCAAAGACGGGAGGAAAAAAAAGTTTTCGGGATAGGGAGGGAAATCAATAGTCGGCGCGGGTATGGGCCGTATGGCCAAAACTGTCCGTTGCAAAAAGGTGTTGCATTAGCACATGTCGTTGCAATAGACCGTTGCTTTATGGTCAATTGTTGCATTAGACCGTTGCAATTGCTTCAAAATGTAGTAGTGCAAATATGTACAAAATCTAAAATGATTGGACAAGAATTGTAAAACAAAAGAAAAGAAAAGCCATATACTTCATCCGTTTCATTTTAAATGTAATAAAGGGGTATTTTTTGTGAGATATAAAATATTCCTTTGTTGCAATTAGAACGAAACGGAGGAAGTAGATATTTTTATCTACATAATCCCAAAACAATACCCGCCGGGATTTAAACCCCAGGACTTGGTGCACAAGGGAGGTCAATTTTGTCAGAGATCATAACCACTTAATTACAGCAGGTTTCTATTATTTTAAAAAAAATATATGCTGTGAGCTAATGAAATATAATGAATTAAAATCATTTGTCCGACCATTTGCCTAGTGCCACTATCTTTCTGGATGTCACTATTAATGTGATCCTCCACTTTTTAGTTAAAAACTATAAAACACGTTTGAATCACTTAATATGAAGAATTGGTATACAATATAGAAGATCTTATTTCTAAGGAAAAGACAGCAAATTAAATTTGCTTTAAAAATAAACTATTCTTCGTCATTCTAACACCAATTCAAGTATGCATAGCTATCTTTTTGTACATCCAAATAACCCATGCTCCCATCCTAATATCTCCAACAATAAGCAGCCTAACAACATGAATTCTTCTTTCTCATATTCTTTCTCCTCTAATGGCCGGGCCACAGTGGCTGGAGACGCGATCTCCTGGCCAATCTTTATCTTCTTGGGCGAAATTCAAATTCTAGAGATCTTTCTTGCTGTAGGAGCATTCTTGACCATACATCCCTAAGACAAAAGAAGCATCAAGGATTACCTACATGGCCATTCGTAGGAATGCTCCCTTACTTGATACTAGGTCTTAGGGATAACGCGTACGAATACTTTACAGATGTGATTTGCCGTCAGAAGGGGACATTTCAGTTTAAAGGCCCTTGGCTGAGCAACCTCAACTCTGTGTTGACGGCCGACCCTCGCAACGTCGAATACTTCCTGAAGACGAAGTTTTCGAACTTTCCGAAGGGTGGTTACTATCGAAGCATCATGGAAGACCTACTAGGAGATGGAATCTTCAACGCAGATAACGAGATGTGGCACCGCCAGAGGAAGATGGTAATCATGGAGTTCCACTCGCCACGATTCCGCCAACTCACCGTAGAGTCATTGCTTGAATTAGTCCACAACAGACTATTGCCAGTGCTGGAGGAATCGCGGATGAAATCTGCGGCAATTGATTTGCAAGATGTTCTACTTCGGTTGACATTTGATAATGTTTGCATGATTGCACTTGGGGTTGATCCTGGCTGCCTCGCTCCAGGGTTACCGGACATACCATTTGCTCGTGCATTCGAGCAAGCAACCGAGGCAACCGCTGTTCGTTTCGTGACACCGACATTTATATGGAAGCTTATGAGATATCTCAACCTGGGGCCAGAGAAGGAGCTCAAAGAGTCAATCAAAGGCGTCAACAATTTTGCTGATCAAGTTATTAAGACGCGGAAGGAGACCCGTAATTCGCAGCGAGAAGATGACACGAAAAACAGGTGTGATTTACTCGCTGTGCTCTTGAGGTCTAAGGATGAAACTGGCCAGCCATTTTCGGACAAGTTTCTAAAAGATTTAAGTGTTAACCTTATACTTGCTGGACGAGATACCTCGTCTGTGGCACTAAGTTGGTTCTTTTGGCTTCTTGATCAGCATGGTGAGGTGGAAAAAAAGATTCTAGATGAGATTTCTGGAATAATCAGTCAACGGGAAACTCCAAAATACCCTGTAGTATTTCAACCAGAGGAGATAAAAAAGATGGAGTATCTACACGCTGCTATTTCAGAGGCTCTCAGGCTCTACCCCTCAGTGCCTATGGATCACAAAGAGGTAAAACCAGTAATTTCTCCGTTTTCTTTTACTTGCATTATATTGACTTTTTTTACGTTTCCCAATGCATAACTTTTAATCCTTCATATATCTAATTATTGACATGTAGAATTTATAAAAATTAGATATTGTAAAAATATACATTAAGACGAATCTAACAAGCTAAGATCTCACATGAGTATATTTTACCTTACATATAAATCACCAAAGGTAGTCAAATGCAAGCAAGTGAATGGTACAAAATCTCAATAGTTGCAAGTAAAAGAAAACCGAGGAAGTATGTGAGTACTTTTTTTTTATGTTCTTCTTTCGCCCAATTTCTCGGGATTTTGTGTCCCATAAGAATGGCCGGTGGAGTTCATTTCCGCAGAAAACTTCGTTTTTAAGGTCAAAGATACATTTTTGTTTGGCTCGGAATGCTTACGGTGAAAGTTGGCATATTGGTTCAGACTAAATTATTCGTGATTCGTGCCCTATAAGGATGGTCGGTGGAGTCTGTTTTCGAAAATAAACATTGTTTTCGAGGCCAAAACACATTTTTGTCTGTCTGCGGATTGTTCTCCCAACTTAAATGCTGGTAGAGCACATGCATGTGTTGTAAATTAATAAAAGGGGAAAAACTTACCCTTGGTTCGGGTTAACGGACAAAAGGGACCAGTACTGGATATACCATTTAAAGCTTGGATTATTATATAATAATAGATTGGATTACCGGTCAGATGTTGGATTATTAAAATCAAATATTCCTTAATTTTTTCAAACTTCTCTATTGTCTTAGGGTGATGTGAGAGCCAATGAGGGTAAGATATTTAGTTAATGGTAATTTTTGGGGTCAAAGACTAAAAAATTGTGATTGAGCGATTCTTCGTTAGAAAACTACCCTGTTTTTTTAAGCAATACTAATTGACTTTCTCTTATTATATACTCAAATGATCTGTTTGATACCCAATAAAAGATGATGGTAATTATAATTAGTCTATACTATCTCCATTCTTATATTAGTTTCAACATAGACGTGCACGCTTGTCGGTGCACAACATTGGACAATAACTTGTTTAAGTATCTATTATAAAAAATATAAAGTTTTAACTTCTATTATGAAAACATAGAATGAGGTAAATCCAACATTCTATATACTAATTTTTTGAGGAAGCACTCATTGTTATGGCATGAGAGATATATGTGTGAAAGTTTAACAATGTCGTCTCAAACTGCTTTTTTCCTAAGTTCAAATTTTAATATGAAAAGTACGATTAATTTCGAAAGTTCAAAAGTGGGCACCAAAATCCTCAAGTGTGTCCAGTATTTAATAGAGATACTTTTGTGATGTATACATATATAGGTTATGAAAGAAGAAGTATTTCCAGATGGAACGTTGCTAAAGAAAGGGACAAAAGTTATGTATTCTATCTACTCAATGGGAAGAATGGAAACTATATGGGGAAAGGACTGCAGGCAATACAAACCGGAGAGGTGGATAGTGGATGGTCGGTTCATGAACGAATCAGCTTATAAGTTCGCTGCTTTTAATGGAGGACCTCGACTTTGTTTAGGGAAGGAATTTGCTTACTACCAAATGAAGTTTACTGCTGCCTCTATCATTTATCGATACCGTGTAAAGGTGGCGCAAAATCATCTTGTTGAACCAAAGCTCGCATTGACTATGTACATGAAACATGGGCTAAAAGTAAACCTTATACCTCGCTACTAGGGGTGTTCACTTGTGCGATCTAATTTATAATGGACCGCAAATGTGCCCCTGTTTTCCACTTTTTTTTAATTTTATTTTAGTGTGACTTGCTTTGTAGTTTTACCGGTGTGGATCTTTTAGGATTCAAATCGTTCAATCACACCGTTTTTTGTGATTAGGTTCTTCGAAGACTGGAAAAAAAAAACTTAGCCACAATAAACTAATTGATAGGCGTGTCGCGTACCTGATAAAAGTAATTTTTAACTGACCTCCTAACTATATAGTGGGGTAAGTCATGATCGACCCCACAGAGGCAAATGTTACCAAACACAAGATAACTTTGACTCAATTTAACTAAACAAGTAACAAACAATGATGTGAAAATGATGCTAAACTAGTACTAACAGTAAACAATGACACTCATATTTAACTCAATTAATACAGGCATCTAGAATTAATTATCTCCACTAGCACAAATGATACATGAATAGTTCTCATCCCAATAAATAAATTCAATGGTCCAAAAGGAGTAATGTGCCTTAAAAATACCGTATACCTCTCCCGAGTACCCATGACTACTCTAAACAAGTATTCATACTTATTCCCATAGAATCATGTAAGAATGAGATATTGAGCATGGCATCACATATAAATTCCTAGTAATCCTATCTACTTATTCCCAAAGTGATATTCATACTCTTGATTGAATCAACAAATTCATCAAGATTCAATTTCCATTAAGAACAAGACATAAGGAATATATCTAATACTATCTATCCCTAGTATGATAATGAAATTAAACACGATTCAATTAAGCAAGAACAAGGGTTGTTCGAGTGTGGCCTGGACCGTACCAAACCGCAACCCAACCCGTTTTTGTACGATTTGGGTTGGTTTGCGGTTTTCAAATTGTGGGTTGGTTTGTGATTTCAAGCAAACCGCATTTTGCGGTTTGGGTTGGGTTTGAATCTTTGTAAAATCAAACCGCACCGTAAACCGCAAAACTATCTTGATTTTTTTTTTCAAAAAATAAAGTTTATTTATTTTTATTTTATTAAATAATACACTAGACAAAAGGTATAAGTTTATGTTAGGGTAGGGTTTATTCGCTTCTTTTAGGTCTTTCACATATCTTTTGCTCCTATCGCGGATGAAAAAAAAATCTTAATTCTTAGATCACAAAACTTATGTCGCGGATGAAAAATGGTTAAACCGCAAACCCACCGCACCAAACCATTTCGCGTGGTGCGGTTTGGGTTGGTTTGGGCAAAAGTGCGGTGTGGTTTGGGTTGGAAAAATGTCAAACAGTATATTTGCGGTTTGGTTTGGGTTACATCCCAAACTGCACCAACCTAACCCGTGAACAGTCCTAGCAAGAACAATCAATCAAATTAAATTGGGATTAGGGGCAATTCATCCATTAATTATTGCTAGGGTTCAACTTAACCCTAGATTAAAGAACTATTCACTCATAATTGTAATAACAAGGCAATTAAGGAATAAATAAATAGACATGATAATAAATAAAGATAAGGAATTAGAAAAACTTAGTCTTTTACTTGAAAGAAGATGATCCAAGATAGCCAAATTCAAGATATAGAAGTTAAACAACATATATAGTTCTCTCTAAACGCTCTCTAAAAACTGATAATAAAACCTAAGTGTGTCGTGCTAAAACAATTAAAAGAGTATTTGTAATTTCCTAAAATAATAAAACCGACAAAATAAAACGCGCTACACAGCTGGGCAACACGAACGTGTCAATAATGACACGGGCGTGTTAACCTGCTATTACATAAAGTTCCTACGAACAAATAGTTACGCCTCGAAGAGAAGAAGGCAACACAGGCATGTCAATATTGACACGGACGTGTTGAACTATAGCACACCAAAACCACGCTCAACAAAAATTTCCCAAATCTAGAAAAAGGGATGAAACGGATGTGTCATAATCGACAAGAACATGTTGCCTAGAAAACTTGCTTCCAGTAGCTACTGCCTCGTGCCCAAAAGAAACGACGTGGACATGTTATAGATAACACGTCTGTGTTCACCTGCTTTAGCCCATACTCAAGCCCATAGTCAACTCTAACGGTCCACAAGAGATCAAAAATGTTTAATTATCCTGAAAAGTCATTCAAACACAAGAAAAACAACTCGAGAAGTGACATGAAACTAGATTGAACCAAATGAATGCAAAATTAGCCCTCAATGGTCTAAAACTACGCTAAATGAGACTTAATATGCATCTAAATTATAAACTATTATCGACTTACCACTGATCAAATATATGTTCTTTTTAAATAAAAAGTTAAAAGTTAATTGACCAAGGTTAAAGAATAATGTATGTAGGGTTATTGACTTAATTTTGTATTAGCCTCTTTTATGTATCTCTCAAAATATATAACCTTTCATTGTATTTTATACTTGACATTATGCTATAGTAGGTGTTGAAGCGTATTATTTAAGCTTATTCAGGGATCTCTCAACCCAAATGAAGAACTTTCTATCCTCAAGTGCCCTTATAACTCCCAAACCCGACATCTCGCATATCTCACATAATTGGGAATCTTTGTGTTTGCTTAAATCCATGGGTGGGATGGGTTTTTGAGAGGTGAATTGTTTCAACCAAACCCTACTCGCCAAAGACGTTTGGTGCCTATGTGAACAAGGTAATACTCTTCTTCATGGTGTTCTAAAGACGAGGTATTACCGTATTACAAAAATTCAGGTTTTCTAGATGCTCTTCGAGGATATGATCCAAGTTACTCTTGGAGAAGCATTTGGGGGGCCACGACTCTTTTGTTTGAAGGTTTGAAGTGGAGAATAGGAAATGGGATGAACATTAATGTATGGGAGGATGCTTGGTTGCCGAGTGAGGGTTCTCATATCGTTCCTTTCCCGAAAGATAATAGTGACCGTACTATGACAGTGAGTAATTTAATAGTTTTTGAGAAGGGATGTTGGAATATGAATCATTTACAAGAAGTGATGGAACATGAGGATGCTTTATTGGGCGCATATCCCGTATCTCCCTCTTGGCTGGTAAACAGTAGATTTTGGTGGCCTGCTCTTGATGGCAACTACTCAGTTCGGTTGGGCTATTGGTTAGGGATGCTTGGCATTGAACGTGCTTGGCAGGTATCTTATGGTTCTTGCGAAACGGAGATGTGGAAGAATGTTTGGAGTTTAAAGGGGGCTCCCAAACTTTGTCATATCATTTGGAGGGCATGTAAAGAAAGCTTGGCAGTGAAGGAGTGGCTTCAACACCGTCATATTACCCCAGATCCCATTTGTCAAATTTGTGGAGCTTCGAGTGAGACCATCATACACTCATTGTTTGATTGCTTAGATATGACGGATATATGGAGGCAAAGCTCCCTGGTGACCCTTGTTGCTGCTTCCCTTACTTCATCTTTTGCTGACAAATTTCTGTGGTTTGCAAACAACACTTTTAAAGATGATCTCTGTCTCTATGCTAACTCGTCAGGGCAGCATGGATGTGCCGAAACATGACCATTTTTACAGCAGTTGCCTTTCCCAATCCCCACCAAGGGTTGATGTTGGGATCTGTCGTCTAGTGTCTAACTTTTAAAGAATACCAACTGCAAGGCTCTGGTCTTGCATCAATCGCCAACGTGTTTGCGTGGCTAGCTAGGTCGAAGCCTCCTCATTCAAGGGTGGGTAAAAATTAATGTTGATTATTTTAATAACATTATTGATTATCAAGAAGTAAAGCTCATTTTCATTCTTCCCAAACTCTACTGCTTCCTTAGTGGGATGGTCCTGTAGTGAGTAGGGGTGTAAACGAGACGAGACAACTCGCGAGCTACTCGAGATCGACTCGGTCAAAACTCGGTTGAAGCCCGACTCGAGAAGTTTCGACTCGAACTCGACTCGATGACTAACGAGTCGAGCTGAGCTACTACCTACTCGACTCGAAAATCTCGCGAGGAACTCGAAGAAAATATGTATATAATGCTTGTAATTTCAATAAATACTTCTCAAACTTTTCCAAAGAATTTAATCCATGGAAGAAAATTGATACTAATATTGAAAATATTTTCATGGTGCACTTTAATCATAATTTTTTTTAGCTGATGGTTAATAAGTCGTCGAGCACAAGATTTTAACGAGCCTTAGCCTTGGTTTGGCTCGAAAGCTCATGAACAAACTGAAAAATTATTAAAAATTATTAAAAATAATTTTTCACGTAAAATATTAAATGTCCCACATTGATGATGTTAGATCAAGCATCATTTCAAGCTCAACTATGTTTAATGTGCTTTCTTAGGGTTGTTGCATGGTTTTACTTTACTCTTAAAGTGAAGGTTTTACATTGAACCAAAAATATGACTTTTATTGATATTGTTAGTTAAGTTAGTTAGTTAAAGTAGCTTAATTAAATAAAGGTCCGAAAATCAGCTTGTAATTCATTTACTTAAGCTCCAAGTAGATGAGTTGTCATAAGTTGTAATAAGGAAAGTAAGGTAGGATGCGTAGCTAGGTTGGCAGTGTGGTTTGTGTAAGGGTTTATGGAAAGTTTGCAAAAGATTTTCTAAATCTAATGTTTCCTTAAGTTGTGCTAGATTCTAGGCTATTTTTAAGGGAAAACTTTCCTATTATTTGCTCTTGTTTATTCCATAATATTGGTGCTTGGTGAGCAAGGTATTCTTGTTCATCTTCTATACATAATACATGCCTAGCCTCATTAAGAGGTAAGAGTTTTGTTTGAGAAAAATAATTGTATACTTTGCATGAGTTGAGCGCAAGCTAACAATTAGTTTCCGAGTAGTGAACCTAAATCAAACAATCGAGACTTGTTTGATCATACTCTTAACCGTGACTTGAGAGTAATATCCCCTAGTTTCATAGTTATTAATTCGTTCACAATTAACAAAACCACAAAAGAGTTCGAAAATGGCCACGAAAATCACATCAGCTTTGTAGTGTAAACAATAGCTTTTTTCTATATAAATATTACTACTATAGATATACTTATTGTTTGAATTTAAGTTGTCTCACATTGGTTGGGAAACAAAAGTTTAAGTTTGTGTTTAAAATCACCGATGTACATACAATACATCATACAGGGTGATATGCTCATTCAACTTCACATTTCCCATTCCTTTCACCAGCTTCACATTTTCATCAGGCAATCCTACTCTAATTTTCGAAATCCACTAATTTTGACCCTGAACTTCATCAGGGGCACATAATGTTCTGGAATATCTTAAACAATGCTATATGGAGGGATCTCATCATATGCACTACGGTATTTTGGTAGCCAGAAACAAATTGTTCTAATGGTAATAATTTTATATAGACTTTTGTAAATAAAGTTAAACAAAAAAGCATATACATGTGTTTTTCGTCGTTATTTTCTATTACCACCATAAAATACCACCTAACAAATGTACGAGAGGTACCTCTATCTGTATAAGCGCGCCTCTAACCTCTTTCTGAACGCTCTTTGTTTTTTCATATCCTCACGACTTCCCTCCCTCTTAGTTAATTTCTTAGCTGTCCTAGCAAGGTATGTGTGATTTACGTGACTCATGCACGTTGTATATCAAAACAGTTAACTCTCAGCAAGCTACAGTCTCGGGTTGATGCACGTATATTTATCTGAGAAATAATCATATCTGCTTTTGAAAAAGTATTAAGATAAACATCAGATCAAAATGAAATATCCTCACGTATCTGGACACGATTAAGAGTCATCTTATTTGTCATTACAAAATCTAAGTTTCTTTTATATATATACTCCATATCCTTGCTCCCGCTCAATTAAATAGTTGTGGTTGGCATCTACTTGCTAGACGTGCATGCACTCTTCTGTTATGCAATGTTGTGTTTTAACAGTTGATGCCCATGTTCACTACAGGTTAGCAGTTTGATATTCTTAATATTATAAAAGAGACTTCTGTCAAAGACATACAGCTATAGAGGAATACTAGGTCCATTGTAATGAGCTTTATCCTTGCAATATTAGAGTTAATTGTTTAATGAACTTTTCCCCAATACTCAAAATGCTCTACTACTTTTTTCAATTATTATTATTTTAGGCGACGGCTCTGCTACTTCATAAGATAGAAAAAAACGCATATAGTTTTGTTGGAAAATTAAATTAATTGGTGCCTTGTAATGCAAACAGGACCTAAAGACTTGGTCTTATAACTATCAAAACATGGTTCCATGAGAAGTGGGAAGTCCTTTATACCACATGGAAGAATTAGAAGATTTTTATTTGGTATAACTATGGAGTAGTTTTGCTTAGTGCGAAGGACTCCCACTATGGATGAGGCTAAAAGTTGGCATCCCATACACACCATCACTACTATCCGGCCTTTGTTTGTGGCACGTGTGCGACATGACTGTGTTTTTGAACCATCTTAGATTGAACCATCTTCTAAGGGTTCACTTGGTTCGATCAAGACATGGAATAAAAAGGGGATGAAAACAAATAGAAGAGGAAAGGTAACAAAAATGACAAATTTTATTAGGTGTTTGATTCAGTCATGGGATGGAAAGGAAATGGTAACCATTATTATAAAGTATTGATTTTTATTACTTGAGGGGGAGGGAAAGGTAATAAATTGGGATAGTTTATTACCGCCAAATAATGGTAATGGATTGATGATAAGGATTGGACCAAACAAAATAAAGGAAATCGGTAATTGATTTTGTTTCTTGGATCCCATAAAATAATGAACCAAATATGTTATAAAAGTCTACTACCCGATTCATGTTCATGGTATCGTAAGTAATGGAATTTGGTAATGTTCAAGAGACATTCTTATGTGAAGAAGAACAAACAGGTAGAACGCGCTGACCACACTGCCATATGCTTTGTGTATGGGTATGACCCAAGTATGTTAGCGGACCCAGATAGGACCGCGAACACCGTAACGGACGTGAACTCTATAAATGTCGCCTATAGTTCTAACAAGTCAGTACATCAACATGGTCCGACAACGAGACAAAATAAGGGAATCTCTCCAGCTGTCAGAAGCACCTCGACCGTACACGTGTAAAAGGATTACACACCCTGTCAGGTGAATAGTACTTCTATAAATACCCCACTAGTACTATTCTGCAGGTACATTCTCTCACACTCAGAATTCTTATCTCTCTCTCTCTACTTTCTCTCTCTAAACCCTATTTGGGCACGTGCTGACTTGAGCATCGGAGGGGATTTTCTCGCATCCCCCCCGAGGGTAGTTCACGTTTGTTTCTTGTGCAGCTATTCACTAGCGGAGTTTACCCTAATCTTTGGCGGACTTCTCTCAAGACCGCCAACCGTTTCAACACCGAAACAACTTGGCGCTAGAAGGAGGGGACTTCCATCTTTGTGAACGCCAACATGGAAAGAGCAAACAATGACGGCCGTGATCCATCTGAGTTAGACGCCGGGGAACGTCAACGAGCAAAGCAAACTCCCCGGGAACAATGTGTCTCGGGTAAACACCGGAAGCGGATCATTTAACCTGGCTCAACTAAGTCAATTCTCCCCTGAGCAGCTACAAACTGTAGCGTCTTTCATCCAGATGTTACAAGCGGGTACTCAGCCTAACAACACTCCCACTCCTAATGCAAGGGCAGGTCAGCTTCGTAGGCGTATGTCGACCATGAATGGTCGCAACGTCGATGGCACCCCCGTAAGAAGGATGCGGACCTTCAATCAGGAGGGACGCCAATTGGAAAGGTAAATTGAGGACCCGTAGTATGAGGAAGTCATCCTAGAAACCGAGGATCTCAACAATTCCCAAGATGAGGATCAAAGTCGTTCTCGCCGGAACACAAAGATCGGTGGCGCAAGCAATTATTCTCGCCGGCGGACACTTATTGATCAAGCCTAAGCGCTCTCCTTTCATTCCGTAAATCTTGAACCACCCAATGCCACGAATCAAGATGCCGTCCTGCAAGTATGATGGCACCTCAGACCCAGACGATCATGTGGCCGCTTATGAGGGGCACATGTACTTATACACTCAGGTGGACGCTATCTGGTGTAAAGTTTTCCCATCCACTTTGACCGGGATCGCCCAGACGTGGTTTAAAAGCATCGTGGCCTAACGTTTCTAGTTTTTCTCGCTTTCATCTATGTTCAAGACTCACTTCGTGAGTAATAAAGCGCCGCGAGCGCACAACTGGCGAATTGTTATCTATCAAACAGAGGGAAAATGAGAGCCTGCGAGATTTCGTGGGCCGTTTCAATGCTGAGGCGGTCACCATTCCCCGTCTTCAGAGACGTGGCCGTTTTAGCTTTGATGACCGGGCTGAGGGAAGGGTCCGCATTTAGAAGTTATCTGGGCCGTAAAACCTTCACATCCCTTGAGCCAGTCTTGAGGAAGGCAAACGATTTCATCAGGGGGGAAGAGTTTGATAAGGCCGCAAGCAGCCAAAGTCGTGAGCCGGAAAAGAAGAAGGATGATAAGCAGAAAAGAGAAAAGGATCGCGAAAATGATCGCGGTCGGGATGAAAGAAAGCAGGAATCAAATGTGGTCAAGAAGGGAAATGACCGCGAGAAGAATGACCGCGAAAGGTTCGAGTACAAAGATAAATTCGATACATATACGCAACTCACGACCCCCGGGGCTCGGATATATCGATGAACAAGGACAAGTGATAAATGGCAACGTCCTAAGCAAATGTTTCATAAAAAACCGTGACAAGAGCAAGTGGTGTGATTTTCACGGTGATCATGGTCACACTACCGAGAATTGCGGGCACTTGAAGGATAACTTGGAGGATCCGATAAGACGGGGTAACTTCACTCAATACAAGGCACAATCAAAGGACGGAGACGTAGTGAAGCCTAATAACCGGAATGTGCAATCGCGGATTGCTGAGATTCATGTTATAAGCGGCGGTCCAATTCATGGCGGCTGCGTCAATGGGGCCAAGGCAAGCCTGAAGGAATTCAGGCACCAGGTCAATTTCAATGAAAGCATGCAAGTGGAGAATGCCGCCGCAATGCCCGCCATGTCTTTCACGGTTGAAGATGCAAAGCATGTCGTCTACCCTCATGATGACCCTCCGGTGGTCACGCCGAAAGTATCAAACCTGTTTGATCCACGTAATCCCGGGTAGACGGAGGAAGTTCCGCAAACATTCCGTACTTCTCAACCTTTGAAAAATTGATGATTGGTCGGGAACATCTCGAAGCCCGTACGTTACCCAAGAAGAGGATTCACGGGGGCGTCGCTGATTCCGGAGGGCCCGATAACCTTACCTGGCCGAGTAGGGGAGGATGAGAACGCCGGTGGATGTGATGGCGGAGTTTTTAGTGGTCGACGTGCCCGGAGCTTATAACGCAATATCGGACGCCCTTTCATCCATGACGTCCAAGGAATTGTGTCAACTTATCATTTGACTATGTTGTACGTCTCCAATCTCGGGACGACAAAGAAAGCTTAGAGGAAATCAAGAGATGGCGAAATCATGCTACCTAACAGCACTGAAGCAACCGGCAAGGAGAGTGCCGGTAGAAGAATTAAATCCGCCAACTCGGAAACAAAGGCGAGCTCAGAGGAGGGCTCTGACGAATGATGAGGGATCCGAGAAAGGGGGTGACGAGGCGGATGTTTTGATGGAAGAGCTGGAGTCCAGGCCTGATGTTACTCCAAGGCCCAAACCGGATGGAGAAACGAAGGGAGAGATGCCGGCGGATGATCCAAAGAAGGACAAGTGGGCTGTTGGAAATGCACATGGACCCAAAGGTCGTGGTCAACCCGGTGACTCTCCTAAAAGAAAACGCGGACGTCTTCGCGTTCTCAGCGGATGAGATGCCTGGAATCGACCCGGCCATGATGGTACATCGTCTAAACGTTGACGGCACTGTCCGACCTGTCAAGCAAAAGAAGCGAAATTTTTCAACCGAAAAGAACAAGGCCATTAAAGAAGAGGTTGATAAGCTATTGGCAGCTGACTTCATTGAGCCATGCGACTACCCAGAGTGGTTGGCCAATGTAGTCATGGTAAAGAAAGCTAGCGGTCAATGGCGGATGTGTGTGGACTTCACGGACCTCAATAGAGCTTGCCCTAAGGATTGCTATCCGTCGCCGAGAATAGACCAGAGCTAGTAGACTCTACTAGCGGTCATGCATTGTTAAGCTTTATGGATGCCTTCTCGGGCTACCACCGCATCACGCTTGCTCGAGGCCGATAGGAAAAAAGCCGCGTTCATCACAGATTGCGGAGTATATAATTATAAGGCAATGTCGTTTGGGCTTCGTAATGCGGGGGCAACCTATCAAAAGCTAGTCGACAAAGTGTTCGCGGATCAGAGAGGGAGGAATATCGAAGCATATGTTGACGACTCCATCGTCAAGAGTAAAACTGACCGTGAACATTTGGACGATCTGGAAGAGACCTTCAGAACTTTGAGGAAGTATAAGATGAAGCTCAACCCAAAGAAATGTGTCTTTGGGGTGAGAGCGGGAAAGTTTTTAGGCTTCTTGGTAAGCAAAAGGGGGATTGATGCAAACCCGCACAAAGTCCAAGCCATTGTCGACCTGCCCGAGCCAAAAAGCGTCAAGGATATCCAGCGGCTAACAGGGAGAATGGCGGCCCTCACTCGATTCATTTCAAAGTCAGCAGACAAAGCTTTGCCTTTCTTTGCCCTGCTGAGAGGGAATAAGAAGTTCGAGTGGGGAGAAGAGCAAAGCAAAGCATTCCCCGGCGGTAAAAGAGCATTTAAAGAAGCTACCCACCATTACAAGACCCGAGACCGGGAGACGTATTACGGCTATATATCTCGGCCTCGCCGAAGACAAGCCGCGGCCGTGTTGTTGGTAGAGAAGGAGAAGAGGCAAAGCGACCAATTTATTTTATCGCCCACATTCTTAACGGTCCGGAGAGCCGTTACCCTGGTAGAAAAAAATGGCCTTGGCCGTGGTAATAGCCGCCAGGAAGCTCAGACCATACTTCGACTGCCACCCCATTCAAGTTTTAACCAACCAGCCGCTAGAAAAAGCATTGCAGAAGATGGATAGTTCCGGCCGCTTGCTGAAATGGGTTGTTGAACTATCGGAGTATGATATACGCATAAGCCCAGACGCCTATCAAAGCGCAGCCCCGGCAGACTTTATCGTGGAAGCCTCATATGAGGAGGAAGAAATGGAGCAAAAGGAAGTCCGTCGCTGGAAGTCGATGGATCGTTCGTCGTTAGCGGATCTCGGAGCGGGTATAGTAATGACCACTCGAAGGAAATTCTTATCAAGACGCCATCAAGTTCGCCTTCCCGGTCAAACAACGAAGGAATATGAAGCGGCAATTGCCGGATTGAGAATGTGTTTGGCAAAGGGTGCTAAGAAAGTGTCTTTAAAAACGGACTCACAGCTTGGTAAGCGGCTCCGCTAAGGGGAGAATTCGAAGTCAGAGAGGCCAACATGCTAAAATACATTGAAAAGGCCAAGGAATTGATAGCTCAACTGAATCATTTTGAGATTCAAGCGATACCTAGGGCCGAGAACACAAAAGCGGACGCGTTGTCCAAATTGGCAAGCTCTGACTCATTTAGCATTGAAAGAACCGTCACGGTTGACATCTTGAAGGAAAAGAGCATCAAAGAAAAGGTCGTAACCGTCAACAGTATAAACCAAAAGGGAGAATGGTTTAGTGGGTTGGTGGCGTACAAGTTGACCGGACGCTTCCGAATAATCCTTCGTCTCGCCAAGAAATTGAAACGACAAGCAAGCCGGGTACGTCATATACCAAAATGAGCTATACAAGAAATCATTCAAATTTACCTCGCTTAAATGCGCAACCGCATGGGAATCCGCGAAGATCCTTGAAGAAATACATGAAGGTATATGCGGCAACCATATTGGCGGAAAGGCTCTGGCACTTAAGGCATTAAGGGCGGGATTCTATTGGCCAAGTATGCTGGCGGATTCCCAGAGCTATGTTAAGAGATGTGATAAATGCCAGAGATACGCTCCCGTCATTAACAGGCCAGCCAACGATTTGCAGCCTATCCTATGCCCAATCCCGTTCGCACAAGTGGGGAATGGACATCTTGGGACCGTTCACCACAAAGAATCGGGGGAGAAAGTTCCTAATAGTGGGAATTGATTACTTCACCAAGTGGATAGAGGCAAGAGCCGACAAAAAAATCAAGGCAAATCAGTCAAGAAATTCATCTCGGCGAATATTATGACAAGATTTGGGATCCCCATGGCGATCGTCTTTGATCATGGCGTCCAATCTCGATTGTCGACCCGTACAGGCCTTCTTAATAGAATTTCGAGTAAAATTTGCATACTCGCCGTTTGCCACCCTCGAGCAACGGGCAAGCGAGGCCGCGAACAAGCGATCCTAAACGCCTTGAAGAAAAAGCTAGATGAATTCAAAGGGGGATGGGCCGATATGGTACCAGCAGTGCTATGGTCAAACAGAACAACAGAGAAAGAAGCGACGGGAGAGAGCCCATTCAAGTTAGCCTTCGGCGCGGAGGCGGTGTTGCCAGTAGAGGTGGGGTTACCCTCTTACCGGATCAAGCACCAAGATCTGCAAAGAAATGACCAGGCACTTAGGGAAGACCTAGACTTCTTGCGGAAACAAGGCTCATGGCAGAACCGAGAGCAGCCGCTTACAAAGACAGGATCAGCAAGGCTTACAATAAAAAAGTCATGGAGAGACCATTAGATGTTGGCGACCTGGTCCTTCGCAGAATAGCGGCCACTGGCAAGGCGCATATTGAGGGAAAGCTGACTGCTAACTGGGAAGGTCCCTACATCATAGCCAAGAAGATTGCTCTCGGTTCCTTCATTTTAAAGAACATGGATGGCAAGGAGCTTAAAAATTGCTGGAATGCTAGCGTCCTAAAGAAATACTATGTTTGAGTTACTAAATGTAATAGGTCGAGAACCACCCTTGATTACTTAAATAATACAAACTTCTGTCAGCAGTTCATCAATTGTCTTATTATTTTCATGTACATTAATCAAAAGCCATATGACAGGCTCAAAGTACGTAAACGGTCATATGACAGACCTAGTACAAATCAAAAGCCATATGACAGGCTCAAAGTACGTAAACGGTCATATGACAGACCTAGTACAAATCAAAAGCCATGACAGCTCGAAAGTACGTAAACGGTCATATGACGGACCTAGTACAAATCAAAAGCCATATGACAGCTCAAAGTACATAAACGGTCATATGACAGACCTAGTACAAATCAAAAGCCATATGACAAAGCTCAAAGTGCGTTAACGGTCATATGACGGACCTTGCACAAATTCAGCCATCGTGCCCATGCGTTAACTGGTCATATAATCGACGATAATTTAACAAAAATATTGGCGGACATACAACAATCAGACGATAATGAAAGCGACAGAAACACAAGATATAAAGTACTTTCCCATAAAATAAAAGCTACTGGCTTGGCGGCCAACTACAGGTAAAACGATGGCGGCCAGATGAAAGGCTTTTAGTTGGAATTGTACTTATAAAATTCAGGAACATTAGCGTTTACAAATGCCAACATGGGCCGAATAAAGAGTTGAAATATTCAAAAATTACAACTATAAGATATTAGATTAACAGGAAGAGCTGAAAGAAGGCCGCCAAAAGTTTCAAGAGGGAGGGGTCTCCTGATTTCCTTGATCCGGAACATCTCGAGGATCCGAATCGGCAATAGCGTCCTCGTCGCCGAACTTAGGATCCCCCTCAAAAGGCGTGAGATGCCGGCCACCGGCATGAGCGTCTTCGATAACGTTCCGGGCCAAATCCCGAACCGATTTGCAAACGCATCTCATGGCGGCCGCCCATCCGCCATCATACCTTTGTGCAAAGTCAGTTGCGTATTCATCGATCGTTTAAATTGAGCAACAGATCTTAGCAACTCCTCTCGCCTCGCCTTCCCGCCGCATCCAGACGCGCAACCTCTTTTGCGAGTTAGCGGCCTCCGAGCCTTGGTCAATATATTGACATTTTCCTCGGTCTCTTCCAATAAGGCGGCCCTCGGCCTCAGTGTTATCAGCTCGTCAGTTAGAGGTTGTAACTCTGCCGTCTTTGCCGCCAATTGTCCTCCATCTCCTTCGGTAGATCCCGGCAAGTTTCCAATGGCCGCTATAGGTATCCGCCAACTTCTGATACTCTATATATTGCTCTATCAGCTCAATGGCAGCATTGTTGGCCTGCAAAGACGAAAAGAATATGTCAAACAAAAAAAAAAGGCAAAACGAATGAATGACAATAGGAGAGTACGTAAACGTACCACAAGCCGATCGTGTGCCAACCTAGCAAACTGGATCGATCGGGGACCCCGCCGCCTATCTACCGGGCGTTGCATGCCCTTCGAATGCGGTAGGCAAGGATGCCACCGTTCTCGGGGATGTCGGCATATAGCGACTCATCCTCTCCGACGTCCCATTCAGCCGGTAAATCTTGCCGTGGGACGACAGCCGGCGGACAAAGAGGCCGCCACAGCGTCGCTTAGCGGTACTTCTTTCTTCTCGATCCACTCATGGTACCGAGAGAATATCTTTGGGAGATAAGTTAGAAAGAAAGTCGGGCATGGTAATCGGCTCTCGGATCTTATCGCGGATGGAGGAGTAAGAGCCTCGATAGCCGGAGGCGCCGCTAACATGCCCCGGAGCAAAGGGTCGCGGCGACAGCCTGCTCCCGAATCTCTGGAGCATCCGAGGTCGACCCCCACCCGAACATCGGGGTGTGGTCGAAGAAGCAGTGGTCCGCCAAAGCCCGCCTTTTGTTGGCAGATGTATCCGCCGCAACTTGCTCGCGGGGCCGCCTCCTGTTCCCACTTCCCCCGGCGACAGGTCGGGAGGTTGAGGACCTAATCGGGACGGTAGGGATGGCTGGCCGCCAGGATCGGCAGCAACGGCAAGAACATTCTCGCACGGGGACGCGAACAATATTCGCTCCGCCGCGACCACGGTGAATATTCCGAGGGCCGTGGCGATTCCCTCCCCACGGCCATTGGTAATCCCGTGCATGGTCTCGTATTCTTGCGAGGGAGCAAGCGGTAAATTGGTTAACGGCTTGAAGTTCTCGTCCACGAGATAGGGCGTCGAAGTCAAGGTAGTCAAAACCCGCGAATGACAAGAAGCAAAATGTAAAATACAAAAAAAAAAAAAAAAAAAAAAAAATGAAAAACATAAAAACATCACTTGGACCAAACCCGACATCAACACTCACCATTTTCATGAGTAGGGCCGAGCAAACAGGCCGACAAGGGTTTGTTCCCAGGATGTACTTGGAATGAGGAATCCAATATTTAGGCTCTTTAACCTTCATCTCCTTCCCATCCTCATAGGTGACTAAGTAATCCTCCGTGTCAAAGTAGTCGAAGGCCGCTAACTCTTCCTCGCTTAGCGGAATGAGAGGTAAATGCTCCATATGCGAACGAGGCTCGGTGAAATGACGACGCACCGGATAATCCTCGGGAACTCGTAACCAAAAGAAAGCATCCCGCCACCCTTCAAAACCAGCTCATCTTAGGCCGAACTGTCATCTTCTTGTCGGCCGTAGTTAGCGACCACCAACCCGCCTCGCCTAGAAGATTCGTTTTTCTTCACCCAATGAATGTGGCGGAATAAGTTCGGCGTTTGCGGAAAATCCAAGAAACGCACAACCCGGATGTACGCTATCAAATTCGGACCGCCAAAGGAGTTAACCGAGCCAAGCTCACGTTGAAAGCATTTAAGATCTTCACCAAAAAAGAATCCGAGGGAAGCGGAGGCCAAACTCGAAATGATGAGTATACACGGCCACGTGACCGGGAGGACATTCCGTCACAATGGCCCCCCCTCGGCGGGACTATTAACCGATAACCCGACGGAAGACAATATAAGTCCCGAGCAACTCTCGAGTAACTCAAATCAATGGCGCCCCGACGCCAAGCCGAATCAATCTCAACACTAATAGGACCTAAGACCTTGAAATCATCCTACAGACCATAAAGCATCGTAACCGGGTCCAGGCCTCAATCTCCTCCATCGGATTCGAACTATCGACCCTTAATTCGGCAAAGACGGAAGATTCCCCGACCGCATGGGCAACAAAGGCACGTAAACGTCAACATTTGCGTCCGCGAAGAGTCAATCGCATCCTCATTGACGCGGACGGCGGGACTCGGCAAAGAAGTGCGACGATGATAAACATCTCTTGACGGACCATGACGGTAGCAATAGAATCGCTGTCGTCACCTAAATCAATAATATGAGGGTTAGGAGCCGCAGATTGTTGTAAGCGGTCGAAAAAGTCAACCGTTACTTCCACCCCAAAGATCCGCCAAGCTATCCAACCAAGCATGCTCTCTAAGGGGTGCTATGTCAAGGCCTGGAGTGGCATCGGCCGGAGGATGCCTAACGGATCGTCTAGCAAGAATCGGGTGCCTAAGCTCCCTAAGCGTTTGTCGGTCACCACTCGGGCGGCGGATAGATACCTCCTAGTTAAGTTATGCTCCTCTGGGGTAGCAGGGTCGTTTAAAAACTTCGACCTTAACTCTCTTCCCTCTCGGCAGAGAGGTATGTCCGCTAACAACCCGGTCCTCCCCACCTGGACTTAAGCTAGAAGTGGGTTCACTATTGGCCGCAGGGGAAGAAGGTTCGTTATCGCCCAAAGGGGAAGAAGGGTCACTCTCGGTCATGAACGCCTCACTAGGGGTATTCTGCTATCGACCGGTCCGACATGATGAAAACGCAAAAGAAACTTAATAAAACGCGGAGAAAAATCGAAGAAATACCCGGGAAACAAAAGGTCACCTGAGAAAAATAAAGCGAGAGCGAAAGACGCCGAAAAGACAAATGAAACCCCGAACGGCAAAATCGCACCAAAAAACTCGAGCTTGAGCCGTGAACACCACCTAAAAGCCGGGAAGAAACACCGACAAATAGACAAATCTTCAAACTCAGGCAAAACCCAGAAAATGTTCGTCAAGAAAAGACGAAATCTTCAGTACACTAAAACCGGAAAGTGAAAACTAGAAAATTGAGTAATTTTTCGGAGTAATTTGAGCACAGGAAAAGTGATTTTTAAGCAACTCAAGCTTCGGTTATGGAGGTTTTGTCAGAGAAAAATGGAGAAAAGAAGGGAGAGCTTGGAGAATGAAGATAAAGAACTCCGGAAAAGACAACTGCTCCAATATAAGGCACGAATAAACGGCTGAGATTGAAAGACCTCTCAACTCCCTCTCCGTATTCCCCGCCAAGTGTCAAAACACGGTAAACCCTAATAAAGTAATGGGCGGGATTTTCGGAAAAGTAATCATTAACTTTTCAAAAATTTTCAACTCCCTACGACGACACGTGGCACCCAACAAATTAACTTCTTCAAAAATTGAGCACGGCAACAAAGATTCGCGTCCATCAACAACATCATTAGCGGACAAGACCCCAAATGATGCTGGGGGGGCTAGTTGTATGGGTATGACCCAAGTATGTTAGCGGACCCAGATAGGACCGCGAACACCGTAACGGACGTGAACTCTATAAATGTCGCATATAGTTCTAACAAGTCAGTACATCAACATGGTCCGACAACGAGACAAAATAAGGGAATCTCTCCAGCTGTCAGAAGCACCTCGACCGTACACGTGTAAAAGGATTACACACCCTGTCAGGTGAATAGTACTTCTATAAATACCCCACTAGTACTATTCTGCAGGTACATTCTCTCACACTCAGAATTCTTATCTCTCTCTCTCTACTTTCTCTCTCTAAACCCTATTTGGACACGTGCTGACTTGAGCGTCGGAGGGGGTTTCCTCGCATCCCCCCCGAGGGTAGTTCACGTTTGTTTCTTGTGCAGCTATTCACTAGCAGAGTTTACCCTAATCTTTGGTGGACTTCTCTCAAGACCGCCAACCGTTTCAACACCGAAACACTTTGTCTAACAAATATAGTTCTCTTGAACTTATTTATGCTTAATTAACATTTTTTTGTTCAACTTATTTTTATTGAATTTATTTTTGATGAATTTAACTTATTTTGCTTAATTAACTTTTTCTTGTGAACATATTTTATTAAATTTCTTTTTGATGAATTTAACTTATATTTGCGGAACTTAATTTATTGTTGCTAAAATTATCTTATTAAACTTATTTTTTTTATTGAACTTAACAATGGAGTAGTTTTACTTAGGCTCCGTTTGGTAGGGCGTAAAACATTTTCCTGTAAAACTATTTTAATCTATTTCCAATTTTACATTTTTTGGTTTGCAAAGAAGTGTAAAACCATTTTCCATGGGAGTAAAATTGCTCTCCCAATGATGGAAAACCATTTTCCCTTCAAAATGAAGGGAAAACTGTTTTCCTTCCTTTTCCTTATGTCTCTTGCACATTCCTCTCACTACCTCCTTACTTTCTCTTTTATTTTTCTTTCGTTTCATTATTTTTCTTACATGGAACCAAACGACGGAAAACTAATTTTTGAATTGTGTTTTACATTGTAAATTATTTTCCATGAAAATCATTTTATACTGAAAATATTTTACACCAAACCAAACGGAGCCTTAGTGTGTAGGACTCCCAATATGGATTAGGCTACAAGTCGGCATCCCAAACACACCATCACTGCTATCCGCCCTTGTTCGTGACACGCGTGCAACATGACTGCTTAAAAGACCATCTTCTAAAAGTCTACTACCCAATTCGTGTTCATGGTATCTGAGAGAATAATGATACGGCTTACCCTAATGAGGGTGCCTGGGCTCATATATATATATAATAACAGTACAAAAGTACAATGACGAGGATACCCTTAATATCCTCTATTACACCCCCTCAATCTGTGCAGAGGGAACCACGTACAGATTGGACCTTAAGAACTCAAAACGCTAACTTGACAAACCTTTGGTGAAAATGTCAGCAATTTGTAACTCAGTAGGTACATAACGAACAACTAAGTCACCATGAGCAACACGCTCCCGAACAAAATGATAATCAATTTTAATATGTTTGCTACGATCATGCTGAATCGAATTTACAGCAAGATAAGAAGCAGATACATCATCACAAAACAGTTTCACGGGAGCTCGAATGATGAGGCCCAACTCAGCGAGTAAAGAACGAAGCGGGAGGGTGTCCTGAACCGTTTAAGCAACAACACGATATTCAACCTCAGTGGATAATTTGGAAACAGTGGGTTACTTTTTCGAGTGCCAGGAGATAAGGTTATCACCTAGAAAGATGGCATAACCCGTGGTAGAACGACAACTATCCGGACAACCTGCCTAATTAGCATCAGAATATGCAATCATGACGGACATGGTTTTAGAGGGGCGAAGCCGAGACTATAGTCGATGTACCCCCGCAAATACCGTAAATACGCTTAACAACCAACAAGTGAGCAGTGCGGGGGGAATGCATAAATTGGGAAACTAAATGTACAGCATATGTAATATCATTTCTAGTCATAGTCAAGTACTGTAAAGCCCCAACCATACTGCGATACTCAGTAGGATCAGATAAGAGATCACCATCTGTAAGTGAGAGAGTAGTCCGACTAGGTAGAGGGGTGCGAACAGGTTTGACAGTGTGCATATGAAATTTTAGAAGAAGATCATGAACATACTTCTTTTGACACAGAAACAAACCTTTGGAATAGTGGATAGCCTGAACACCTAAGAAATAGTGAAGATCACCTAAATCTTTCATAGCAAACTCCGCAGACAAAAGAGAAATGAATTTGGTGATCAAAGGAGTAGAGTTGCCAGTGACAATGATATCGTCAACATATAGAAGAAGATATAGAATATATGTGCCACGACGAAAGATAAACATAGAAGTATCAGATTGAGAACAAAAGAAGCCCTGTTGAAGCAAAAAACTGCTGAAGTGAAGATACCAAGAGCGAGGAGCTTGTTTTAAACCATAAATGGCTTTCTAGAGGCGACAAATGTGAGCAGGAAAATCAGGATGAATAAAACCTGCAGGTTGTTTCATGTAAACCTCCTCACTGAGATCACCATGTAAGAATGCATTTTTAACATCCAATTGACGAATGACCCACTGATAGGAAATAGCTAAAGACAAAACCAACCGAACAGTAGTTGATCGAACAATAGGGCTAAAAGTCTCAGAATAATCAATACCTTCCTGCTGACCAAACCCGCGAGCAACCAGACGAGCCTTAGGCCTAATCACATGACCCTCTTCATTAGTTTTTATCGTATAAATCCATTTAGCACTAATTAAGTTCTTTGTAGCATCAAACGGTACCAAATCCCATGTTTTGTTGACTAACATTGCATTAATTTCTTCCACCATGGCTTGACGCCATTTTGGAATTTTATTTGCCTTAGAGAAACAAGTCGGAGCTTGTTCTTTTTCAAGAGTTGTCAAACTGATTATTGTGTTGGGTTTAAAAATGCCGCCTTTAGCACGAGTTTTCATGTCATGAGTATTGTGTGAAAGACGGAACAACAAAAACACCGTGCGGAGGAGATGTAGGCAAGGACTCGGAAGACAAAAGTGGAGAGGAAGAGTGGAGGGACGCGGAGAGACCACAAGGCGGCAAAGGGGCAGCAAGCGTGGGGGTTGGGCGCAGCTCGTTGGGCGCTGGCTGGCCAGCGATTGGACCAACAGCACGCGACGTAGGGGAGGTGAGGGCGTTGGGCACTGGCTGGCCAGCGACTGGACCAGCAGCACTCGACGAAGGGGGGGATGGCCATCTGGCGCTGACTGGCCAGCGACTGGACCACCAGCCAGTGGCGTGGAGATGGGCGACACATTGGCCGACGGGTGCCCAGCGTGCGCGCGAGGGGTGGGCTAGAGGGGTGCGGGCAAGGCCGAGCAAGGGAGTGGGACCCTAGGTGCTGGCCTGGATAGAGGCGACACAGTCGCAAGGGAGGCGTGTGTGTGTGGTGTACACGTGCCAAGAGAGCTAGGGACCGGGACATTAGGTCCAATGGAGGAGGGAGACGTGTAGGAGACCGCTAAAGGCAATTGGATAAGGGATGGATCCGTTTCGCTAGAGGTAAGAGTAGAAGATGGTTGACACGACACTAACTGACGATAGGGAAACATGGTCTCAATAAATTTCACATGACGACTCACATAGACACGACCTGACCTCGGTTCATAACAGCGATATCCCCTGTAACCCGGAGCATAACCAAGGAAAACACATTGGACGGATCGGGGAGTCAATTTGTTTGATGGTTTGGCAATTGGGAAAACACGCATAACCAAAGACACGTAAAAATGAGTAATCAGGCGGCTTCGAAAACAATTTTTCAAAAGGAGACAAACCATGCAAAACGGGAGTGGGCAAACGGTTTATGATGAAAGTGGCAGTGTACGCAGCATTAACCCACCATAATTAGCCAGGAAGCGATGATTCAATGAGAATCGTGCGGGCTAGCTCAATTACATGTCGATGTTTGCGTTCAGTAACCCCATTTTGTTGTTGAGTTTCAGGGCAAGACTTGCGAAAAGCAATACCACATTTTCGAAAATGAGCAAGTAAAGGTTGGTTATCAAATTCCCGACCCCCATCACTTTGAAAATGTTTGATTTTGCAGTCAAATAAATTCTCAACCAAAGCTTGGAAATCTAAAAAACGATCATGCACCTCAGATTTGCGTTTTAAAGGATATAACCAAGTATAGCAGGAGAAATCATCAACAAAACAGACATAATATTTGAAACCAAGATTAGATAAAATATTTGACTGCCATAAATCAGAATGAACTAATGCCAGTGGTTTATCAAAAGAGTGTATTACATCTTGGAAAGGTAAGCGATGAGACTTGCCTAAACAACACGAAACACAATCAAACAAATGACTAGTGGCATAAACAATGGCCTTATTTTGCTTAAGAGCACCTAAAACCTTATCACCACAATGACCGAGACGACGATGCCAAGTAGGACCGGACGCAGAAAGGGACAGAAGAGCAACTGGCCTCCTAGGATGGTGAGTGAGGGTGATGGGATATACATTGCCTTGACTAGAAGCCTTGAGAAGCACCTCCCCCGACCGATTGTCCTTAACAAAAACATGAGAACCATTAAAACTCACAGTACAATTGTTATCTTTAGCCAACTTCTGAACTGACATTAAATTAAATTTAATATTAGGACAATGATAGACTGAGTTAAGAACTAAAGGACGACTGTTTGATTTTAAGGTGACAGTGCCAACAATGTTTAACTAGGATTTGAGTACCATTTGCTACTTCAACAGAAATTGGACCAGTATAAGTAGATTTATTAGATAAGATACCTGAATCGTTGGTCATGTGAGAAGATGCTCCGGAGTCGTGAAACCAAGTGGTTTCATTATGCTCACCAGTGGGAAGACCAACAAGAGCGGCATTTGATGTCTGAGCATAACGAGACGGACAAGAAACAACCGAGTGACCTGGATGAAAGCAAATTTGACATACTATATTGGTAGACGGAGAACCAAACACACCCTCAACAGTCGGACTCCCTGCAGACAGATGATTAGTATCGCAAGAAGCAAGGGCTACTACATCACTTTTAGATGACAAAACAAAATTACATAAAACTGTACCTCCTGAGTTTTGTGTTTGGTTTTGTGTTTGAGATTGCTTTGCACCCCCGCCACGACCTTTGCCACGACCACCCCGATTACGACCCCGACCTTTGCCACCTCCACGACCCCCTTGTTGATTGTTGCGGGAACCAGTGTTCGAGGAGGAGGAGTCAGTCGAAGGAGAGACACTAGGGGCATGAGCAAGGAATGCTTGATGAGAAGCAAAACCTTGTTCCCGAGCATGGCGACTTTTGATGATTTGTTCTTGAATCAACAATTTTCCCCTAACATCATCAAAACTAAGGTTGCCAGAAAAGTAAGTAATACTCGTAGTGAGGGAATCATAATCCCGCCCAAGTCCCATGACAGTATGTTGAATTAAGTATCGCGAAGAGACAGGGGCGCCAATCGCAGCAAGAGAATCAGCAACAAGTTTAATTTCACGTAAATAAGCGTCCATGGATTGACTTTCAGTTTTAGCAACATGTTGCAACATACTTTTTAACTCCATAGAACGAGCCAAACTAGCATTCATAAACCGGGATTGAAGTCTAGTCCATATTAGCATAGAAAACTTTACATCATGCACCTCAACAAGCATTTCTTCGGACAAAGTAGCAAATAACCATGAACGAATAGTTTGATCAATACGCAACCAATGATAGTATTCAGGATTCATAGATTATCGATGTTGATGATCAAGCACATAAATCTCAAGCATAGTAATAGAACCATCAAGCATGCCTAATAGGCCATGAGATAGCAAAAAAGATTCAAATTGAGTACGCCACGGCAGATAATTTTCAACAGTCCGAAGAACAGTAGTAACAATATTTTTTACATTATTAGGTTGAAGAGTGAAGAAACCTGCGGCCCACCATTACCGGTGGGTGTGTGATGCTGCGGCAAGAGACCCGGGTGGCCAGCAAACGTTGAACCCCCGAAAGAGGGCTGTTGAGGCGAGGAGTAAAGTGACCCATGAGACACTTGTAAACCAGAGGTGGCAACCCCGATGGGAGACACTGCAGCTTCGAAAAGACGACGTGGTGTGGGGTGCGTTGGTGTCCACGAGAACCCAAGGGAGGAGCCAAGACTCGACACGCCAAGGGATGAGTATTGAAGGTCGAGGCCTGACACGCCAGCAGGCATGCTTGGCTGCGAGTCAGGGGCGAAGCAATATGGCCCAGCAGCGCCGGTGAAGGGCGGGGCAGATGCGTCGACGGTGGATGACAGTGGTGGGTGCACGGCAGACGAGGAAGCAGAGACCGAGTCAGCCATGAATGCAGCCACGAGGTGATCACACAGAAAAAAAATTTGAGCGCGGAAGCGAGAGCAAGGATCGAATAATTAGGGTTTAAAAATTTCTTGCTCTTGATACCATGAGAGAATAATGATACGGTTTACCCTAATGAGGGTACCTGGGCTCATATATATATAATAACAGTACAAAAGTACAATGACGAGGATACCCTTAATATCCTCTATTAGTATCATATGTTATGTAATTTGGTAATGTTCAAGAGACATGCTTATGTGAAGAAGAGGCACTACCCTTGCTAGTTGATGCTTCCCTACACACTTTTTTTTTACTGAAATAAAGTTATTTTGGCTAACTTCACTTTTTTTATGCTGAACTTATTTTACTTAACTTATTTTTGCTGAAAATTATTTTAATAAGATGAGTAGAACAGAGCCTGTGTGTGACAGGAGGAAGTTTTGCGCAATTTCTACAGTTCATTTGTTTAATTACCTATTTGTTATTTAATATCTAGTTTTGTTATGTTAGGATTCTCAAATGATCATTTATATCCTAGTAAGATGATATATGTATTATGCAGATAAAGATTTATGGTCTGTTCTCCTCAATTTATTAAAACTTAGCAAAAATAACTTTAGTTCAGTAAAAAAAGTTAAGTTTAGCAAAATTAAGTTAAATTCAACAAAAAAATAAATCGAGCACGGTATATATAATTTAAGCTAAGCAGAAATAAGTTGAAGTAAGGATTAGCCTAGTGGTAAAGTTTGGCCTTATGATTTCAAGGTCATGGGATCAAACCAATGGATGAGGTTCCCTTTACAATCCCCCTCCATCCCAAGGAGTCCACAAACCTGGCTAATTATACTTCTGAGAGGTGCCAGTACAATAGGATCATTTATCTTAATTACCTACCTAAATAAAGGACGATTTTTTCAAGAGTATTAGGAGCACCATATAGGATTGCCAAATCATAAAGTTTTTTATTATAACATCTAATGACATATTAATATTTCCACCACTAAAAGGAAACACAATATAATAGAAAAAGACAAAGAGAGCATATGAAAATATATTTAGTAATTTATTATTAGACCTAATGACAAATAATTAAACCTTTTGCACATTAAAAATTATTGGTGCATCACACAAATTCTAAAACTAGTTTGTTTATATTGTTGTCTTGTTACACACTTCCGCATGAGCCCTTAAAATATTTTAGAACTTTTTGTTGCGAAACACCTATTAAAAAAGCTATTTTGTTGGGAAAGACCTAATTAATAAAACTTTTTTGTTGTAAAAGACCTAATATAATACTTCCCTTTGTTAATTAAGACCACCACAATGTTTTCCGGCCAAAAACTCAATTTTCCGACATTGGTTATTCTTCTTCTGCCTTTCTCATTAAATGGGACCAACCTAGCTATTTTTTTCTATCCTAATCCTTTAAAATGGGAAGCGAGAGGAAATGGTTTGGTAAGGCTAAGAGATTAGGATAGAAAATAAATAGGTTGGTCCCATCTAATGAGAAAAGGAAGGGGAGAAAAGTCAATGTCGGAAAATCGACTTTTAGACTGAAAAACGTTGAGGTGGTCCTAAGTAACTAAAGGAATTATTATAATAAGTCTTTTTTAACAAAAAAGCTTTTATTAGGTCTTTCCCAACAAAATAGCTATTTTAATAGGTTTTTCTTAATAAGAAGTTCAGAATTTTAAAAAAAAGTTCAAAACGCCAATTGTGAATTGAAAACTTGCTCTTCATGATAACAAATTGATAAGTACAAACAAATATATGATTTTTTTTGAATTTCCGGTCATATGGTTGGTATTCTTCAAAATATGCCTTGAAATTTGAAGGACGATAGGAAGAAAATCGAGCACAAGTCAAGTAGTCAACGTCGGCAATCAGCAGCTTATCAGATTACAATTTTTTTAAGGATTAAGAAAGGGGTGATTTCATTAAATAAAAGTCATTCGACACTTACAGTCATCCCCTAAAGAATTTAAAAGCTCAATACAAGTATTAAACACCTATGTACCAGCAGCACCACTTCTAATAGCTTCTGTATAATTTTAGATGTCTTTGGATCGTTCTTGAAAGAGCTCTATTGATGTATAGTAGTCAAAGTGATAAGACTTGAACAGTCCTTTAGATCGGCATATTTGTAACACGAAATTTTCAAATCTATAACCCTAGAACAAAAAAAAAATAGATCTACTAATTTGCAAAGTGAGTCTTCCAAATTTGTATTATTGCACACACAAAGACAAAAAAAAAAACTACCAATCCCATCATAGTTTACTTCCGGGAAATAACTAAACCCCATGTAAGGGATACAACTAACCACTATATGATGGGACTCACTATGGTCACCATTGTGATCTTTATTAAATTGAAAACTAAAATTGAAATAGAAATTGGGGATTATTATTATTATTATTATTATTATTATTATTATTATTATTATTATTATTATTATTATTATTATTATTATTATTATTATTATTATTATTATTATTATTATTATTGTTAAGTATATCGTAGATATCGTATTTTTGTATAGTGTATATTATCTCTCCTAATATTGTTCCTAGAATTACTCCTAACCGTTAGCATAGTGTGTATATTATCTTTGGTGATCAATGATAATGATTCACGAAAAACGTTCTTTCATGGTATCACGAGTTCTAGGGTTCCTCTCATCCTCTCTCTCTTCCGCTGTGCCCTAACCGACTCTTTTTCCTCTTCTTCTTCTTCTCTCTTTCATCACTCCTTGCTGCCATGTCTGCGGCTAAGGATTCCTTCCATCCGGCGCTTGCCGTCTCCAACATCAAGAATCATATTTCCGTCATTCCTTAGATGGAAACCGTCCATTATGGTACGTGGGCTGAGTTATTCAAGATTCATGCCCGGTCACACAAGGTCCTTCACCATATCATTGCTCCCGATCCAACCAAGGCACCCAAAGAACCTTCCACGGATGCCGAGCAGGAGTTATGGGCGACACTCGACGCCACGGTGTTACAGTGGATATACTCCACTATTTCAAATGATCTTTTGACCACTATCTTGGAGCCGGATTTAACTGCTATGCAAGCTTGGGAGCGATTACGTGATATTTTTCAAGATAATCAAAATTCACGTGCCGTTGCTCTAGAACAGGAATTTTCCAACACCAAGATGGAGAACTTCCCATCGGCATCGGCCTACTGTCAACACTTGAAGATGCTTTCGGATCAGTTGAAGAACGTTGGGGCTCCGGTGACTAACCACCGTCTCGTCCTCCAACTAGTTTCCTGTCTTACCATGGCATATAAGGAGGTTGGTACTCTAATTCGTCAAAGCAATCCTCTCCCTCCTTTTTACCAGGCACGCTCCATGCTCACCTTGGAGGAAGCCGGATTGGCAAAGATGGCCTCTACGGGGTCGACATCTGCCATGCTTATGGCCGTTCCCCGTGATTCTGATGATGACTCCACGTCGTCGGAAACACATTCTTCTCACAAAGGCAAGCCCAAACATCATAATAATAAAGGCGGTAAAAAAGGTGGTTGCGACCACGGTGACCGGAAGGGTGGCCGTGGCGCCGGGGGTGGTCGCGGCGGCAACCAGCAGTCGTCTGCCGGCGGTCCGCAACAGCAGCCGTGGACTCCAGCTCCTGGCATGGCGTGGCAGTACCCTCCATATGTGTGGATGGGTCCTTGGGGAACCCCTCCATGTCCTTTCCCTACTGCTGGTTGGGTGAGGCCCACTTCAAGCCCATTTCGTCAAGCCCCATCTCCTGGGGTTCTAGGTCCACGTCCACAGCAGGCTTTTCAAGCCTCAGGCCCTTCTTATATGCCCACTGATATTGAATCAACCATGCATACAATGACTCTAAGCCCACCGGATGCTAATTGGTACATGGACACTGGTGCTTCATCTCACATGACTTCTTCTCTAGGTAATCTCACTTCTTATTCCAATTTGAGCATTAAAAATGGTATAACTGTTGGTGATGGTAGTCTTATTTCAATTTGTGGTCATGGTCATACTACATTGTCTCCCCCACACCCTCCGTTAACCCTATCCAATGTCCTTCATGCTCCACAAATTGTGAAAAACTTAGTGTATGTTCGTAAGTTTACTAAAGATAATTCTGTGACTGTTGAATTTGATCCTTTTGGGTTTTCTGTGAAGGATTTTCAGACGGGGACGCCTCTCATGAGATGTGAGAGTCGGGGGGACCTTTATCCTATCACTAACACCATTTCCAGTCCAGCTGCATCACCTCTTCTTGTTTCCAGTCTTTGGCATGATCGTCTGGGTCACCCGAGCTCTTCTATTTTAGCTACTCTTCGGCAAAATAAACACATTGATTGTAATAAGCCTTTTGATTGTTCTGGTTGTCAATCTTGTATTCTTGGAAAACATATTAAGTTGCCTTTTGTTTCTAGTACTTCGACTACTACTATGCCGTTTGATATTATTCATAGTGATCTTTGGTCATCTCCTATTTTAAGTTCTTCGGGTCATCGTTACTATATTCTCTTTTTGGATGATTACTCAAATTACTTATGGACTTTTCCTTTAGCCAAAAAATCACAGGTTTACTCTACCTTCCTAAATCTTACAGCTCACATTAAAACTCAATTTGAGCGCAATATTAAGAATGTGCAATGTGATAATGGTTGGGAGTATGACAATTCTTCATTTTGGACGTTTTGTGCACAAAATGGCATGTCATTCCGTCTTTCTTGCCCTCACACTTCTTCCCAAAATGGTAAAGCCGAACGAAAAATTCGATCCATTAATAATATCATTCGCACTCTTCTTGTCCATGCATCCTTGCCTTCTACTTTTTGGCATCATGCTCTCCAAATGGCTACTTACTTACTTAATATTCTTCCAAGTAAACTTTTGAACAATCAATCTCCCCTTCAACTTCTATATCAACGGGATCCCTCATATTCTCATCTTCGGGTTTTTGGGTGTTTATGTTTTCCTCTTTTCCCATCCACCACTATCAACAAGTTGCAAGCCCGATCCACACCTTGTGTCTTCTTAGGGTACCCGTCCAACCATAGAGGCTATAAGTGTTTTGATCTCTCATCCAACAAGATTATCATTTATCGTCATGTCGTGTTTGATGAGAAAATTTTCCCGTTTGCCTCATTATATTCCCCCAAATCCCCTGATTATGAGTTTCTTGATGATGGATACACACCCTACACTCTCCATCATTTGCGTTCTCAGCCCAACTCCACAAATCTCCCTCCTACGGCCCAGCGTGTGACTTCTCTCACACCTGATCCCTCCCATATAGGCCCAACTCCCTCCTCACCTAACTCAGGCCTACACCAGCGTCTGTCCAGCCCAGCTCTCCCTGACCCGCGTGTGTCTTTCATACCCGCGTCTCCTCCCAGCTCTCCTGCTGGGCCGTGTGTGTCCAGCCCAAACGCGGTCTCCTCTCCCTCTCTATAGCAGCCCACTATTCTTCCCCGACCTGGTATGGTTACTCGCAGCAAGCATGGGATTGTCAAGCCCAATCCTAAGTACAATTTATCCACTACTCTTTCTAAATCTCCTCTTCCTCGTACCCCTATTGCTGCCCTTCGTGACCCGAATTGGAAAAAGGCTATGGTTGATGAATATAATGCTCTAATTGAAAATAAGACGTGGGATTTGGTACCTCGTCCACCTAATGTAAACGTTATTCGCTCTATGTGGATTTTTACTCATAAAGAAACAGCTAATGGTGTGTTTGAGCGGCATAAAGCCCGTCTTGTAGGTGATGGCAAAACTCAACAGGTTGGCATTGATTGTGGTGAGACATTCAGTCCAGTGGTTAAGCCTGCTACCATTCGTACCGTTATGAGTTTATCTTTGTCCAAAAAGTGGTCCATTCATCAGTTGGATGTGAAAAATGCTTTTCTCCATGGTGAGCTACAGGAGGCGGTATATATGCATCAGCCTCTTGGTTTTCGTGATCGATCTCATCCTGATTATGTCTGTTTATTGCGTATGTCCTTATATGGTCTTAAGCAAGTCCCCCCGAGCATGGTATAAGCGTTTTACCGATTTTGTTCTCTCTCTTGGGTTTGTCAACAGTAGATCTGATAACTCTTTGTTCATATACTCCAAGGGCTCAGACATGGCATATCTCTTATTATATGTTGATGATATTATCCTCACTGCCTCTTCAGATGCACTCAGGCGCTCGATTATGTCTCTTCTTGGGTCCGAATTTGCTATGAAGGATTTAGGTCCTCTGAATTCGTTCCTTGGTATTGCAGTGACGCGCCATAAGAGGGGTTTATTCCTCTCTCAGCGCAAGTATGCTGCAGAGATCATTGACCGTGCTGGCATGGCTCTTGCAAGCCCTCTTTCACTCCTGTTGATACACAGCCCAAGGTTAGTGCTACTTCTGGTGAACCATATGTCGATCCCACACATTACAGGTGCCTTGCTGGTGCTCTTCAGTATCTTACTTTCACCCGTCCCGACATTTCCTATGCGGTTCAGTAGATTTGCTTACATATGCATGATCCGCGCGATGTTCACATGCACGCTCTTAAGCGTATTCTTAGATACATCCAGGGCACTCTTGATCATGGCCTGCATCTCTACCCCTCTTCTACATCTCGCATAATCTCTTACACTGATGCTGATTGGGGTGGCTGCCCTGATACGCGGCGTTCTACTTCTGGTTACTGTGTGTACTTGGGTGACAATCTGATCTCATGGTCTTCTAAGCGCCAACCTACTCTATCTCGCTCTAGTGCTGAAGCTGAGTATCGCGGTGTGGCTAATGTTGTCTCTGAGTCGTGTTGGATTCGCAACCTTCTCTTAGAATTACTTTGTCCTGTTCGTACCGCGACTTTGGTTTATTGTGACAATGTGAGTGCCATCTACCTTTCTCGGGAAATCCTAGTGCAAAGCACCAACGCACAAAACACATTGAGATGGACATTCTTTTTGTTCACGAAAAGGTTGCCCGGGGTCAAGTTCGTGTTCTTCATGTGCCTTCCCGCTATCAGATTACCGATATTTTTACTAAAGGCCTTCCTCGTGTTCTTTTTGAAGATTTTGGTGCCGGTCTCGGTGTTCACAAACCTCCCCTTCGATCGGGGGTGTTAAGTATATCGTAGATATTGTATTTTTGTATAGTGTATATTATCTTTCCTAATATTGTTCCTAGAATTACTCTTAACCGTTAGCATAGTGTGTATATTATCTTTGGTGATCAATGATAATGATTCACGGAAAACGTTCTTTCAATTATCATCATCATCATCATCATCATCAAGATCACCATCATCATCATCATCATCATCATCATCATCGTCATCATCATCAAAGATCATTAATAACATCGAGGGGCTAATTTGCAAGAGAAAAATTATTCTTTTCTTCCATATTGGATTCATATATTCTGGTTTTCGAATTCAATTCTATTGGTTATATATGAAAAGTCTGATTACGTCTCATGATTTTCTTACTATTCATGCTTTACAAAAATTTGTTTTGACCAAAAATCACTTATAATATGACAATAAAAATTATAAAATTATACCATTAAGTTCGTCTTGAGAAATATTACTCCCTCCGTTCTATTTTGTTAAACTTGTATTCCCCATTGGAAAATTTATATTGTTCTTCTTGTTTTGAATCTTTCTATACAAAGCCTAAATTTTGGACATAAATGACTTCATACAAATTTTAATTTCCAGCCTTGTCCTTAATTTATAGCTGATTGGGACCACTATATTTAATGCTGTCATCTGTTCATTCTCTCTCCTCATAACTCAATAAATTAAAAACCCCCTCTTTCCTCATTATATCACCATGGCCTTGTTTGGTGAAGAGAGGTTTGGGGTAAAATTAGAGGTTTGAACTCATATTAGAGGATTTGACTAGTCAATCCACTAATTTGAGTGTTTGGTAAAGAGAGGTTTCAATTAGTTTATTGAGCCCAAAAAGCTCTTTTTGAAAAAGTTGGGGTGAGGAGCTTTTTGACATTAGAGGTTTGGGAATGAGTGGATCAATTACATTTATGTCCAAAAGTTGTTGAAAATTACATTAATAAATAATAAAAGGTACAACAACATATTATGCACATGTCTTTATTGGTCATTTTACACAATTATGTAGCAATCGCCTATCGCCTACTTACCAAACACTTGTATACAAACAACTACTCAAATCGCCTTATACAATCGCCTATCGCCTAATTCAATCAGCTAATAGCTAACAGCTAACAGCTATCCGCTAACTGCCAAACAGTATATCTCTCTTCATTTTTTCTGAAAAAATCTCTCTCTCCTCGATTTCATCAAAACTTTTAACTTTGTTCTCTCTTCTCCTCTCTACACTGTCCTCATGCTTCCTTCTCTGCACCGGTGCCACACCGAAACCCGGCCACAGCACCGCACAACCCGGCCGCGCGCACACTTGCTTCCCCTCGCCACGGAATGCGCAGCCCCCCACCTTTCTTGTTCTCTCGCTCGCTATACTCCTTGTCTCTCTTGTTGACTCCCCTCTTCTTCCTCTAGCTGCACCTCGCTCCTATCCCTCAGCTTTGCCTGAAAAATAACGAATACGGGGTTCTTCTTCCTCTTGTTGCACCTCGCTCCCCCCTCCCCTCTGCTTTGCCTGTAAAATAACGAAAGAAGATGTGACCTTATTAATAAATGTCGAAACAGAGAAAGTAGATCCACGAATTCATGAAGGATATGAGGCATATTTTTTTTAGAAACTGGAGTTGAAACAGTTAAAGTCTTATGGCAAAAGGAAGCCTGCAAAATTAAAATCAGAGGATTTTTATCGGTTTAATGATTTTTTCCAACTGAAACTAATTAAAACTAATTTTTGCCAACTTAAACTAGCGAGGATTTTTTATTTAGTTTTTGGTTGAAGAATAGACTAAGGAGGAAGAAGACCTGTTCGACACTCTCACGAAAAGCAGAGGAAGGAGAGAGATGTGGTTTTCAAGGGTTTTTATTGTTTTCTCTCACCTTAATAGTGGAATTTGATTATTTTATTGTTTTCTCTCTCTTCTTATTGTTTTCTTATCAACATGAATTGAGAGTAATTAACGGTCAAATTGAACCTCGAATATCGTGAGTGCCTTATTTTTTCGAAACGGTGGGAGTAGTAGTTGGGGATCTTGATAGTTCGATGGTTGAGGTAGAAAAATTAACATGGGTTATAAGTGTATTAAAGTATGTGGCAATGGATGTTCGATTTCTAGCAAGAAGGCAAATTTGAAGCAAGGGGGTGTGTTAGATTATGGCTTCAAATATTGTTGTTGAATTGTTTAAATATTTAGGTTTATGCGTTAATTGTGCCAGTTCGGAAAATATTAGTGAGATTATTTTGATAGATGGTGTTTCGGTGTTGAAACGGTGACAGACACTGAGATATCCGTCAGTATTTGAGTGGGCGTCCGAGACTGGAAGTCTACAAGGAAGACAAACGTAAACTACCCTCGGGGGGGATGCGAGGAAACCCCCTCCGGCGCTCAAGTCAGTATGTGTCCGATAAGGATTTAGAGAGAGAGAGAGAGATAGATAGAGAGAGAAAGTAGTGTACAGAATGTACCTGCAGAATAGTACCATTTGGCTATCTATAGTAGTACTGTTCATCTGACAGGGTGTGTAATCCTTTGACACGTGTATGACTGTGATGAGTCTGACTAGAGGGAAGATTCCCTTACTTTTGTCCTTCAAGGTGGCCGCAAACACCGTCTCGGACTGTTTATTAGAAATGGCTTGGATCTTCTTGGTGAGATCGCGTCTTAAGCTGTTCATGTCGGCCACATGAAATGTGGCCGACACCGAACTTGGGAGTACCCATACAACTAGCCCCCCCCCAGCATCATTGAGGGTCGTGACCGATATTGATGTTATATTGAGGACGCGAGTGAACTTGTGCATGTTCCATATTTTCTTCTGCTGCCACGTGTTGGTCTGGGGAGAAACCCAAATTTCAAAAAGTGTAATCATCACTTTTTCCTAGAATCCCGCCCATTTCCCTTTATTTTTATTAGGGTTTACTCAGAGGACGACACTTGGCGCGCATCCAGCAGGGCAGTTGATTAGGCTTTTAATCCTGGCCGTTGATTTTCGCATTTATAAAGCAAAGTCAGTTTTCTTTTCTCTTTTTTACTCTTCATCTTCAACCTTCCTTATAATTCTCTGGTTTTTCCGTTTTTCTGCGATTTAGCACTCCTTTTTTCTTCCCCAAATTCCTTGCTTTTTGCGACCAAATTACTTCAAAAGTGCTCTGAGTTACCATTTGTTCGTTTCTTTCGAAGAATTTCGCCATTTTCACCTCCTTTTCGCTTGGGTTTCTTAAAGAACTTCGCGCAAAGGTTTCGACTTTTCGGTGGATTTTTTGGTTCTCCGGCGCTCTTTACTCGGAAATCCCTTCACCTGCACTTTTCGAATTCTTCGCTGTTATCTTTTCGAGGTTTCGCCCGATTTTCCCGGTTAATTTTCCGAGTGAACTCTTCTTCTCGTGTACCTACTTGTCCCTCTTTTTAGCTTTTGTTTCTTTTCTTGCTTATAGTTATGTCGGACCGTTCAGATAGTCAACAAACTTTGAGTGATAATTTCTTGTCTGAAAGCGACCCTTCATCTCACTCTTCCCTTCATGACGGACATAATTCATCCACCTCTAGTTCTAGGGAGAGAAGAACTCGCCTATTAGCTGATTTACCTCTTACTGCCGATATGGACAAGGAACTTAGGTCCAAGTTTCTTAACGACCGTGCCACCCTTGAACAACAAAATTTGACTTCTCAATACTTGTCCGCGAGAATGAGTGGCGACAGGCAAACTTTAAGAGAGTTAAGACATTAAATTATAGCTCGCCGAACCCTTAAGAACCCTCCACCCGATGCTGTTACAGGACTTGATGTCCCGCCATTGAGGGAACATGCATGGTTGGACAGTTTAGCGGATGCGGGGGTCGAGGTGGCGGATGATTTTTACGACCGCCTTGCTCGTGATGTCGGCCGTACTCATCCCCCTGTTATTGATTTAGGTTCTGATAACGACTCTGTTGCTACCATGGAATCTGAAGGCTTAACTTACAACCGCCGAGAGCATGATGTCGGCCCTTCTACTTCTGAACGGGTGTAAACTTCCCGTCCTTCTACCGAGATTGCCCTGGGTGAAAGCTCACGAGCAGTTTCTGCCTCTCGGCCTGAACCAATTCCAGACCTAGATGATGTCGAGCATTATGGGATTTGGTTGCCGGTTGATTATAGCAGTGGTCCGAAAACAGTGACCATTTGTAAGTCATGGCGGCAGCATGCCATTAACCTTAATTACTGCTGGGTTGCTGAGGAATTGTACGCCTTCCCGGATGAGTATAAGTTGGTAGTTCCAGATAAAAATGCTAAGGTGACTGATTGCCTGACAGGCTATGTTGCCATCTATGCCCATCATCTAGAATTTGGGCTGCGTTTTCCCTTGGACCTTACCCTAGTAAAATATTGAAGGCTTTTAACGTCTGTTTGGTTCAACTGACTCCACTGGCCGTTAGGAACTTGATCGCGTACATTTGGGTATGCCGCTTTAAGGATTTCCCAGAGACGTTGAATCTTTTCCGCCGGCTTCTTTGGTTGAAAAGAAGTGGATCTGCTGATAAAGGATGGTGGTCTCTGACTTCGGCCAAGAATAAACAAACTGTATACCCAAAATTGACCGGGCTGAAAAGTTGGCAACCAACTTTTTATTGGGTAAAGGTGCCGGCCGACTTCCCTCTCCGTCGTCACTTTACCAAGCCGGTTACCCTGATGGAGGATGTACCCTCCTATGGTCTGTCCACGGCTGAGCAGGCGGCCTTTGACTATTTTGAGTCCGAGCATGGGACCGTGATTGTCGACGGCGAAGAGGTCGAGGGGAGAGTCCCTTGTAACTGGTTCCCCAATGCTAAGTATATTCTGGGGAACGAGCCTCTGTAGGCTTTGTTTCTCTGCCAGACTCACCCAGAAGGTGTGTATATTGACTCTTGGTCCGACATAGGACTTTAAGTATCGCTCTTATTGATTTATCATGGTATTAATCATTTCCGGTTTTCATTTTTGCAGGTCCTAGGAGCCTAGATCTTGAGGAATTAGGTCTCAACGAGGACTTAACGCCAATGTCTAAGAAACCTGATGACCATGTCTTCGATTACGACACCGTCCATGGCCTTACTGGCGGCCTGCGTGGCGCTGATCGCGGTCGCGGTGGTCGTAACACTGGTCGGGCCAGTACCCGACGTGCTGGTCGTAATCCGGCCGTACTCCCGGTCGCCATCAGGATTCTCCACGGCCTGTTGTTTAGGTTCCCGTCCGTCGTGGCGACAGGACGGTTGGTCAGAGGCGACCTCGTGAGATTACCAGCGTTGAGGAGAGCCCCAGCAAGAGTCAAGCCTTGGATACTAATGCTGTGTCCGAAACTCAAAACATGGGGTCCGCCATTAACATCCCGGATGAGAGTCCGGTTCGGGAGTCTGCGCCAGCCAGCAATCGTATCTCTCCTCTCAACGCTGTTATCGACAGTATTGGGACGGCACTGGGATCTGGCTCCTCCATGCGCCATAAAATTTATGATGTCCTCAGTACTCCAAGTTTCTTATCGAATCTGGGTCCGGGAATTTTTTCTAGGATCCATGAGTGGATAGAGCATAAGGAGGTGATCTTGAGTGCCACCGTATAAGCTGCTTTTTCTCGTCCTCCCACAATTCCTGAAAAAATTTATCAACCCAATTGGGATGTGAGGGAGGATGAGTCTCTCTATGCCGATGGGCTACCGTCTTCTGAGGGGCCTTCATCTGCCCATTGACTGTCCGGCAGACAAGTTGGTGGCACCAGCTGCTCAGCTTGAGCATGACATGGCCGTGGTAAATTTAAATTTAATTTTTTATATATCTCTTGACTTTTTGATGCAGACCAACAATTCCGCCATTGAGCTGATCGAGCAATACCTTCACGATCAATCACTGGCCAATAGTCAAAAGCAATCCCTGGCCGAGCTGCGAACTAAACTTGAGGCTGCTCAAACTCGTGCTGACGAAATACAGTGAGATCTTGTTGCTGAGAAGGCATCGAGGGTCGTGGTTGATGTGGAGTTGTCTGACTTGCGCATTAAAGCAGGAAAGTTGGAAACGGCCGAGAAGAAGCCTGCTAAACTGGAGGCGGCCTTGGAGTCGGCCAAGAACGAGATGGTTGCTGCTGTTGAAAAAGCCAAGTCTGATGCCGACCATAGAGTTGTGGCGAACTTCAAGAGGTCCGAGGAGTTTATCGGCCTATTAGGGGAGAGATATGATGGCGGCTGGGTGGCTGCTAAAAGGTGTGTTTGCCATTCCCATCCTACCTTCAACTGGGAGAAAATGGAGACCGCTTTCACAGAAGGTGTTCACACACGTCCTCTTGAGGGTGAACCCTTCATTTGTGAGGAAGACGTGATTGCCAATGTTTTTCCTGCCGCCCAGGATGAAGAGGTGCCTCTCCCTTGATGTTTTTGGCGGTCATCTACAGGCTCTTCAGTTGCTTCTAATAGTTGTTAAATTTCTTGTAATATGAATATTGTTATCTAACTCTGAATTCGGCCCATTATGGCATGTAAATTGAATATGCGTCTAATTACAATTACTGTTATCAGTTTCTGATGCCTTTTTGATGGCTGCCCACATTTTTGCTTGTAGTTGGCCGCTATGCCAGTAATTAGTAATGAAGCTTCGTCTTTATGTAAATTCTTGTTTCTTGTTCTGCTTTTGTTTTCAATTCGGACAATTTATCCGCGATATATCATATCTCAGACAACAGAGTCCGTTATGAGAAAACCAATTGAGCGTATATTATGCCTGTTATTTGGCTTAGTAGGGTTTATTATATAGCCGTTTTTACATCGTCTATTATCTGACCCTTGAGGCCTGTTATATGGCCATTTTTATACTTGACCTGTTATATGGTCGTTTTTGTACTTGACCTGTTATATGGTTGTTTTGTACTTGACCTGTTATATGGTCGCTTTTGTACTTGACCTGTTATATGGTAGCTTTTGTACTTGACCTGTTATATGGTCGTTTTTTAAAAAAAAAAAAAATTAACAGCGCATAATTTTAAAATATTTCCTTCTCGTACAACATAGAGACTTATTGGAACGCTAACGGAAGCTCATATTATTCAAATAATCCCTCCGTCCCAAAAAGATCTGAACACTTGTTGGGACATGTATTTTAAGGTGATAAGTTGTAGTGTGGTTATCAAATGTTATTTTATTTAAAAAGTAGATTTGATAGGAGTTGGTGGGGTATATTTTATTAGAGGAGAGAGAAAGTTGGGTAACTTTTTATTTATAAAAGCTAGAGTGTGGGCCAAAGGAGTATAAAGAAATAATATATTAATAGTGGGACCATGTCAAAAATGGAAGTGTTCAAACTAATTTGGGACAAACATAAAAGGAAAGTGTTCATACTATTATGGGACGGAGGGATTAATAGTTATGGCTCTCGGCCCATTATATCAGATCTCCACATAATATTTCTTTAGAATACTAGCATTCCAACAGTTCTTAAGTTCAATGCCGCCCATTGTCTTCAGAGCAAATGAGTCGGGACCAATTTCTTTAGCTATCTGATATGGCCCCTCCCAATTGACTGTAAGCTTTCCTTCTGTATGAGCTTTTCCGGTGGCGGCTGTTCTGCGCAATACGAGGTCTCCCAGTGCTAACGGCCTTTCTAGAACTCTCTTGTTGTAGGCTTTGCTGATACGATCCTTGTATGCTGCAGCTTTAAGTTCCGCTACCAACCTTATTTCTGGTAGGATATCTAGATTCTCTCTTAAAGCCTGATCATTGCTCTTTAGATCTTTGTGCTTGATCCGATATGACGGTAAACCAACCTCTACTGGCAAGACTGCTTCCGTCCCAAAGGCTAATTTGAACGGACTTTCTCCAGTCCAACTTCTTCTTGAGAGCTCCTAGAATCTGTTTGTTTGCGGCCTCAGCTTGCCCATTGCTCTGCGGGTAACATACGGCTGAAAAATGCAAACTTAACCCTGAACTCGGATAGGAAACTCTTGATTGGTCGACAATCAAATTGCGCTCCGTGATAAAAAACTATTGCAGCTGGTATACCAAACCTTGTCATTATGTTTTGCCAAATGAACTTTTTGACTTGGTTTGACTTTATCTTTGCTGTCGGCTCTGCCTCGATCCATTTTGTGAAATAGTCGATACCAACAATCAAGAATTTCCGGCCACCGGTAGCCGTTGTAAATGGTTCGAGGATATCCAAGCCCCATTGTGCAAAGGGTATCGGACATAATATGGGCTGGAGGTCATTCGCGGGCCTGTTAATGATGGGAGCGAACTTTTGGCACTTATCACACTTCTTGACATAGCTTTGCGCGTCTGCCAACATACTCGGCCAGTAAAACCCGACCCTCAGAGCTTTCAATGCCAACGCTTTTCCCCGAATATGGTTTCCGCAGATCCCTTCATGGTTTTCTTCCAATATTTTGCCGGACTCCCATGCTGTTGCACACTTTAATAATGGCAGGCTGAAGGATTTCTTGTACAGCTCATTCTGATAGATGATATACCAACTGGCTTGTCGTTTTAATTTCCTGGCTTCCATAGCATTTTGAGGTAGTGATCCCGTCAGTTTGTATGCTACTAGCTCGCTGAACCATTCACCCTACTGATTGACGGTGTTCACGGTCACAATCTTCTCGGTAATGCTTTTTTCTTTCAGAATTTCCAACTTGACTGATCTGTCTATGTTCAAAGAATCGGAGCTTGCTAGCTTAGAGAGTGCGTCTGCTTTGGTGTTGTCGGCCCTTGGAATGGCTTGAACTTCGAAATGGCTCAACTGAGCTATCAATTCTTTGGTCTTCTCAACATATTTCTGCATATTTGCTTCTTGGGCCTCAAACTCTCCTTTCAACTGGTCATTGACGAGTTGTGAGTTTGTTTTCAGGGATACGCTCTTAGCCCCAGCGGCTATACACATCCTTAATCCAGTAATCGCGGCCTCATACTCCGCCTCGTTGTTTGACGCCGGAAAGGTAAACTTGATGGCGTACTCATAAACATTTCCTTTTGGGGCGACTAGTCATTACAATGTCGGCCCCTGATCCACTCACGGCTGATGAGCCATCCACTTCCAGCATCCAAGTTTCCTTCTCAGCTTGCTCTTCTTCTTCATAAGATGCCTCTACGATAAAATTCGCCAATGCTTGGCCTTTTATCACAGTTCTAGGTTTGTACTGGATGTCGTACTCGGATAGCTCAACTGCCCATTTCAAAAGGCGCCCTGAACTATCCATCTTTTGCAATGCTTTTTTCAGAGGTTGATTTGTCAAGACATAAATGGGATGACAGTCAAAATACGGCCTGAGCTTTCTGACCGCGATGATTACTGCTAATGCCATCTTCTCGACCAATTGACATCGACTTTCTGGACCGTTCAAGACATGGCTGACAAAATATATCGGCCGTTGCCTCTTCTCCTTTTCGACCAGCAACACGGCCGTGACGGTTTTCGGTGAAGCCGAGATGTACAATTGTAGCGTATCTCCCGTCTGCGATTGAGTAATGGTGGGAAGAGTTGTTAGATGTTCTTTGACCGCAACGAAAGCTTTGCTTTCCTCCTCTCCCCATTCAAACCTTCTGTTTCCTCTTAAGAGTGAGAAAAAGGGTAGGGCTTTGTCGGCTGACTTTGAGATGAAACGAGTTAACGCGACCATCCTTCCGGTTAACCTCTGAATGTCTTTAACACCTTTTGGCTCTGGTAGGTCCATAATAGCCCGGACCTTGTCCGGGTTGGCATCAATCCCTCTCTTGCTGACTATGAACCCCATAAATTTTCCTGCTCTCACCCAAAATACGCACTTCTTTGGGTTGAGTTTCATCTTGTATCTTTTCAGGGTGCTGAAAGTCTCTTTTAAATCATCGATGTGTTCGCGGTCAGTCTTGCTCTTGACGATTGAATCGTCCACATAAACTTCAATGTTTCTCCCGTTCAGATCCGCGAACACTTAGTCGACCAATTTTTGATACGTGGCTCCAGCATTTCTCAAGCCAAAAGGCATTGCTTTGTAATTGAAGACTCCACAGTCTGTGATGAAGGCATCTTTCTTTCTATCAGCTTCGAGGAGACTGATTTGGTGATACCCTGAAAAAGCATCCATAAAACTCAATAGCGCATGACCGCTAGTAGAGTCTACCAGCTGATCTATCCTTGGCAATGGATAGCAGTCTTTCGGACAAGCTCTATTAAGGTCTGTGAAATCAACACACATCCGCCACTAGCCATTCGCTTTTTTCACCATAACGACATTTGCTAACCATTCTGGGTAATCACAGATTTTAATGAAATCAGCTGCTAGCAGCTTATCAACCTCTTCCTTGACGGTCTTGTTCTTTTCTAATGAAAAATTTCTTTTCTTCTGCTTGACAGGACGAACTATGCTGTCGACATTCATACGATGAACCATCACGGCCGGGGTCTATTCCCGGCATCTCATCCGCCGAGAACGCAAATACGTCAGCGTTTTCTCGTAGGAGAGTCACCAGGTTGATCCTGACTTCTAGGTCCATGTCTATTCCGACAGCCACAGTCCTTTCTGGATCATCCGCCAACATTTCTTGCTTAGACTCTCCGTCAGGTTTGGGTCTTGGCAGGTCATCCGGCCGAGTCTATAACTCTTGCATGGTTATGTCTATGGCGTTTTCATTTTTCTTCTCTGACTGCTCTTCTTCGACCATGGCCTTCTTTTAGCTATTTTTTCTTTTTTTGTTGGCGGACTTAGATCTTCGATAGGAATCCTTCTTGCCGGCTGTTTCAAAGCTGTTAAATAGCATGACTTTGCTGTCTCCTGATTTCCTCTTACCTTTGCTGTGGTACCCAAGTTGGATACATATAGCATAGTCAAATGATAGGTCGATACCACTCCCTGAACATCATGAATTAATGGTCTTCCAATGATTGCATTGTACGCTCCCGGAACGTCCACTACCAGAAATTCGGCCATTACATCCCTGGCCTCATCGTTCTCGTCGACTCTGACTAGCAGCTTTATAACTCCTTCAGGTATTGCCGACGCCCCAGTGAACCCTATCACCGGGTAGCGTACCGGCTGCAAATGTTCTGGCCCAAACATCAACTTCTCAAAAGTTGATAAAAATAAGATATTGGCATAGCTTCCTCCATCTACCAAAATTCAACTTTCAGAGTGACCACCAGTGGGTCGTCATGGGGGGTATACCACATGTTTGGCATCTTCTACCGAGAACGACATGGCCGGGCATAGCCGGGCGGCTTCCTCCAACGGCAACTCTCATTGAAGTTTACCTGATGCCGGAATTCCTTTAGACTAGCCTTTGCCCCACTGACACTTCCGCCATGAATTGGGCCGCCATTGATCACATGTATTTCTCCTATCCGAAACTGAACATTCTGATCTCTAGATTTCACCAAATCACCTTCACTAGTCTGAACTTTGTATTGAGTGAAATACCCTCTCGCGAATAAGATCCTCCAAGTTATCCTTCAAGTGCCCGTAATCCTCGCTACGTGGCCGTGATCTTCATGGAAATCACACCATTGTCTTGTCACGGTTCTTGTGAAACATCTTTCTCGGTTGTTGCCATTTATCACTTTCCTTATTCATGGTGAATATCTGTGCCCGAGAAGTTGTGAGTTGGGTGTACGCATCAAATCTATCTTTGCGTTCTCCTCTTTGCCGATCACCTCGTTCTCGGTCACTTCCTTTCTTGACCATATTAGATTCCTTCCTTTCATCTCGGCCCCGATCGCTTTCACGACCCTTGTACTTCCGTGACTTGTCCTCTTTTTTCTTATCGGACTCACGATATCGATCGCTAGCTGCCTTGTCAAATTCTTCTCCTCTTATGAAATCGTTTTCTTTTCCAAGCACTGGCCCTAGTGATGTGAAAGTCTTTCGGCCGAGATAACTTCTGAATGCAGATCCCTCTCTCAGTCCCGTCATCAAGGCTAGGACCTCCACATCCTGCTGCAACCAAGGAATAGATACGGCCTCAACATTGAAGCGTCCAATGTAATCCCGGAGAGATTCTGCTTCTCCTTGCTTAATTGACAACAGTTCCCCAGTAGTGCGCTCACGGTGCCTATTGCTCACAAAGTGAATAATGAACACAGATGAAAGCTGAGAGAAACTGAATATATTACCAGGTTTGAGACTCTTAAACCAAGTCTGATCAATTCCAGTGAGAGTGGACGGGAAGACTTTGCACCATATAGCATCCACTTGTGTGTACAGATACATGTGCCCTTCATAGGCTGCGACATGATCATCGGGATCTGAGCTGCCATCATATTTGCATGATGGCATTTTGATTCTCGACATCGGGTGATTCAAGATTTCTGGTATGAATAGGGAGAGTTTGGGCTTGATTAGCAGGTGTCCGCCAACCGAATAGTTACTAGCACCATGGGTGTTGTACTCTCGGTAGGAACGGCTTTGATTCTCATCTTCTGAATTATCAAGCTCATCGATTTCCATTAACGTCTCTTCATATTCAGGGTCATCCAACTGCCTCTCCAGCTGCCGTCCTTCCTGAGTGAAGGAACGCATTCTTCTCACCGGCGTACCGTTAGCATTTCTACCGGCCAATGGCGATAGTCGCTTACGGGTTTGACCGCCCCTAGCATTAGGGGTTGGAGTGTTACCATTAGGCTGTGGAGTGCCCGTTAGCATCTGAATGAAAGATGCTACCGTCCTCAACTGCTCCAGAGAGAACAAACTCAGCTGAGCCAGATTGATTGGAACTCCATTAGGGTTTACATGAGATACATTGTTCTCATGGGTTTGTTGCTCATTGTTGTTCTCGGGCACCATCGGGTTGAAATGTGGTGCACCGATAGGTCCAGTGATTATAGGTTGAGAAGATCCCTGACCGATCTCGTATCCCGGTGGACCACGACTTGCGTTACTTGTCTTATCCATGACTGCTTCTCAAAGATAGGACTCCCCTCCTTCTAGCGCCAAGTTGTTTCGGTGTTGAAACGGTGAAGGACACTGAGATGTCCGTCAGTAATTGAGTGGGCGTCCGAGACTGGAAGTCTGCAAGGAAGACAAACGTAAACTACTCTCGGGGGGGACGCGAGGAAACCCCCTCCGACGCTGAAGTCAGTATATGTCCTATAAGGATTTTATAGAGAGAGAGATATAGATAGAGAGAGAAAGTAGTGTATAGAATGTACCTGCAGAATAGTACCATTTGGCTATTTATAGTAGTACTGTTCATCTGACAGGGTGTGTAATCCTTTGACACGTGTATGACTGTGATGAGTCTGCCTGGAGGGAAAATTCCCTTACTTTTGTCCTTCACGGTGGCCGTGAACACCGCCTCGGACTGTTTATTAGAAATGGCTTGGATCTTCCTGGTGAGATCGCGTCTTAAGCTGTTCATGTCGGCCACATGAAATGTGGCCGACACCGAACTTGGGAGTACCCACACAGATGGTTAAAAGTATTTCTAGTTATCCGATCATGGGATTGTGTTCTGTAAGTTTTAGCTCTAGTTAGTTAGTACATATTTTAACTTTATATAAAGCTTTGTGGATGTATGGCAAGTAAGTAAGAAATGAATCAATGAGTTCATGTTTCTTCTGCCTATATATTCTCATCTTCTTGTCTCCTCTTTCTAGCTTCTACAATTCTTAGACGTAGATTATTAGGCAGGTAAATCAGCTTTCGCTTCTGTCTGTTATGCGAAATTATCAGCATGCATGACTGCTGTGAATTGTGATGCACGTCATGGTTCAGAAGTTTGCCGCCTGACAACTAACATATTTATATCTAGATATGTGAATATCTATGACTTATTCAAAAACATGAAAAGAAATTACAAGTGTAAATGACATTGGAAATTAAAATTTTCCAACAAAATTTGTAGTGGGAGGTCACGACCAACAATTGAGTATATACACCAATAAACTACAGTATCCAAAATATAAAGATCACAATTTACGCCTAACATAGAGCTGCAGGAATTCATGGATCACCTGTTCTTTGTGTTGTATCTTGTATTACCATTGTTGATTGCAATTTACCTCCTTTCAGCTGCAAATAAACGCAGTGAATCAAACAAAAAAAAATTACCACCTGGTCCTTGGCCTGTACCCATGTTTGGCAACTTAGTACGGCATGGCGACAAGCCCCATGTTGGGTTGGCTCAACTGGCCGATAAGCACGGACCTCTGATGACTGTCCAACTTGGCCAAGTTCAAACAGTTGTCATTTCTTCAGCTTCCACGGCCAAAGAAGCCCTCAAAACTCATGATAGTTCCTTTTGCAACAGGCGGACAGTTGATGTTTTTCATGCCGAAAGGTACAATGAAAACTCAGCAGTTTGGTTGTCTGTAGGAACTCAATGGCGAAACATTCGTAAATTCTGCACAGTCCACATTCTGTCAACTGCTAGACTTGTTTCGAGCGAAATACTTAGAAGAAACAAGGTGAATGATCTTATTGCTTATGTCCAGAAATGCAGTGAAGCAGGTTTGTCAGTGGACATTGGCCAAGCAGTGTTTACCACCTCATTGAATCTCTTATCCTGCACTTTCTTTTCTGAGGATCTGGGTGACCCGAATTCGGAACTTGCTCGAGAATTTAAAAGGACGATACGAGCACTAATGGAAGAAGCAGGGAAGCTCAACTTCGCAAATTATTTCCCAATCCTCAGAAAAATAGATCTGCAAGGTGGGAGGCGGCGTGCAAGTGTCCATATGAAGAAAATCATTGATATATTCAACAACTTAATTGATCAACGGCTAAAAGGGAAGAGGGTATCAAATTCATTACAAGATACTGACATTCTAGATGTATTGCTAGGCGTCGACCATGATGGAGCTCATAAAATTGAAACATCCAAAATTCCTTTTCTGCTCTTGGTAAGTCTTCGCCAACGATTTTCCTAAATATTGCTAAAATCACGAATAATTTGGTTTTCGTCATTTGGCTAAACATTTATCTTCTCTTTTTGTAGGACGTATTCATCGGAGGGACAGACACATCGTCAAGCACTGTTGAATGGGCAATGGCAGAACTGCTCCAGAAGCCAGAAAAACTTAAGCAAGCACAAGCGGAGCTTCGAGAAAACATCGGAAAAGGAAACCCACTAGATGAATCCCACATCGCCCGACTCCCATACTTGAGAGCGGTTGTGAAAGAGACTTTAAGACTACATCCACCAGTGCCAATATTAGCACCAAGAAAAGTTGATGCAGATGTGATGATCTTCGGCTTCACGGTGCCCAAAAAAGCTGAGCTGCTAATAAATGTATGGGCGATAGGTAGAGATCCTGATACATGGAAAGACCCCAATTCATTTGAGCCAGAGAGATTTCTTAGGTCGGAGATTGATTTCAAGGGTCACCATTTTGAGCTGATTCCCTTCGGTGCTGGCCGTCGAATGTGTCTTGGTTTGCCGTTGGCGATTCGGATGCTTCATTTGGTGCTGGGATCACTCATTCATAGGTTTGATTGGAAGCTGGAAGCTGGGGTTTCGCCCGCCAACATGGATATGGAAGAGAGATATGGAATCACCTTAGCGAAAGCAAAAACACTTCGTGCCGTTCCAAGCATTTTCTAAGTTTCATTTATTACTGCATTATTATTACTAGCTATTAAACTTGTGTGGTACTGTACATACATTATAATTGAGTTTTAATATTTGACTACCTAAAATTTATTACTAATGCCCTAAGTACAATATTTTTATATTGTATATCTATACACCCATTTCTTTTCACTTTCCATTTCTTTTCTCTCTTACTCCCTTTCCCTTAACCTGATCCGCCACCACCAACACCGCTGCCACCACCACCAGCAATTTGCAAAGAAATGGAGAATTAATTTTTTATATTTTCCGTTTTTTATTTTAAAAAAATTGAGGCGTCTACCATGGACTCCCCATCACCGACGTAGGCGACCATGGCAGGCGCCTCTTCCTGTGGTGGAGTGCCTGCCATGGACGCCTACGCCGGTTGTGGGGCGTCCATGGCAGACGCCTCCCTATTTTTATTTTAATAAATAAAACAACATATTTTTTTCTAGGAGACGATGCAACAGGTGGAAGGTGGTGGTGGTAATGGGTGTTGGAGTATGTCCTACGATCAAGTGCATAACTCAATTAATAATAACGTTATAAATATTTATATGAATCCGAATATAGTTTGAGTAGTCATGACGCTTTGCTAGAGGTCAATCTTGACTTGTAATATTAATAAATGATTAATATTTATTTCTACACTAATTTGGACCCATAGGGTCACACCTAAACTACAATGTTGATTAATTAGTGTAACTGACACTAACATTATGTGATAATTACGAAATAGTATTTTGCAAATAAGGAATGATTATTTGGTATAGTAATAATATCAATTATGGATTAATTGTTAATATCAATATTTGATATGTAGATATCAATCATTGATTGATAGTTTCTAAATGGATGGAATTAATTCCTCCATGATTCACGGCTTGCTCAATCAAAAAGGTTTGATTGGTATTTATTTAATAGGAAAGGTTTAGATACTTGCCATATGCTAAGTTTTGGACGGGAATAAGAAATCATCTTCCACGTATATATTGCTTTAACTTCTTACAGTGGGTGGTAATTCAATTTTTGAGTTGAAAACTTTGTTCAACTTCGGAAACATAAAAAATTCACAAAAAAAATAGTTGTTCTAAGGTTCTAGCAAACCTAAAAGTTTAATCTTCATTGTGGTGGTGGACCACTTGTGGAGGGATTTCACTTGAGATTCTAAAGTTAACATCAACGAGACACGCTACAAAGGTATAATAACTTAACTCCCTTTTGTAAATTCATTATATTATAGTATTTTAGGTTGTTCTTGGGAATAGGATTTGTATAAATAGTTTATACTTCCGCATCATAAATCCTATTAGTGGTATCAGTCGCCTCCCTAATTATGCTATTTTCACTACTAGAATCTGGTCTTATACCGACCGTATTTACCGACCGCTTTATTCCCGGTTGCTATTAATGAAAATACCGACCGTTTATAAATGGGAGGCTATTTAGCGTCTGTTTTTTATTTTTACCGACCGTCTTAATAGTAGAAGGTGAATACCGCTTTTAATAGGGTCGACCGACTAGCGGACGATAAAGTGCTACCAGGTAATTTAGCGTCTGGCTATTATAGAAGTATGTTGAAACTTTTTATACTTCATTCAAAAAAAAAAAAACTTTGAGTACCAGTGTTCCACATCCATATTGCTTTTTAAATGTGCAAAAACATCTACTGTACTACACATCTATATTAGTGAATAAGAGTGAACTATGAGTATAGAAATATATTAAAACATTACATAAAAGAAAAAGAAGCATGAAAATGAGCAATATATATAATCTTGTTTGCTGTCCACTATTTGAATGCATGTAATTATGGGCAGCTCAAAGTAATGGGGTCCATATGCATTCATGTCTCTGTGCCTCTACATCATCAATTCTATATTTGACATATTAATATATTATAGATATATGTAAGTATATAAGTATAAATTCTTATTTTTCCTGGATCTTTGTAATTATGATATGTAAAAATTGATATCAGGGTGAAATTACCTTAATTTGACTTATTCGGATAACCTGTAATTTTTAACATAATGTGTGATACTTCTATGTTCATTTTGACGTGAATAAAGTTTAATGTAGTAAATGATGTTGATTTTAGAGTTTGTTAGTAATATTATTTTAATTGAGATGTGTAGAATTGAGTATCATGAAACGAAGAGAGCGTAGTTGGATGTATGATAGGCTTGAGGGACGTTGTCTCAAGACTGAGTTTGTGAATGGAGTTCGAGATTTTATTGAATTCGCACAACAAAATCATAAATTCAAAGACGCTGAGAAAATTGGATGTCCATGCTTCCGGTGTAACAACAAACGATTCTTTGATGTTGACATAGTTAGAGAACATCTTTATAAAAAAGGATTTTGTCATGACTATTTTGATTGGATATGTCACTGGGAACCGTTGACGAACCCCCATCGGAGCCATCAAATCCTTATCGAGACATGATTGTTGATGCTCTTGGACATAATGAAGAAAATCCAACAATGAGCAAACAAATAATGTCGAAGAGGAGCCAAATGACGAAGCTAAGAAATTTTTTGAGCTCCTTAAAGCTGCCGATAGCCCGTTGTACGAAGGGAGTAAAGTATCTGTCTTGGAGATGCATCAAGAATAACATCTTTGAAGTGTGAGTATAATCTACCACATAGGTGTGTTGATGGATTTGCATCTTTATTGAAATGAAGTGATTCCAAATAACAACCATATGAGTAGAACTTTCTATGATACTAAGAAAGTTCTCAAAGGCTTACAACTCCCACATGAGAAGATACATGCATGCCGTAACGGTTGTATGCTATTTTGGAAAGGCGACGCACATTTACTCAAGTGTAGTATATGTGAGTGTGATCGCTACAAGAAGACTCCTAGAGGCAAGCTTATTCCAGAAAAGGTTCTAACATATTTTCCTATCACACCCCGATTACAAAGGCTTTATGCGACGAAGAATATTTCAGACGAAATGACTTGGCATGCCAAAAATCGTCAGGTTCCGGGTACTATGGAACATCCTAGTGATAGTGAGGCGTGGAAGCATTTTGATACCACTTTCCGTGATTTTGCCTATGAGACACGTAATGTTCGATTAGGTTTGTGCACTGATGGCTTTTCACCCTTCGGTAAGTTTGGAGGACAATATTCTTGTTGACCTGTAATTCTTACTCCATATAATTTGCCTGCATTAATGTGTATGAAAAAGCCTTTCATGTTCCTCTCTTTACTAGTTTCCGGTCCTAAGAATCCAAAGGGTAATTTAGATGTCTACATGCAACCATTAATTTAAGAACTCAAACAATTGTGGGAGATTGGTGCTATGACTTATGATATTTCACAGAAGCAAAATTTCATGCTCCGTGCGCGCTTCGTGGGACCGTAAGTGATTTTCCTACATATGGTATGTTGTCCGGATGGGCTACTGCTGGGAAAAAGGCTTGTCCATATTGTATGGAAGAAACTAAGGCATTTTGGCTTGATAATGGCAATAAAGTCTCATGGTTTGATTGCCACCGGAAGTTTCTTCCACATGATCACCTTTTTCGTAAAAATAAAACAGCTTTTCGCAAAAACAAAGTGAAAAATGGCATGGCTCCACCTATGATGTCCGGAGATGATATGTGCCAATGTGTGAAAGACTTGCCTAAAGCCACTGATGGCCCTGAAGCTCTCAAAATCTTGAAGAAAGCTAAAAAAGGTTGGTTTAAACAAAGTTCTTTTTAGGAGCTTCCTTATTGGAAAGATTTGGTTATTCGACACAACCTGGATGTCATGCACATTGAGAAAAACTTCTTTGATCAACTTATACACACAGGTGATGGATGTGAAAGGCCAAACTTCATTAATCGTTAGTGCAAGAAAAGACTTGAAGTGTCTATGTAAGCGTCGACAGTTAGAGCTCACCTACGACGAACGAGGAAACGAAATCATGCCAAAAGCCCCTTTTGCACTTAACAAGGCTCAAAGGAAGGTCTTATGTGAATGGGTTCGTGACTTAAAGTTCCCGGATGGATTTACATCTGACTTGAGTAGATGTGTTGATCTTCGAACATCTAGGCTTTTTGGAATGAAAAGCCATGATTGTCATGTCTTTATGGAGGGGTTACTACCAGTTGCTTTGAAAGAGTTGCTCCCTTCGCATGTTTGGAAAGCAATTACTGAGTTCAGTCAATTCTTTCGTGACTTATGTGCATCCACTATCCAAGTTGATGATATGGATCGTTTGGATAAAAATATAGCTGAAATTTTGTGCAAACTTGAAAAGATATTTCCTCCTGCATTCTTCAACTCGATGGAGCATTTGCCAATTCATTTGGCTTATGAAGCTAAGGTTGGTGGTCCAGTGCAATATAGGTGGATGTATCCCTTTGAAAGGTAACAAAGAAATTTTTAAGTAAAAATACTTTCTTTTAAGAATGAAGTTCTAATATGACGAAGTTTTCACAATCGATATCTACATGTTGATTTATTTGGTAGGTTTCTCAATCACTTGAAGCGTAAGGTTGGAAACAAGGCACGTGTGGAGGGCTCTATTTGCAATGCATACCTATGTGAGGAAATATCATATTTTTGTTCGAATTACTTCCAACCAGAAGTTGATACTAAAACAAGAGATTTGGGTAGAAACGTCACTTCAGTCATTGAAAATCATCATGATCGACATGTTCCTATAATGTTTAGGGTGGATTGTGGGCGTACATCTACCAACGGCCGTTTACGCTTCTTGCAAGATAAAGAGTATGATCGTGCACACCTTTATGTTCTTGCAAACAGTGGTATCTTAAGCAAATATGAAAGGTAAAAATATTTTTCATGCCTAAGTGATGTTAACTAGTTAAAAACATCTCTAATCGTGCTTTCGTCAATAATAATAGGATCTTTGAAAAACATATATTGGAGACACATCCACACATATCATTGGATGAGATCCGGAGCAAATGTGAAGCTGAGTATCCTAAATGGTTTAGAAACCATGTGAGTTTTTAATTAATAAAATATAAGTCTTAACTAAATAAAAGGTTTTTCTAACGCATATTATTTATATGTCTACATTATGAAATTAGGTACTACAAGAGGGGACTAATATCGATGTAGTTCAAGCTCTTGCAATGGGTCCCGTTAGACAAATGAAGTCATGGAATCAGTTTTTCGTCAATGGATACAATTTTCAAACACATGAGTATGGCAAACACAAATCAACTATGAACTATGGAGTGTTTGTTAAAAGTCACGAGGAAGTTAATTACAATGGCATTTTGAAGGAAGTAATTGAACTAGTTTACCATGGTCCATTGGAAGTCTACAAGACGATATTGTTTAAGTGCAATTGGATGGATTCTTTGAGTGGTTTAAATGTACATGAACAATACAAACTCATTGAAATAAATCATAGTAAGAAGTACCCAAAATATGATCCATTTGTACTATCATACCAAGTTAGCCAAGTCTATTATGCCCCTTATCCTAGTTTAAGTAGGGGTAGAGTGCAATGGTGGGCGGTGTTTCGATTTAAGGCAAGGTCTTCAATTGAAGCTCCAATGGACTCATTATTCTTTCAAGAGGAGATAAGTGATGTTCCTTCAACTCTTTGTGCTCCAAATGAGATTCAAGACTATGATTTTGACGGGGAAGAAGAACAAAACGAGGATATAATGCTTAACGATAGTAGTGATTTTGATAATGGCGACGAGGATGATAGTGATGAAGATGATCCACAAGATTATGAGATCTTCGAAGATTTTGATGATGATGCGGAAGAAGATTTAGACTCATTTGATTTTATGTAGTTACAACGCCGTGAATCATACATTAAACTTTGTAGTGTGCTATGAACTTCTAAATTTCGATACATTGTATTATGTTTAGTGGATTTAGTAATGATTGGTTTTATAATTCTTATTGTTTTCACTTTATATTATATAATATGTTAAGGAGTTTATATTGATTCTTATTTTATCCTTAAATTTGATATAAAAAAACTTTGAAGTTTATACTACATTATTCATTCTACTAATATGTGTTATTTGACTAAAGTTATTTCAGATGTCTTCTTCTAGCGAGCGAGGGAGAGCTTCAGGAGGCCAGTCTACGCCACATTAAGGGAATGATCATGAGGGCGAGACTCCTCCACGAATAATGATATTGTCACCACAGAGGAACAGGGTGAAAGCGCGCGTTCTGCAAGCAATCAGTTGGACCCTACTACGCTATCGTAGAATATAATTTTTATCCATTATGTTTCATATTATAATTTCTATTATTCATCTTCGTTCATGCTAATTCTTTCTTAGTGTTTGTAACATTCATCTTAGTGTTTATAACAGTCATCTTAGTGCATGCTAATTCTTTCTTAGTGTTGTTAGCTTTTTATTGCAATTATTTTACAAATTTTGTGTTGTATTGTATTTGTTTTTTTATTTCTAAGGTTTGACAATAACAAAGTCACTCGATCTATTACGGAATGTTTCAAAGAGTACTACATTGAGCCAAGTAGAAATTGGACTGCAACAAGTCAATCAACAAAAGATCATTGGTTTCATCTTTTCAAGGTTAACACTTTAACTTAATTTTATTCTATCCCATATAAGACTATAAATATTTAGTTAGTTCTAATCTTTGCATGATACAGCGTAAATACTCTTGGCGTTCGGAGTTGGATTCGCAAGTAAGAGAAGGTTTTGAACGCAAAGCAGCTAAAAGACTTAAAGACTTGCACCATTGGGTGACATCGAAGAAAGAAGGTGTAAGACCAATATGGATGCCAGAGCAAGTACACCAACAACTTATGCAAAAAACAAAAGATGATGAGTTTAAGAAAAAATCGAAACAAGCGAAAAAGAACAAGAGAGGAGGATCCATGCAAGGTGTTGTGGAACCTGGACATTGTCAAGGTTCAATTTCTACGGCCGAGTATGCAAGAAGGATGGTGAGTATATTGCTTTTAGTAACCATTCATAAGTTGAATATTTCATACTTATAATATAATAATAAAGTTGATTATTTTTTTAACTAGGGCCAAAAAATGGAGGAGTCTTGCCAAAAGCCGCCGATATTTACTTGCGACGCATTCAAAGGAACTACAACCAGCCAAGGCAAGCAACTCATTGGGTCCAAATCAAAACAAATCATGGTTAGTAAACTAAATTTGATCAAATAACAAATTACAAATATATTTGGATGGTTGGTTGGATGAAATATAATATTTTTTTATAGTTGGTTGGATGAAATATAATATTTAGATGGTTTGGATGGTTCTTTGGATGAATGGTTGGTTCTTTGGATGATTGGTTGGATGAATGGTTGGTTGGATTATTGGAGAGATTGTTAGATGTAATATAGTATCTTTTCTTACTTTACATGTTTGTAGGCATGCAATTATTTTTTTTGGTCCAAAATACAATAAAAACTTTGCCTATTTTTTTTTCTAGAAATGCAAGTATTTTAAGCATTAGAGCTTCATTATTTTTCATGTCGTTCGACGTTCGTTGTTTAAATTAGTTTACAATTTACTTGTTTCATTCTGTAAGAAATATGAACATTTTGTTTTTTAGTTTTGAGTTATAATGTTATCGAAGTTATATAGTTTGTGAAAAATTATGGGATTGATGTTGATTAGTTAATAGTTTAAATTGTTAGATGGAATATAGGATTCCGTTGCACTTTGCATGTTTGCAGGTAGATACATATATTCATTTTTTTGTAGTCTAAATTTAAACAAAACTCTGTCTATTTTTTCTTGGAAATATTATGTATGTATACAAAACTTATCTATTTGATGTAGGATGATTATGATAAGAAAATGGATGAGTATAGAGAGAAGGGGGTCAACAAAGATCCCAATGAGGTGTACTTTGAGACAGTGGGCGGGAGGAAAAAAGGATTGATTCCTGGCTTAGGTACAAGTGGTGATCTACTTTACAAAAAATCATCAACCCGCACTAGCTCTTCTAGTGTCTACACGCCTTCTTTGCTTTCTCAGCTTTCAACTACCGTGGAGCAATATCAGCAACAACTAGCTGATCAACAAGCTGAATTTCAGAGGCAAAGAAATGAGTGGGAGACACAGCGTCTCCAAGCGGAAAAGGAAAGGGAATAGGCAAAGGAATACATGGAGGAGATGAAGACGACAATGGAAGAGTATTCTCAAATGATGACTCAATGTGGATGTACTTTTCCTTTCACCCAACCACGTGACCCACGTGATCCTTCTGGTGGTGGATCGGGATTTCCTTGTAGTACTTAGACTTATAGCCTTTTGGACAACTTTCATGCGACTTAATTTATTAGTATATTATATATATTTAGAAAACTGATGTTTAATTTAGGTTGTTGGAATTACTATTAGATATATATGGTGGAGAATATGATGTTTAATATAGGTTGTAACAAACCTATTATTTTGTTATGGAATGAAAAATTAGTTTATATTATGGTAAACATGATTTTTTTTTTTAAGAAAACAGCAGCAAATTACCGACCGCATAACGGTAGTCTTACACATTTAAATACGCTGTCCAACTTAACAAAAGTAGTCGGTAAAACTTATCAAACGGTTGGTAATTACCTACCGTTATCTTCCGATTACCGACGGCCTCATTACCGGTAGGTAAATACCAACAATTAAGTTGTAGGTAATTACCTACCGCATTTACCCACTGTACAGCAGTAGATGATCACCTACGGCGCACCATCGGTCGGTAAATTTAAGAAATCGATAGGTAATAATTTACCGACTTACACGCCCGCAATGTGAAATTACCGACGAGCACTTTAACGACCGCCAGAAGCGATCGTAGCGGTCGGTAATATTGTTACCGACCGTTTTGCTTGTTTTACCAACCGATTACGACGGTCGGTAAAAGCACGGATTCTTGTAGTGTTTGATCTTTGTTGATGCATATTATTTAATATTGTTAGTATTAAATTTTGGACTTATGAAATTACAACGTAATATTTTTCTAGGAATTCGAATAATATTGATATAATGATATTTGATTTCGTTTTTCAATTTATTTTATCAATAGTTCATGTGATAATATTTTTCTTATATTTGAATTTTTTTTTATGAAATCAATACAATTTTTTTTTCGATTATAAGCCTTTCTTTGAGTTTTTGTTTGAATAATATGATTATTAAACAAAATATATAAAGTTGATTGTTTTTTGAAAATGGAATTTTAAATAAAAAAAAGAAAAAGAAAAAAAGGGAGAAGAAGTATCAGCGTTGTTAGCAAGTTGTATGTTGTTATTGTACAATAACATTTTTTTAAAATTTGGTAAGATAAATTACATTAACGCCCTCTCACAGGGCACCTAAATACAACCTACCCCAAAGCCCCCCAAACCCCCTGATGAGAATCGAACCCACAACATGTGGGTGAAAGATGAAAGGGCTTACCACCCCTCCAATCCCTCATTCTCTGTTATTGTACAATAACATGTTATTGTAGCATGTTGTATGTTGTTGAAGAGTGAAGGCAGCAAGTTGGACATGCTGTCAGCGTCGGTTTCCAACGTTTGGACTGGGCTTTCTGCCTGGTCTGGATTGCTGGGCCGGACAGCTAGTCTGGCTTGCTGTCCACTGGGCCTGGTAGTGGCTCTTGTGGGCCTACTATTGGGCCTGGGCTACATCATGTTTAAAAAAAACTGTCTTAGCCTTGTGTTTCTTGTTTGGACAACATTACTTATATTTTGTTACTGGGCTTAAAATATATTTAACCCAAGTTTCTTCAATCCAAATCTTCAATCCTAATAGTTAGGTGATCCATTTCTAAGTGGGAGTTTATTATTTGGATGTTCAGCTCTCTTTTTTTTTTGAAAAAGTTACAATTTTATTATCATGATAATATAATGTCCAAGTATAATTTCTAACACTATTAAATTTTGTGATTATTTGAACTAATTAAAATTTTTGATTAGTTTAACTAATATTTTGTATTAGAATTGTCTAATATAAACTAGGTCACTTACTCTAACTAAGTGAATGAATGAATAATTTTATGCTTGAATGTTGGATGAATAGTATGGCCCAAATTAGGATAGAAAATATGGTCTGCGTGCCGTTTATGTATTTTTGTATCTTAATACGGACTGCGAGCCGTTTTGTATTTTTGTAATTTTATTTATATTTCAAATTTCAATTAACTTGTATGATGATTGGAGAATCAAGCTTTGATGGAGATCAAAAGGCGGATACAAGGAAGCACCTTCAAATTTAGTTTTAGGTGTAGGGGTCATACTAGGATCATTTTGATTATGCATTTTAATAATAGCTTTTATTTTGTTATTATGTTCTTGTTCCACAAGGAGCAAGTTGGGTTCTAAAATATCTTTGTAGAGTGAGGGATGAGCTGAAAAGGTTGCATATACAGACATGGTCTGAGCACACTCAATACAAGATCAGCAAGATATATAGTCAGTTTATTGGAGAACAACCCAAGCTTAATTGGGTGACTGGAGTTTGGAATAGATTGTCCCTTCCTAAGCATAAATCTATTTTATGGTTAGGAGTTCAAGGAAGACTTCAGACTAGAGAGAAGCTGCACAAAATTGGAGTTTGTCAAGAAGATGTTTGCTGCATTTGTGGTTTGCAGACTGAAACTCATGATCACCTGCTGTTTAATTGCACTTATAGTAGAAGACTAATGGAAATGGCTCTTACCTGGGTTGGCCTCACTTACAGAACCATAACTTTACCTTAGTGGTTGATGTGGATTAGAATATCCTATAAAGGCTCAAAGACTAGAAAACAGGTGTTGATCACTGTAGTTGCTGCTGTTGGTTATCAGATATGGATGACAAGAAACAAGGCTCTTTGGGACCATGTTGTGCATAGTGTGAATAACAGTTTTAAAGCTGTAAAGTTTGTAGTTAAAAATATAATTTTATGCTGCTTGCCTAAAAAATGTAGTTCTGTTGACAGAGCTTGGATTGAGGGAATGTAATTTTGTAGTTATTAGTTGTTTAGTTTTGCTGTTTGAGCAGTTATGTTTCTAGAACTTGGTTGAGAGTTATTTTCTAGTTTCTGCTGAGTTGTATAGCTTAGTTGTTGTGGTTTTGCTTTCTTTTACAAAGCTTAGGTTATAAAGGAGTTTTTTGTTTGGTTTTGATATACATACTTACTCACTTACCAAAATATAAAAATTGCTATTAGTTCACTAATTTTAGAACCGACATAGTAACTTAAGTCCTCAATTTTAAAATTGGAATAATTAGATACCCACCCTTCCAAACATCTATTCATGTCTTCGATCATTGGTAATGGGCTTGCCAAAGTAAGGTATAACCTTTTATCTTAGAACATTTAGAGTATATTTAAGAAATTTACAAGTATGTAAGGTTTTATTCAACAAGGTATCCAATTAGGACTTGGGCTTTGGGGTATAGGAATGGGTTTTTACATGCGATGTTTTCCATTAACCAAGAGTTATAGGAGTATAACTAATAAAGTATTATTTACCAAAATCATTTATCTCTTAGGTGACCGGCCAAAGCCGGCTTAGGATTAAATGAGTTGGGGTCTTGGAATATTTTAGCCTAAATGAGGACGTTTTTTAGACTAAAAGCCTTTACCTTGTTTTAACTTGGTTAATATTTGAAGTTATTGTTTATAATTATAAACCTAAAACTTTACTTTTCATTTGTAGATGCATGGTTTCTCCTAATTCAAACTCCGCTAAGTCATCTTTTGGTATTCGCTTTATTCTCGAAAAGGAAAAACTTAATGGAAACAATTTTTTTGGATTGGTATCACAACTTGAGAATAGTTCTTAAGTCTGAGATGAAACTGGATGTTCTTGAAAATCGCCTCCCTGCTGAACCTCCCCTTCGAGCATCTGCTGAGACTCGAAAAGCATATGATATGGCAGTAGCTAGGTCCCTTAATGTCACATGCTTGATGTTAGCATCCATGAATTCTGAATTGCAAAAACAATTTGAAAACATGGAGGCTTTTGACAGCATCATTTTTCAGCTCAGAGCTATGTTTCAGAAACAAGCAAGAATTAAGCGTTATGAAACGGTTAAGGCTATCCTTGAGAGCATTCTCAAAGAAAGTGAACCTATCGGTCCACACGTTCTCAAAATGATGGGTTATTTTGAGAATCTGGAACGATTAGGTGTCACTTTAGGTGATGAGCTACCAATTGACATCACTCTCCACTCCCTTCATAAGGGGTATGACCAATTCGTGTTTAACTTTAACATGAATGAGTTGGAGAAGACTATGAATGAGCTTCTAGGAATGCTCAAGACTGATGAACTAGGTATCAAGGTTGCACCTAAGAATCCTATTCTTATGATTTAGAAAAAGAAAGGGGTTTTCGAGAAGAAAGGCAATAAAAAGCAATACCCTTAGAGTAAGGGTAAGGGAAAACAGGTTGTCAAAACTAAGGCTGCAGCTACTCCAGGCCAAATATGCTTTCATTGCCACATACTAGGTCATTGGAAGAGGAATTGTCCTAAGTATCTAGAGGACAAGAAGAATGGCAATATTGCTTCTACCTCAGGTATACATGTTATTGAAGTTAATCTTACTATTTCTAATTCTTGGGTATTTGATACTGGATGTGGATCTCACATTTGTACAAATGTGCAGGGACTAAAGAAAAGTAGGAGCTTGGCTCGAGGGGAAGTGGACCTACGTGTTGGCAACAGAGCAAATGTTGCAGCTTTAGCCGTAGGTACTTTTAGTTTAATAATGCCCTCTGGGCTTGTTTTGGATTTGAATAATTGTTATTTTGTTCCAGCTATTTCTAAAAACATTATTTTTGTTTCCTATTTGGATACGGAAGGGTTTACTTTTGACATTAAGAATAAATGTATTTCTTTTCAAAAGGATGGAATGTTTTATGGTAGTGCTCACTTATTTAATGGGCTCTATTTACTGGATTTATAAAGACAAGTTTATAACATTGATACTAAAAAGGCCAAATCAAATGATTCAAATAAAACTTACCTTTGGCATTGTCGTCTTGGCCACATAAATGAGAGACGTATCTAAAAACTTCAAAAGGAAGGGCCTTTGGAATCATTTGATTTCGAATCATATGATACATGCGAATCTTGCTTACTTGGCAAAATGACAAAAGCTCCATTCACTGGTGTAAGTGAAAGAGCAAGTGACTTATTAGGCCTCATACATTCTGATGTTTGTGGACCAATGAGTACAAATGCTAGAGGCAATTATCAGTACTTCATAACATTCATAGATGACTTCAGTAGATATGGGTATATCTACCTTATAAGGCACAAATCTGAAGCTTTTGAAAGGTTTAAAGAATTTCAAATGGAAGTACAGAATCAGCTTAGCAAACCAATAAAAGCCCTTCGATCTGACCGAGGTGGTGAGTATTTAGGCCAAGTGTTTGATGAATATCTCAAAAGTTGTGGAATTCTTTCCTAACTAACTCCTCCGGGAACACTACAATGGAATGGTGTGTCCGAAAGGAGAAATCGAACCCTATTAGATATGGTTCGATTAATGATGAGTCAGGTCGATCTTCCGATATCATTCTGGGGTTATGCCTTGGAAACTGCCGCACTAATCTTCAACAGAACTCCAACCAAAGTTGTTGAAAAGACTCCATATGAGTTATGGGCTGGAAAAACTCCAACTATGCCTTTTCTTAAGATTTGGGAATGCGAAGTTTATGTAAAACGTTTACAATCTGACAAACTTGCACCTAAATCTGACAGATGTTACTTTGTGGCTTATCCAAAAGAAACAAAGGGCTATTACTTCTACAACAAAACTGAGAACAAAGTGTTTGTGGCTCATCTGGTGTCTATCTCGAAAGAGAACATCTTTCTAGAAATTCAAGTGGGAGAAATATTCACCTCGAAGAAACTCGAGCTGAAAATGAGCCGCAAAATCTAGAGCCTCCACAAGTATTTGTGGAAACTGATAAGACTCCACAATCTGTTGTGGAATCTACCTCTGTGGCACCCGCCCCTTGTAGGTCTACTAGGAAAGTTTCAGCACTTGAGAGATATGGATTTCTTGTGTCTGAAAATAAAGAAATATTGCTTTTAGAAAACAATGAGCCTACTACCTACAAAGTAGTTATGGCTAGTTCAAATTCCGACTTATGGTCAAAAGCCATGAAATCCGAAATGGATTCCATGTATGAAAATCAAGTTTGGAACTTGGTTGATTTGCCCGATGGGTTAAACCTATTGGATACAAATGGGTTTTCAAATTGAAAACTAACATGGATGGAAATGTATATATCCACAAAGCTAGGCTAGTGGCACAAGGTTTCAAACAAATTCATGGTATAGACTATGATGAAAGCTATTCGGATACTTCTAGCAATTGCCTCATATTATGACTATGAAATATGGCAAATGGATGTTAAAACCACCTTCCTAAATGGTTTTTTGGAAGAAGAAGTGTACATGACACAATATGAGGGTTTTATTGATCCTAATGCACCTAGAAATGTATGCAAGCTTCAAAAGTCCATTTATGGATTGAAGCAAGCATCAAGGAGTTGGAACCTCCGATTTGACAAGTCAATCAAAGGTTTTGGTTTTCTCAGAAATGAAGAGGAATCTTGTGTTTACAAGAAAGTGAGTGGGAATAAGATTGTTTTCTTAGTCTTGTATGTAGATGACATAGTTCTGATTGGAAATGACATTCCTATGCCGTAGTCTCGTAAAGATATGACCTAGAAAGTGTTTCTCAATGAAAGACCTTAGTGAGGCTCAATACATACTATGCATCAAGATCTGTAGAGATAGGTCTAAAAGAATGATTGGACTAAGTCAAGAGACTTATATTAAAGAGATAGGAATTGATTTCAAGAGTTAGCTTAGTTAGCTTCTCTTTTTGGCCTTGTTTTTAAGTCAGTTTTGGTTGTAAATTGTTCTGCTAGTTATAATACATCTTTCTTACTTAGCAAAATAAAAAAATAAAGTCTTGACTAGGTTCAATATGAAAGGTTGTAAAAGTGGTTTTCTACCCATGTCTCATGGTATAAGTCTAAGCAAGACTCAGTGTCCTTCGACAACTGATGAAAAAGATCGCATGAGCAAGATCCCATATGCGTCAGCTATTGGATCCATCATGTATGCCATGATATGTACTAGACTAGATGTTTCCTATGATTTGAGCATGACCAGTAGATACCAAGCAAATCCAAGTGATGACCATTGGACTGCTGTGAAGAATATTCTAAAGTACCTTAGCAGGACTAAAGAAAAACTCTTAGTGTATGGAGGAGAGGATGGGCTAAGTATAAAAAGGTTATACCGATGCTAGTTTCCAAACATATAAGGATGATTTTCAATCGCAATCGGGATTCATAATTTGTTTAAATGGAGGAGCAGTGAGTTGGAAAAGTTCCAAGCAAAGCACTATAGCAGATTCTACAACTGAAGCTGAGTATATTACTGCATCAGAAGCAGCGAAAGAAGTCCTTTGGATAAAGAAGTTCATTTCTGAACTAGGAGTGGTTCCTAGTATTGCTAGTGCTTTGGATGTTTATTGTGATAACACTGGAGCTATAGCACAAGCAAAAGAACCAAGATCACACCAAAAATCCAAACATGTACTCAGGAGATTTCATCTGATTCGAGAGATAGTTGATCGAGGAGATGTTAGGATATGTAAAGTTCATACGGATAGCAATATTGCAGATCCACTTTCTCACCAGAAACATGAGAGTCATACTTCAGCTATGGGAATTAGGATTATTGGAGAATGACCTATATTTGTACTTAAATATTGAACGTTGTTCATTATTGAAATAAAAGATTTATGTTTATTTTATAAAATTATATTTGTTTAAATTCGGTTTAGTATTAAACAAATGTCCAAACTAATCAGTTGTTTTATATAGGATGTTGAGTACGAGGATTCAACCATGGAACCCTATTAAGTGAACTAAAATAACTGATCACCATGTCCCTAATCAGGTCATTAAGTAGGTACATTAATGGCCTATAATGATTAGTTTATAGATTGATTGATGATCATGTTTCATGGATCATAGGGGCATTGGATGTCTAATCAATTATATTAATGTGAATTGGTGAATACACATTGGATTTGACCCACATAGAGAAATCTTTAAGAGTGTCATACGTTTCTCTAAAATATAAATGAGTTGATTCCTCAGACTTGAGTTTACCACTGATTCCTTGCATTGATGATTAGTATGCTTTGGCATTGTTAGACGTCATGCAGTAAAAGGAGACTATAAAGGCAATGTACATGTTACTATGAGTCATGTGAAGGGTAGAGAGTAAATAAGATGGAATTGTCCTCCTATTACATTGGAATGTTGTATTGGGCCTCTCGGAGAGTTCGGATTGTAAAATGCCTGGTCGTGCTCGAATGTGTAGACACATAATCGTGTCTCCCCGCTTAAGGATCCAATGATGAAACATACCACGGCATTAGTTGGCGCGACCCAACGGAAGAGCAATTTAAAGAACCAATCCAAAATGTGTTTGGAAATGATATTCTAAAGCCCAATTAATTATTCATGACGATTAATTGTATTTTAAGCCCATAAAATGATTAAAAGTCCATTTTAAAAGCCCAATCAAATAATTATTATTTTAATAAATATTTTTCATAATCATTTTTATTATCTTTGGTAAACAAATCAGATTTTTTATCCGTAAAATTCAATCTTCGAAATTTTAGGGATAGAAAAGGTATCTTCGAAAGACGCATAAAAGAATATGCTCGAATATTTCCGAATATGCGCTGGACGCGGGGGCTATGCTCACCGCGCCACGTGCGTCCAGCGCATAGGCCAGAATGCATCAAGCGAGCCAATGAGCGCCTGACAAGTAGATTTCGTGACTCACACAGAGTCCTGCGTCTGACGCAAGTCCTGTGTGAGACGCCACTTTCTTTTCTATCTTTTCAAAAACGTGTTTACACGTGCCAAAATCTGATTGGGCTGGCTGCGTCAGGCACACCAATGTGCGCCTGACGCGTGGCATTGCGCTTGCCACTTGGACCTGCGCCTGGCGCAGGGCTTGCGTGAGGCGCAAGGTTTCTTTTCCCTATAAATACTCCGCAATTTCCTGAATTACGGGAGGCTTTTCATATTATTATTTCATGCACAAAATTCTCTCGAATACTCCGAAACATACTTCGAATACTTCAAACACTCAAATACTTTCACTCAATCAATAATTTCACACTGCGTTCTTGGTTCCACGATTGCTCCGCCTAAAGATCGTTGCGCTCTTCAATCTAAGCCGCATAGGTATAATACCTGAGGATCCTTAAATAAATTATTTCTATATTGAAGTTACTAACTGTTTTCTTTCCTGATGTTGATCTTTAATATAAAATCGTTCTACTGTATATTCTAATCCCTTTCTTTCTTTTTATTAATTTTTTATACTATTACATGTCTTCCTGATCATTATATACATGTTATTATGATTGTCCTGTTTATTGCTTTTATCACCTCACATGTTATTTTGGCTAAACAAGACCTAAATAAATGATCTAGTATTAATCAGATTAATTTGGACAACTTGCTAGGTTCCCTGTAATATTGATTGCTTAATAACATTGTAATACACCGATTTTTAAGAGCGTTTTAATTAGCGTTAATTATACTTATAAAGTTAATTAAGTTTTTAAAATTCTTATTTAATTTGAGTTGGCATATGAGTTTTAAATTAAAATGTTGAAATGTGTTTATTAATCTATTTTTTTTAAAGATAAGAATAATATATTTGGATTTTAAATAACCAAATGAATTTTTAATTCTTTCTCTCTCATGATTTCCCTCACCAAAAGGAAATCCAACCCCATATTATTTTCTCACTCCCAAAGAAACCCACCCTATTTCTCTCTCTTCAAAGAAATCCCAAAACCCCATTTTCTCTCTCCCGTGAAAAACCCCAAGTACCCACCCCTTATATCTCTCCTCTCACCCAAAGAAACCCCAATCCATTTCTCTCTCTCCTCCCCGTGAGAAACCCCAAACCCAAACCCCTTCTCTCTCCTGATTCCCCTGTTTCTCTCTCTTGCGTCGCCTGCCTCCTCGCCGGCGTTGCCGAAGCTCACCGGAGCTCCTTTTCTTCCCCTGCTCACGCCGGTGATGTCGTTGGTGGTGGTTTTGGTCCCTCTTTCCTCCGTTCGTTGCTGTTGTTGTTGCTGCGTGCTGTGTTGCTGTTGCTTTGAGTCGGCGCTGCCGCCGTGGTCCTTGTTTGGCCACCGCGAGTTGGAGCTCACCGGTGTGTCGATCACCTCGTCCTTTTCTCTTCCTTGCTCGCATCTCCTTCCTTATGCTGATGTCCTTGTTGGTACTACCCCCTCCTAACTCTACTTATCTCCTCTCTGTATATGCAAAGCTTTAATGCTTATAATTGATGGATTCTAAGACTTGAGTTAATTCAATTGCTTGATAATATGACCAGTTGCTTGATGTGTTCTATCCCTTGTTGTTTGAATTTTGGGATTTAAATATTGGATTGAGATGTGTAAGCTCCTGGTTCAATTAAACTTCAGTGTTGACTAAAAAGAGCTCAACTGCAAATTTTAGTTTTGGGAAAATATAAAATCAAGTGAGGATTTGTGTGTGTATCATATCTTGAATTATATATGGTGGTTATTAAGCTAAGTAAGATGTGGAGTAAAGTTATGATGATTCAATTGTCTTATGACTATATACATAACATATGAGAGTTAGTTTCTAAATCCTAATTTGAAAGGTCTTGTATTAAGTGATCCTTGTTAATATTGAAAAGATGACTTAAATGCTAGATAGACTTGGTATGGATAAAATCGAGTTCATTGGTTTACTTGACTTAAGTAATCTGGGTATCAGTTTTTGATGGTGGTTTATTGGGTTTTGGAAAAGTGATATTCTTGTATTAGAGTAAGAACCACCACTATAAGTTGTTAGGTTGCCAAAGTCTTTATTATGGTAATAAGCCAATTAGTATGTTAGTTGTATGATAAGGTCCTAATTATGATTAGAATAATCTTCTAAATTTGTTGAAGTAAGGGTATAAGAAGATGTTTAATTAGACGGAAGTCTAAAATAAGGTGTATTCATGAATACATAGTTTCTAAAAAAGGTATATAATATGATTGGAGTTGTAATCACTTAACTAGACGCCACACGTTGATAGCTTAGTTAGTCTCCTCACCAAAAGTTAGAAAAGGGGATTAACTACTTATCACTAATAAGCTTAGTATATGGATGTAGTATGGAATAGTACCACCTGTCTTATAAAGGATCGGAAAGTGTGAAAAGATGACTCTTGTTCTTATGAATGACGAAGTATGAAATGTTTGCTATGATATATGTTCATGTATTCTGAATATGATAAAGTATACCTTTTAATTCTGAAACCATCTGAAAGTATGAATGGCTCTTAAACGATATGAGATACGAAAAGACTGTTATGTTTCTGCTATGCTTCTGATATGTTTATGTTATTCTTAAAAGTACTTAAAGGTATGAGATATGCTTACAATTTCCTATTATGTAAAATTTACGTTATGATCATTCTGAAACGATCTGAAAGTATAGAAAGTAACATCTATTGCTAACACCCACGATTCCCTTCGAAATGTGTTTGTGAAATGATGTTTATAATTATGTTAAGGATTTTGTGATGTGATTCTTTAAATGGATTGCGGGATACTTAATTTTATTTTCGAATGAGTTTCGTAAATGATGATCTTATGAGTTATTGATGCTCAAGTATGATTCATGAAAGATCTATGGCTTATGCCGATGAATGCTAAACAAACGAAACATGATAAATAAAAGTGAAAGAGGTTCTAGCAGTATAATGTTACGCTTATCTACTTTTTGGTCGTGCACGTACCTTCGCACCCGCCGTACACCCAACAAGGGAGCCGGGCTCCTTGAGGAGTACCGCATGTTATTTTGGTGCGAGCGGTGTATCCAACAAGGGAGCTGGGCTCCTTGAGGATCATCGCATGGTGGTGTATCCAACAAGGGAGCTGGGCTCCTTGAGGATCATCACATGGTGGGAGACGTCCCACATGTCTATACTCGCCACTTTTGGTGCGAGCGGTGTATCCAACAAGGGAGCTGGGCTCCTTGAGGATCATCGCATGGTGGTGTATCCAACAAGGGAGCTGGGCTCCTTGAGGATCATCACATGGTGGGAGACGTCCCACATGTCTATACTCGCCAGTTACCAAGCTAAAAGATGAAAAGATAATGATGAAACTTATGATATGAAATGAAATATTTTTTATGTTGATGATTTTATGATTTAATGCTATGCAGCATGATGACTTTGATGTTATGGAAGTATGATGATGATTGCAATTATGTTTTTGATTTCACACATTATGTTATCGATGATTGGATTAGGAGATATGGAATGTTTTATGAATATGATGATTAGTGATGTTTATGAACGTATGCTATAAAATAACTATGTTATTAAGAAAGTACGATCATTACTAGTTAAGTAAATGAAAGATGATAATGATTTATGATAAACTGAATGATTCAAACTATATGTTTCATGAATTTCTGATAATATGAAAGTATGTCTTCTACTCTGATATGAGAGAACTATGATAATGTTACGACTCTGCTATGATTTCTGAAAGTACTTAAAGGTCACGAAACATGATGAATGATAATGGACTATGTGAATGTTGCTATGTTGTTGTGATATGGTTATGAATGATGTGAACATGTTGATTTCGTGAGAGTCGTAGACACCAAAGTATTTTTTAAGAATGTTTTATGGGTTAGTACTCAGCGTTGTGCTGATGTGTCTGTCAATGTTTTGTTTTGTCACTACTGTGGTCTGTCACTTGGTGGGTGGCAGTGTTACAATAGTTTCAGGTTGAAGTTCTGGAGCATATTTTCCAAGATAGAAGCAGTTACGTGCTAAGAGTTCAGCTATGATTGTTTTACGAATCTTTTGAAGCGAGGACGTTCCACTTTGTATTAATTAATAGTTAATGATTTAGTTTCATTTCTAGTTCTGGTTGAGCAATAGTGCTCCTGATTCTCTTTAACTGCTACTCCGCGAAAGCGTTGAGTTATGGATTTGGAAATATTTTATTATAACAGGTTTTTCAAACATTTTCCCATTTTGGGTTGTCCAATTTACAAAGGAAACTCTGTCGAAATTTCTAGAAAATAGTAATCTATTTTTAAAGTGTTTCTTTAAAGAGTGTCAAATCAAGGTATTGTCCCTGTAAGTTAATGTCAAAGGTCCCCTTGTATTTTCCCATAGTGGAAAGTACGGCGGTAGCGCGCCGACTAAGCTAAGTCTTCCGCTGCTAATCCTGATTAATTAACTTGATAAGGATGTTCGAAAGTCGGGGTGTTACAAACATATCACTAAAAAAATAGTCTTTTTATGTGTTTCCTGGACCAACTTAGACTAAATATTTTTAGGGTGCTTAAAACAATATGTGGTTATTCTTTGGCATAAAATTCGTTGTGAATCGATATTTAGTAGAGGCCAACTTTGGGCGAATGTGGTTCATTATGACTATATTTGTACCCTCACCCCCGAACTCAATCTTTGGTTCACTTTGACCATCTATGGAGTCAAGACGGGGAAATCTACATCGGATAATTTATCCCTATGATTTTTCTATATCCAATTAGGTTTATGATTCTTCCAAAAAAGAATTGTTGGCGACTTCTTTCAAAAAAAATTTCAATAAAACCTCTACAGTGGGGTAGTCAAATATAATACGCGCTCACACCGCGTAGGCAAAATAAAAACACGCCTACAATTTGGCGACTTCACTGGGGAGGATTTAAAAAAAAAATATTTTTTTAAATGAGTGGGTGGAACTTGAAAAATACGATTCATTCTTATTTTTATGCATTACAATAATATACAGTTTTGCATATGCATGGCTATTGTTCAGCCACCATAAGGACAATCTACCTTGCCTCATTAGCACATGTTCTATGTGTGAGGTCACCCCCAGGGGGTTTGCGCTTTGTCCTTCCAAAAAACTTCCTGAGCGATAGTGTTGGATCTTAGTCATAAACAAACCTACAAAACCATGGCAGACTGGAGTGTGTCTTACACGTGGCCACCTCTTTAAGCAGGGGTACGAAGCGTGGGATCAATCTCTTAGTCATGGACCCTTTTCAGACTGAACCTAAACCTGACCAATAGTTTCAAACATAGAACTGGACTTTAGGTTGGAACTTTTGCATCCATGTTATATGACATTTGCCTGTGATTGTAATTTTTGCCTGTCATTATTTTATCTAATTGTCATTATGCGTTGTTCCTAAAATCGCGTCTAACAAACAAGAAAAAATTCGTCAATCGGCCAATTCGTCGCCTAAATCCCCGAAAAATGTGTCGGGAAATAGTGCGCCAAGCGCATTGAGTTGCGCTTGGCGCACCACTCCCACGCCAGACGCACGGCTGTGCGCTGCTCGCAGCAATGCTGCGCGGCACGCAGTCTGTGCATCGCACGCTTTTCGTCAATTTAGCCGTCATAATAGTCGATCCTATGTTCAGTCCTATGTGCGTCTGTCTGTCTACATTCGCGTAATTTGGTCATTTAGGCTTATCACCTAATTCAACATATAAAAATCAGTCTTTTCATGCAAGGTTAAGTCTGTCCTAAAAACAAAATGCATCTAAAGGGTCATTGTAGAGTTAGAGTTGTCATGCATGCCTACCTCTTCCCATTTCATCCCTGCTATCCCTGTCAATTTTACCTTTCCCTATTCATAAATTTCAAAAAATGACCTTTTTTTAAAAAAAAAAAAAAATCAATCCTGCACCTCCTTCTATTCTACACTTTTTCAAAAACATTTACTAATCATCATCATATCACGACATTTCAAAAAAAAAAAAATTCTTCAAATCAATCCATCATCTTTTCCCAACAAAAGATAAAACAAGGGGTTCCTTTCAAAAATGAATTTCGAAAGTTCTAAGCCCATTCCAAACACCTTCAATCCAATTCAATCCAATCGACCCAATTCACTTGCGTTCATTCTAGGCCCATATGCATTAGAGTCCATTTTGCATTCATGTAGGGTCCATCTAATTCGAGTCCATGCATTCATATTAGGCCCACTAGCATTAGAGTCCATCTTAGGCCCATATAAGTCTAGCTCCTGTCCAAATCTAGGCCCATTTGCATCTTTATGTGAATCCTAGTCTATGTCAAGCCCAATCCAAGTCTAATCCAACTCTATTCCAATCTAATATCAAGCCCATGTGCATTTTCAAGTCTAACTTCAAACCAATATAGGACTAAGTCCAGAATTAGGTCCACATAAGGCCCAACTTATTTCCAAAGTCAATCCAGTCCAATTCCAAATCCATATAGGACGAAGTCCAAACCATTAAGCCTAGCTAAGCTAGTCATCCCTGTAGGACCATAAAGGCATCCCTTTGACCTAGCTAAGCTAGTCATCCCTGTAAGACCATAACGGCATCCCTTTGACCTAGCTAAGCTAGTCATCCCTGTAAGAGCATAACGGTATCCCTTTGACCTAGCTAAGCTAGTCATCCCTGTGAGACCATAACGGCTCCCATTGATTTAGTAAAGCTAGTCATCCCTAAGACCTTAAAGGCACCCTTCGAGTTTAGCGAAGCTACTCCTACCTTACATCTATAGCAATTCCAAAATCATCAAGTCTGGCGAAGCCAATTCCTTCCCAAGCCTAGCGAAGCTAGCATAGATAATCCTTTTCAGCCTAGTCTATTTTCCAAGTCTAGTCCAGTCTGCTTGCATAGTCCAGTCCAGTCCAGTCTAGTCCAGTCATTTGCATCTGCATATAGTTAAGCCCATGTCACCATCATAACCACAATCACACCCATCTTTAATCATTTCCCGTTTCCATTTTACCTTCCATTTTCATCCCCATTTTCACTTTCATCTTCATTTCTCATCTCCATTTCTCCATGCCTCATTTCCATTTCTCATTTCGAAAGCATCATTTCCAAAAATTTACGAGGTCCATTTGATTTATGTTCAGGATGGATCGTAAGATTATAACTTGGGAGCGCCCGACAGAGAGGATACAATGTCAACCTACTCCTAGACTCGTTAAACGCATCCTTACATTTTCAGACAAATCCTCCTACTCTTCTCAATCATCATCTGAAATGGGGGACACTAATGAACAGCTCAGTGCCATTATGGCCCAACTTCAACTGATGAACTCACGTCTGGAGGACCAAGACAAAGAGATTAAGGCACTGAGGGAGAAGTTAACTGAGGAGGACGAGCAAGGCGACACTCCATCACCAATCAAGACCAACACAAATTTAAGGTTTGAAAAACTCGAGCAATTGATCCAGTCACTTCCTGCGCTCGAGGGTCAGGCTCATGACCATGACATTATTGATCCTGAACTGAGGGAAAAACTCCCTAAAAAGGTAACATTGGGTGACCTCCCAAAATTCAAGGAGGTCGAAGACCCAGATGACCACTTGAGAGCTTTCTCCATCTCTATGGCTCTCAAGGGCATGAGCAAGGACCTGTTTGCTTAAGTCTTTCCTTTAACTTTGGATGCACATCCATCCAAATGGTTTAAATCACTAAATAAGGCCAAGCTGAATGACTGGGACTACATCAGAGAAGAGTTCCACAAACAATACAACTACAATACTCAGCTTCCCATTGGCCTTCGAGAGTTGGAATTAACTAAGCAGAATTCCAACGAAGACTTTATCGCCTTCCTTAACAGGTGGAGAGAAAAGGCTACACGAATTACTAACAGGCCATCCCAAGAGGATCAAGTCCGATTGGTGATCCGTAATCTGCAGCCCAAGTATTGGGACCATATTAAGTTCCAACCCATAGAGTCTTTCACGAAGCTCTATAAGGTAGGCCTGCTGATTGAAGAAGAGGTACATGCTAACAAGAACAAGGGTTCTAACAACAACAACAACTCTTTCATGAAGAGTAATAATAACCCTTCCACCTCTAAAAGCAGTGACATAAACGCCCTAACTACTGACAAGAGAGGTTATCAAGGACCTCAAAGGACATTCACTCCTTTGGGCATGTCTCTAGAAGAAGCCTTCACTAGGCTTCATGCAAAGGGAGCACTTCAGCCTCTTGGCCCTACTCCGGGCCCTCCTCTAGAGAAGAGATTCAGTAAATGGAATCCTAATACCTACTGCAACTACCATCAAGGGAATGGGCATCTGACATCTCAATGCTGGACTTTAAAGTATCATCTGCAGGATATGGTTGAAAACGGTAGATTACCAATTCCGCCTACGGTAAAAGTCAGTAATAGTGGCAACCCCTTGGGAAGTGCCTAAATAATGCAGGGGCTTAGTCATTTAGCGTTGGTTTTCTAGGTTGAGTCGGAGAGTCCCTCCCCTAGCTCCTTTATTTCCTTAGCTTTCCAGTCGAGTCTATGTCATTTAGGATTTTTATTTCTGATAAGCCTTGTTTCATTCATTTTCAATCAATAAAATAATTGCATTTTCATTTTCATTGGCCTTCCATCATTTTATTTATGCTTCTAATTCAATGATGAAACTCAAATCACCTAAATGAACTTGACTAACAATAATAAAAAGAGATCTAAAAAAAAAAAGATAAAAATAAAAAGATGACATACTTTGGATTAGGAGTTATTCCCCTCTCCCTTCCATTACCTTTCATAAGTCATCCTCATACAACCAAGGAAAAAAAATCCCTTAAGCCATCATCTCCATTAGCCAAATAATCCCTCCATCACTCAAAGCTCCACAAATATCCTTCAAGTCTTCCAATACCATAAACCAAACTTGTGTGCAAGCCTCACTACATTACAAAAAGTATTAATGCCAGGCAAAACAAAAAAAAAAGTGAAAAAAATTCAAAGTGCGAAAAAAGAAAAAGCAAAAGAAACACACATGAAAAAAAAAGGCAAAAAGAAAGAGCCAAAGGCAAAAAGAAATAAAAGTCAAGCTAGGGGGCTTGCACGCAAGTTCTATCCCTCATTCAAATCCTTCAATCCATTAAACCTTAACCCATACAATCCAAATCCATGACCCTTACCTTTGGCCATCCAATTCAACGTTCATTTAAACCTCAAGCCTTAAACCTTTTAACCTTTCATTAACCTTTCTATAACTCCTTTTTCAAGGAATGTCCGAGCCTGCTAGGTTGAAAACCCGAAAGGGCGGCCTAGCTAGGCAAAAGTTGGGGCACACAAAAAATGATAAATAAAAAGAAATCAGATCCAGAACTACGAATGGTCTGATTCCGCAAGGATACGTAGGAATCCTCATCTCGAGGTCCGACCGCTTCAATAAAATAAATTTAGTCATGGTCTAATGATTTGACTTTCTAGAATTTAGGAGCATAATCTCTTTCTAGATCCTGACATAGACTCGAGTCTGCACCTAGCCTCGTTAAAACCTTTTCCCACCTAAGTCACAAAATTTAAACCTTTTTATTTTCAATCCAAGCTCTCCTTGTCCCTGAAGGACTCTCCGACAATTCCATGGTTTCTGGCTATATTTGACTTTGCCTATATCAACTTCCCAAAGAAGAAACCCCAGTATAATCCCAGTGAAAACTTTCAATGTTCAAGACATAGCAACTACATTCCAATATATCAGATCAAATACATTTCAATTAAGGCTCATGCCAATCTCAAGACAAGCTCACTCAAAGTGGGGGCTTCCTACGTGTGGTGGTTCCTCCAATTCAAATCAAACTCCCGAAGAGTTGTAATCCGCGGACCTCGTTTACGAACCCCGATTATTTACTAAAAACGATTTTCGAAAATCATGCTATCTATTTCTGATCATTCTATCATTTTCCATATCCACATCTTCTAGCGTTGCAAAATCCTGACCTTGCATTGCAGCTTTGCAAAACCCTGACCTTGCATTGCATTACATACTTTCTAGTCCTGCATAACCCTGATCTTGCATGACGTGTCATCCCTTAGCTTTGCATAACCTTAATCCTTGCATAGCGTCTCATGCATCCATAGAGAGTCTAAGTTTGCATTATTTGCATCACTGTGTGCTTTATCTGAGTTGTTTGCACCTATCTGCTAACATCTTCTTCTGTAGGTAATTAGATTGCTTGTAGTTATTGTCCTGCATACTAACTTTGTTTTGCAGAGACCGGTGTATATAGATCAGTTCTAAACTGCAGAGCGTTTAGAATCGTTCTCCGTCCCGACACCGTATACTTTGACTTTCGGTTTCCTGAACCTCAGTCAAAGTGGGGGCTTCTGTAGACACATAAACGTGTCTCCCCATTTAAGGATCCAATGATGAAACATACCGCGGCATTAGTTGGCGCGACCCAACGGAAGAGCAATTTAAAGAACCAATCTAAAATGTGTTTTGAAATGATATTCTAAAGCCCAATTAATTGTTCATGATGATTAATTGTATTTTTAGCCCATAAAATGTTTTAAGTCCATTTTAAAAGGTCAATCATATAATTATTATTTTAATAAATATTTTTCGTAGTCATGTTTAATATCTTTGGTAAACAAATCATATTTTTAATCCGTAAAATTCAATCTCCGGAATTTTAGGGATAGAAAAGGTATCTTCGAAAGACGCATGAAGGAATATGCTCGAATATTCCCGAATATGGGCCGGACGCGGGGGCAGCGCTTAGCGCGCCACGTGCGTCCAGCGCATAGGCCAGAATGCGTCAGGCGAGCCAATGAGCGCCTAACACGTAGATTTCGTGACTCACACAGAGTCCTGCGTCTGACGCAAATCCTGTGTGAGACGCCACTTTCTTTTCGATCTTTTAAAAAACGCGTTTACACGTGCCTAAATCTGATTGGGCTGGCTGCGTCAGGCACACCAATGTGCGCCTGACGCGTGGCATTGCGCCTGCCGCGTGGGCCTGCACCTGGCGCAGGGCTTGCGTGAGGCGCAAGGTTTCTTTTCCCTATATATACTCCGCAATTTCCCGAATTACGGGAGGCTTTTCATATTATTATTTCACGCACAAAATTCTGTCGAATACTCCGAAACATACTTCGAATACTTCAAACACTCAAATACTTTCAATCAATTAATAATTTCACACTGCGTTCTTGGTTCCACGATTGCTCCGCCTAAAGATCGTTGCGCTCTTCAATCTAAGCCGCATAGGTATAATGCATGAGGATCCTTAAATAAATTATTTTTATATTGAAGTTACTAACTGTTTTCTTTCGTGATGTAGATCTTTAATATAAAATTGTTCTACTGTGTATTATATTCCCTTTCTTTCTTTTTATTAATTTTTTATACAATTACATGCCTGCCTGATCATTATATACATGTTATTATGATTGTCCTGTTTATTGCTTTTATCACCTGACATGTTATTTTGGCTAAACAAGACCTAAATAAATGTTCTAATATTAATCAGATTAATTTGGACAACTTGCTAGGTTCCCTGTAATATTGATTGCATAATAACATGTCAGTAAAAGATAGTCTTTTTATGTGTTTCCTGGACCAACTTAGACTAAATATTTTTAGGGTGCTTAAAACAATATGTGGTTATTCTTTGGCATAAAATTCGTTGTAAATCGATATTTAGTAGAGGCCAACTTTGGGCGAATGTGGTTCATTATGACTATATTCGTACCCTCACCCCCGAACTCAATCTTTGGTTCACTTTGACCATCTATGGAGTCAAGACGGGGAAATCTACATTGGATAATTTGTCCCTATGATTTTCCTATATCCAATTAGGTTTATGATTCTTCCTAAAAAGAATTGTTGGCGACTTCTTTCAAAACAATTTTCAATAAAACCTTTACAGTGGGGTAGTCAAATATAATACGCGCTCACACCGCGTAGGCGAAATAAAAACACGCCTATTGTGATTCAATCATTCGTTTGACAGTTGAACTTGGAGACTGAGAAATATTCTGGACTTCATAAGGATGACAAATTTTCTTACCTTATGTTCAGATATACCAATAAGAGTCAAATGAATTATAAAGCACCACTTGCTCTAGTACAAGTGGGAGATTGTTGGAGTATGTCCTACGATCAAGTGCATAACTCAATTAATAATAACGTAATAAATATTTATATGAATCAGAATATAGTTTGGGTAGTCATGACGCTTTGCTAGAGGCCAATCTTGACTTGTAATATTAATAAATGATTAATATTTACTGTTAAACTTATTTGGCCCCATAAGGTCACACCTAAACTACGATATTGATTAATTAGTGTACCTGACACTAACATTATGTGATAATTACGAAATAGTATTTTGCAAATAAGGAATGATTATTTGGTATAGTAATAATATCAATTATGGGTTAATTGTTAATATCATATTTGATATGTTGATATCAATCATTGATTGATAGTTTCTAAATGGAAGGAATTAATCCCTCCATGATTTACGGCTTGCTCAATCAAAAAGGCTTGATTGGTATTTATTTAATAGGAAAGGATTAGATACTTGCCATATGCTAAGTCTTGGACATGAATAAGAAATCATCTTCCACATATATATATTGTTTCAACTTCTTGCAGTGGGTGGTAATTCAATTATTGAGTTGAAAACTTTGTTCAACTTTGGCAAAATAAAAAAATTCACAAAAACAATAGTTGTTCTAAGGTTCTAGCAAACCTAAAAGTTTAATCTTCATTGTGGTGGTGGACTACTTGTGGAGGGATTTCACTTGAGATTCTAAAGTTAACATCAACGAGGCACGCTACAAGGGTATAATAACTTAACTCCCTTTTGTAGATTCATTATAGTATTTTAGGTTATTCTTGGGAATAGGATTTGTATAAATACTTTATACTTCCGCATCGTAAATCCTATTAATGGGGCGTGAAGGTGGTTATGGTGATGGGGCGTGAAGGTGGTGGTGGTGGGGGGCGTGAACTCCAAATGGGTTTCTCCAAAGTATGTTGTTGGTGGTGGTGGTACGATAGCGGCGACACTAGTAGTAGTGTGGCGGTGGTGGTGTGGTGGCGCCAGTGGTGGTGTGGTGGCGCCAGTGGTGGTGTGGAAGAAGAAGGGGAATAGGAAGGAAAAGTGAGGGAGCGGGAGAAAGTGAAAAAAAATGAAAGCATACAAATATAGTATTTCATACGTATTTAGGGCGTTAGTCAGAAATTTTAGGACGGTGTTTAGCAACTCAGTTATAATTCCTCTGTTCCATATTTTTCTTATGTGAAAGTTTCATATTAATTATTAAAATATTACCTTGGTAATATGTTCTCTTTATAAATCACTTATCACAGGGAGTTTCTCCTTTTATCTTTTTCAATATCTTTTTTCACCACATGACTTCCTTAAAAAGTGTGTCAACCTATTATGTTAATATGAAATGGAGGAAGGGTGTTATATCTTTTTTTTTTTTGGTAAGTAAGTAAGACTTTGATTAAGCACACAAAACACCATACAACCTAATACTCAAAGAGTCAGATCATCACAACCTATACATCAATCACAAGCTATCTAGCATTGAGCATCATTGACTGTAATTTTTGTGGGAATCCTAGATTTAACTCTGTATTTCACTATACATTTAATTTCCTACACAACTCTATCTATACATTGTATTTTCATATTCCAAAGGGAATTGTTACATTCTTGCCAACCTTTATATACAACAACCATCAGACCAGACATTATAACTTGCTTCCTGAACCTGTTCCCCTTGTGTCTCCTATGCACCCAGCTAATAAGTTGCAGATAATTTGTAGTGAGAGCCCTTAAGCCAAGCCAATCTTTAATCTGCAGTAAGCATTGCTTACTAAATGGACATTCAAAGAATAAATGGTCCTGTGTTTCTCTATCACTATCACAAAGAGTACATTCATCAGACTGATAGATACCAATATGTTGTAATCTGACTCTAGTTTGCAGCCTTTGGCGGAAAATCAACCACCCAATGAAGCTATGCTTGGGTATGTTATGGTGATCCCATATAGCTCTGCACCAAAAATGTCTTTCACCATCATCATGTAATTGCTTGTATGTCATAGCAGTACTGTAAGTATTCTGTTTGAGCCACCCTAACCCAATCTTATTTGTTATTTCCTATCTTGCCTTGCCAATATACTTAAGCACCCAGCTAGTAGAGGGAGGAGCATCGAAAACACTCCACTCTTGATTCTTGATGTATCTAGTATGCACCCACTTTACTCACAAATTATCAGCCTTTTAGGCAATCTGCCAGGCTAGCTTACCCACCATTGCTATGTTCCATTGAACCAAATCTCTAAACCCAAGGCCTCTATGAGATTTAGGCTGACAAACATCATCCCATTTTACATAGCCTGGTCTTGAGTTATTATAAGACCCAGTCCATAAAAATGCCCTGCACACAGCATTAATTTATTGCAGCACACTTCTTAGGAGGAGAAAAATCTGACACCAATAAACACTTATACAGAGAAGGACTGAATTAACAAGTTGCCTCCTACCAGCAAAGAAAATATGACGAGTACTCCATACCCTTATTCTAGTCACCGTTTTCTCCACAAGCTTTTCACACTCCCCTGCAGAAAGCTTCTTTGTACTGATTGGCACACCCAAATACGTAAAAGGTAATTGACCTTGCAAGAAACCAGAACTACCCTGCATTCTTCTTATCTCATCATGCTTCATTCCACATCAAAAGAAAGCCGATTTAGAGACATTAGGCTTCAAGCCAGTAGTAGCAGCAAATAATTCAACACCTTGAATTAGCATATTGGCAGAATTAAACTCATCTTTGCTGAATAAAATTAAATCATCCTCAAAACATAGGTGATTAATACCAAGAGACTTGCATTTGGGATGAAATCTGAAATTAGGTTGCTTGCCTATGTATCTCATTGTCCTAGACAAGTAATCCATGCACAAAACAAACAAAAGAGGGGACATGGGGTCCCCCTGCCTCAAACCCCTCTTGGACTTAAAAAAACTAGTAGGCACTCCATTAATCATCAGTGAGAAAGTATGGCTAGTGACACAAGTCATGACCAGCTTAATAAACTTTTCAGGAAAATTAAGTGCCATCAGTATTTCCTCCACAAACTCCCAGCTTACAGTATCATAAGTCTTCTGAAGGTCTATTTTTAATAAGCAACATTTCTGCTTCTGGCTTCTTCTATACATTTTAACAATGTCTTGGCATAGAAGAATATTGTGAAGTATGCTCCTGTTTGACACAAAAGCTCCCTGGTTTTGTGAGACCAGGCTAGGTAAAACCAGCTTTAATTTCTCACAAATCAGTTTAGTAATACACTTATAGACCATAGAGCAACAGGATATTGGTCTAAAGTCACTCACCATAGTAGGGCTCTTAACCTTAGGGATAAGAGTAATGGAAGTCAGATTTGTAGACTTGAGCAATTTGCCTGTGTGAAAAAAGTCCAGTACAGCAGCATCTATATCTCCTCCTACTATGTCCCAAGTCTTCTTAAAGAAGAAACTATTATACCCATCCATGCCAGGAGCCTTTTCATTAGGAATTGAGTTCAAAACTTGCTTCACATTTTCCACAGAGAAGTCACATTTCAGGAGCTCCTGCTGCATCTCATTTAGGACCATTCCTTCCCTAATAATCTTTTCTTAATTGACTTCACATCTTCTTTCAAGTTTTGTACCCAGTAGCCCCTGATAGTATTGAACAAACGCAGCTTGCACACCCTGCTCATCCTTGGCTCAATTATCATGGATGTCTTGTATTGTATAGATTTTGTTCATGTTCCTTCTAGCCTTGATGGCCTAATGAAACATTTTTGGTGTTATATCTTATATTGTGTACTTTTAGATTTAATATATCCAGTAACCAATTTCCACGTAATCTCATAATTTGGTCTACAACCACTTACTCCCTCCGTTTCTTTTTAATTGCTAAATTTCTATCTTGGGAAATCAAACTACCAATTTTGACCGATTATTTTGACTTTTTTATAAGTAAAAATATTGTCATGTGTGGTCTTGTTAGATTCATATCAATGTGTAGATTCATAACATCAAAATTTTATAATTTTAACTTAAAAGGAATAAGAGATATTAAGAATTAAAACATGTGTTGAAAACCGTGGCCAAACAATGTAGCAACTAAAATGAAACCAAGGGAGTATGATTCCATAAAAGCTCTTGCATGAGATGTGTCACAACAAAATTATAATAAATGTCGCGTGGCTTTTACACAGTTTTGATTTAACACAAACTTTTGTCAGTTTATACATGCTTTGAGTCATTTTAACAAAACTATATGTCCGTTTTTTACATTTTAGATGTCATTTTGACATAAAAGGTCTTGCATGAGACGTGTCACAACAAAATTAAGCATATACGTTTCTTTTTAGGCCATTTCTTTTTAATGTACACACTTTTACTTTATCTACAAATAGTAACATTTTCCATCATCTTTACCCACCTTTTCAATCCATCTCTACATTCATATATTCTCTCAATCTTATATTTTAGCTTTTTGCTCTTCTCTCTCTTACTTTTGGGGAATTGTCTTGATTATCCTCTAAAGTAAAGTGTGTAGATTTTTTAAGCAAAGCATATAGATTTTTTTAGGAAGGGAGGTAGTAATTTGTCTATTTATAAGTGTATGGGTATGAGCCCAACTCTCTTGGTGACCATTAATATGGCGGATATGGATATAATGATGGGTGCGATGACATAGTTGTATGGGTGTAAAACAACCTCTCTTCGCGGCCACTACCATGGCGGACATGGATATAATGGTGGATGCGACGATATAGTTGTATGGGTATGATCCCAACTCTCTTCGCGGCCATGACTAATATGGATATAATAATGATTGATGCGACGACAAGTTAACAACAATAACTCAAGGTCAGTCAGTCAGTACATGATAGAGTCCGTCAGGCCCATAGCGGCCATGGTCATGCCAAAGCATACGTGCGTCGATCATTACACTACATTTGGCTAGATGAAGATCGTACACGTGGATATGGGGTACAGGGCACCATTTAGTGAACAGTAGTACTATAAATATCCCATTTGTAGTTACATTGAGAGGATTCGGAGCACTTTCTCTCTTTAAATCCTTCGCGGACATTTCTCTAAGTTGACCGTCGGAGAGGGTCTCCTCGACACCCCCGAGGGTGGTTTTTGTTCGCTGCCTTACAAGGTTTCCATGACGGCCACACCACACTTTCCATCGTGGTTGCAGCTTCCAGCACAAAGTGGTCACATGTTTCACTACCGAAAAAATAAGTGTTTAATGTAACAGCCCTCCCCAAATTGCAGCTTAATTACGACCAACTATAATTAATTAAAGAGCTAAGCTGCTAATTAGAGATGATGTTAGTGCAGATTCCTAACCCACCTTACCCTTGGGAGGTTATGAAATCTGGAAGTTTCTAAGCATATTATGAAAGCAACCTAAATTATTTAATTATTACATCATACTCTAAGTATTTAGATAACCGAGTTCAAAATATAGTTACATAACATAGTCGATATAATACAGAAAACACAACGCAGAGGCTGTTCACATAACACGAACATTCAAGACTACTAATCTTTAACCTTCAGTTTAGTCCTTTAAAATAGCTGAATCTGCCCCCACTAGGACAGGTTCAAGAGAACAAAACAGTCAGCTTACGCCGGTACACAAGTCCCACCAGTTGCAAAATAGTAAGGTGGCTGAAAATAGACTTTATTTCGAAGTGATAACATAACTATTGTTTCAAACACCTTTATTCGCTTAATTACAAAGTTACTTTCTCCTTTTGAATAATGTAGAAATAATAACAATCATGAACATATCAAGTGACCTTCCATGAGCAACATTTGTACTCTTTTCAACAATTACTTAAACATTTTTATACATAAATCCAAAATATTTCTAACTCTAGGAAGGAACACGAAAGGAGGGCAAATTCGACTCTCCAAACTTTTGAGGGACGTCTCCCCACCTTTCTCATTTTCTGCTTGCAAGACTTTCTAGGTCATGACCCGTCATAATGGAGCAATACCCGCTCCAAATACTTAATGAGCAAACCCGCTCTGTGTGTGCTGTTCATCACTGCTTACGCAGCTACTTCCCCTCTAAAACTAGACTTTTAATAATTGCAAAAATTATACCCAAATATACAAAAACTTTAGTCTCAAATACTTGATGGAACCAACTTTCATAATTATCTCAATTTATCAAAACAAGTTTCGTAAAGCAAGCTTGCTATGTCAAGTTCCACTATTTTTGGAAAGGTGACTTAACAATCAGGTTTCGAAAGAATGTTGTGATCAGTTGAGGTAGTTAAAGGTGGTATTATCAAGACATGGCAGTATATAAAAGGTTATAGAAGGGCTCTTAAGATATGGAAATATTATCTCACACGAGCACCACATATGACAATTCCCATGGTTCTCGGTTTGGTGTTAAAGAACAATGGTTTTTATGCAAAGATCACTTGTAACTCTTGTGCCAAGCCAAAGTTTTAGTTTACCATTTAATTTATGAATAGGGCAGTAGGTGTTCATCATTCAAAAGTATTTTAAGAACCAAAAGAACAAGGGTTTAGTAGCTCGGAAAGCAATTAAGCGAAAAGTCGAGTTTGAAGTGTTGTTTTCTTCTCAAACGAAGGTTATACTTGTCATAAGTGGGAAAATACGAAATAAAGATTTATCAACACTCAAGATATGGAATTTCCAGAAGTATACAATGAAAGGACAACAACATTTAAGGCATTTAAATAAAAGGTACAATCAACGGTTTGATCGGTTTTAGAGGAACTTGACATGCAACGAGTTATATTTCGGAAATCACTACCAAAATTCACATGCAACACATTGAATTCATCTATTTATAATTCATTAACAAATCAGTAAGTTCCCCAACCAAATATACATTCGAAGCTCTCACAAATTCCATAAAACAAGTGTTATTCAAACAAACTAGAAAGTTGGGATTCGAAGGGTGGTTCTTGTGTACCTTAACTCGATGCTTAGGAGTCAAATCCTACTTAACCACTTCTATAACTTCTCCAGCAATTCCTTAGGACCTTAGAGAAAAGATTCATCACTTAAAAGTTAGCAATTAACCCAAAAACATCAAGGTTTAACCTAACACACTTCAATAATGCTGAAATTCAGCCACAACTCACCTTCCTTGGTTTTTCTTGATGTTACTGTAATGGAACCTCAAAAGTAACGTTTGCCCAGTTAGTAGAACAACTTGATAGACCTAGGGAAGTGTTTGCATGCAAGAATCAGAGTAAGGAGCCAAGAGGAGCAAGCTGCCAAAGACAGGTCTGCTGCTCGCTAGAATGGCGTGAGAAAGGAGGAGAGGAGAGATGTGTGTTTCTTGTGTTTGTTGTGAAATGATTCTGGTGAAAATGAGTGAGGACCTTCATCTCATATATATGGAGAATGGGTAAGGACAAAATCGTAATTTTCGGTTTAGTATTAGGGGTAGAATCGTCATTTCCCATGCTTATGTATTAACCAGAATTTCCAAGGCTTTCAACTTGGATTCTCTTCTCAATTCCCTCCTAATCCTTAATTATTCTTAACTAAATTTCTCCAAAGTATATTATATACCTTAATGGAAGTATCTTGACCTAATCAATCCTTAATCTCACTTCCTCGAGTAACAAAATGATATCAATAACTAATACAAATCCCATAACTCTGAGACGATACTCAACGTTCTTAACATAATTCATGAATTACTCAATTATCACATAACTCATGTTATTAGTTAGCTAATAACACATAATATCTACATTGGCAACAAAATTCACATAAATCATTTCAATTTTAGATTTCAAAACGTAACGGTTACAGCTTAATTTATCATCATTAGCCCAATAATCGTGGATTATTGATTCTAATATTAGCTTAATAAGTCAGGCTGTTACACTCTACCACCCTTAAAGTAGTTTCGTCCCGAAACTTATAACATACCTTGGAATAATTGGGGGTATCGTTCTCGCATATCCACTTCTTTTTCCCAAGTTGCTTCTTCTGTTCCATGATTGGTCCAGAGTACTTTAACCAAAGGTATTGTCTGGTTCCGTAACACTTTTTCCCGTCTGTCCAAGATCCTTATAGGTCTCTCCTCATAACATAATGACTCATCTATTTGCAATGGCTCATATGATAACACATGCGAAGGATCATGTATATATTTTTTCGTAGTTGAGAGACATGGAAGACATTGTGAACTTTGGATAATTCTACCTAAGGAGGCTAGTTCATATGCAACTTCACCAATTCTTCGCAAAACTTCAAATGGTCCTATAAACTTAGGACTCGATTTCCCTTGCAGCCCAAACCTTTTCACTCCCTTGGTAGGTGAAACACGAAGAAACACCTTATCTCCCTCTTCAAATTCCAGCTTAATTCTTCGTAAGTCAGCATACTTCTTTTGGCTATCTTGCGCGACTCTCATTTTTTCCTGAATTACCCAAACTTGCTTCATTGTATCTTGTATTAACTCATGTCCAATTGGTATACCAGGGCTCATATCATCCCAACAAATAGGTGTTCGACATTTACGCCCGTACAAAGCCTCGTATGGAGCCATACCGATGCTAGATTGATGACAGTTATTATAGGAAAATTCCACTAATGCTAATTTATCTTCCCAAGAGCCTTTAAATTCCAATACGCAAGCTCGTAGCATGTCTTCTTGTATCTGGATTATTCGCTCGGTTTATCCATCCGTTGCAGGATGGAATGCTGTACTAAATTTCTGAGTCGACCCCAAAGCTTCCTGAAATTTTTCCCAAAAATGTGACAGAAATCGAGTATCCCAGTCAGAGATAATAGTGGTGGGAACCCCATGCAATCGAACAATTTCCCTGATATATGCATCAGCTAACTGCTTCTTGCTCCAAGTTACTCCCATGGAAATAAATCGGGTCGTCTTTGTCAGTCTGTCAACCACAACCCATATAGAGTCATTTCCCTTTCTTGATTTGGGTAATCCTGGAATCCCATTTCCACTCTGGTACTGGCAATGGCTGCAGCAATCCGGACATCTTTTTCGACTCAAATTTTACCTTTTGACAAATCAAACATCTTGCCACAAATTGCGAGATGTCTCGCTTTAACCCTTTCCACCAGAAATATTTCTTCACATCCTGAATCATCTTATCTCTACCTGGATGAACTGAATAAGCACTGCTATACGCCTCTTTCAGAATTTTATTCCTTAATTCCTTGTCATTAGGAATACACCATCTTCCATTTATCCGTACACTCCCATCAGCATATAATTGGAAGTCTTTAGTCTCATTCTTTTCTAATCTTCGACTTCAACTCCTTGATAAAGTCATCCTTTTCCTGCTTCCCCCGAATTTCCTCAAGAAGAGACGGTTGAATCACAATGGCATTTACTTATCCCTGTAATCTCACTAGTGGAATAAAGTTCAACCGCTGCGGTCAAAACCGGGCTTACCGCTGCGGTTTTTGGCCGCAACGGTTGGACTAGCAGCGGTAGACAAATTTTAGCTGCTGCGGTTCCGGACCGCATCAGTTAATCATTTACCGCAGCGGTTAATCTGTTAACTGTTGCGGTTCTGACCCAAAACCGCTGCGGTAAATGATTAATTGCTGCGGTTTTGGGTGAAAACCGCAGCGGTTAATCACCCCAAAAACCAAATTTTTTTTTTTTTTTTTTGCATTTTTTCATTTTTAATCAATACAAAATCAATAATATATATCAATAATCATTTTATTAAGCATATTATGCTCAATTGAAGCATAAGTATAAATAATTAGATACATAAGAATATTAACAATTATAATCTAGCCAAGTCTACATATATTACATGGTTGTCTGCATTTTCCATTAAGAATTGGAATGATCAGTACTCACATGCTCATCTGCAACATGTACCATTTCCAGAAGCTGCATCACAAGAAAGACAAATTATCTTTCATCAACACCAATTTTAACATTACCCCATCAATACAGCAAAAAAAGCAACAAATTTCACAAAGACCAACAACATTATACTTAAAATGACTAGCAAGCTTATTAAACAAAGACCGACAATATTATACTTAAAATGACTAGCAAGCTTATTCAAAACATGGCACTAACATTGAAATTAAACAAAGACGGCTTCCCCCACCCCTTGCATTGCCCCCAAGACGCCCCCACCCCCACTACAAGAAAAGTGGCAATCAACGACGGCTAAAAGCCGTCGGTGATGGCCTAAAAAGCCGTCGTTAATTAATCAACGACGGCCAACCGTCGTTGATAGGAAGTCGGTAAAAAGATGGTCGCTGATACTAGAATCAACGACCGTCAAGCCGTCGGTGATATTTTTAACGACGGTTTCATGACAATCAGCGACGGTTTACAAAAGCCGACGTTGATCCCCAGTCAACGACTGTTTAAAGCATACGGTGATTCAGTGACGGTTTAAAACGGTCGCTGGGGTCACCGACCGTTGTAATCACTCGGTGATCCACCGACCGTTTTAAACCGTCGGTGAGTCACCGACCGTTTTAAACCGTCGCTAAGGTATTAAAGCAGTCGTTGATTTCGTGTCCATGGGTACATAGAGAACCTTACAGCGACTGCCTAGCCGTCGTTGATTTAATGTTTAACCGTCGCTGTTGTTACAAAATAATGTTATTTAAAATTCTATTGTTCTTAATAATAATTAAACTTGTACCTGCACAGCTGCACCTAAATATACCACGCTAAAGCTGTTTTTCCATCGCATTCAATTTTTTCAATTACAAAAATATGCAATTTTGATATATATTAAAATTTACATAGATACTTGTATAATTACATGAAATAGATTACATTTATGTACACAAAATAGATCCCGATGTCGGGAAATAAAGTAGATGTCGGTGTTTACAAAAAATATATATCGACAAAGCTAGAAACTAATAAGCTAGATGTCGATAAATATAGACACTAAATGTCTATAGTTAGACAAACTACCTAGATTAATTAAATATATGTACGCAAAATAGATCCCGGTGTCGGGAAATAAAGTAGAAGTCGGGTTGAAAAAAAAATAACCCGACACATCAAGAAACGAAGCGAGATGCCGATAAGTATTTACACTACAAGAAAATAGTTAGACTAACTATATCCAACTATAAGTTAGTTACCTAGTTGCCAAAACCAAAAAAACTACACTGTCAAGGGTGGCTCTGTAGCACTACCGCCACCACCAAACCCTGGGTCATCTTCTGGTCTGCGTTGTGGAGTGGGGCCTGGGTTGCAACCTGAGAACATGTGGCCGAAACTAGACATGTTCCTCATCATTTCCTCTATGAGGGCCCGACGTGACTCTTCCACACGTGCTGCGACCATTGCCTCCACCTCTCCCATCCGTGCAGCGACCTTTGCCTCCACTTGCGCCTCAATCTGAGAAAAAATGGACGGCTCATATGGTTGTGAAGAGCCGCCATCTCCTCGCCCTGATGAAGAGTTGTAGTACAAATGATCTCCCCGAACTTTTCCTCTTGGTTCCTCCCCCAACTGTCTCCCAATACAACAGATCAGGGTTCGACTGTGACCCCCGAGTGGTACAATGATCCAAACTTCTTATTGTATGTCTCCCGCATTTGGTTAAATATACTCATATTCAAATAATATAAAGTGCCAAAATGGCGTATATTTGGTTCTATCTTTCCTTTTTTGTGTATTTTCAATCAAAACAACTTATAATCACATTAAAATAACTATATATATGATGTTTGAGGTGTTTATAACTTAAACTAGCATCAAACTACTCGTATTCATCCATTTTCAAGTGAAATGGCCTAAAATGGCCTATATTAGCCTATATTTGGTTCTATCTTTCCTTTTTTGTGTATTTTCAATCAAAACAACTTATAATAACATTAAACTAACTATATATATGATGTTTGAGGTGTTTATAACTTAAACTAGCATCAAACTACTCGTATTCATTCATTTTCAAGTGAAATGACCTATATTAGCCTATATTTGGTTCTAACTTTCCTATTTTGTGTATTTTCAATCAAAACAACTTATAATCACATTAAACTAACTATATATATGATGTTTGATGTGTTTATAACTTAAAATAGCATCAAACTACTCGTATTCATTCATTTTCAAGTGAAATGGCCTAAAATGGCCTATATTAGCCTATATTTGGTTCTAACTTTTTTATTTTGTGTATTTTCAATCAAAACAACTTATAATGACATTAAACTAACTATATATATGATGTTTGAGGTGTTTATAACTTAAACTAGCATCAAACTACTCGTATTCATTCATTTTCAAGTGAAATGGCCTATATTAGCCTATATTTGGTTCTAACTTTCCTATTTTGTGTATTTTCAATCAAAACAACTTATAATCACATTAAACTAACTATATATATGATGTTTGATGTGTTTATAACTTAAACTAGCATCAAACTACTCGTATTCATTCATTTTCAAGTGAAATGGCCTAAAATGGCCTATATTAGCCTATATTTGGTTCTATCTTTCCTATTTTGTGTATTTTCAATCAAAACAACTTATAATCACATTAAACTAATTATATATATGATGTTTGAGGTGTTTATAACTTAAACTAGCATCAAACTACTCGTATTCATTCATTTTCAAGTGAAATGACCTATATTAGCCTATATTTGGTTCTATCTTTCCTATTTTGTGTATTTTCAATCAAAACAACTTATAATCATATTAAACTAACTATATATATGATGTTTGAGGTGTTTATAACTTAAACTAGCATCAAACTAATCGTATTTATTCAATTTCAACTAAAATGGCCTAAAATGTTTAGTGTATTCAATTTCAATCATATTTGCCTATAAATATATGATTAGAAGTATGTACCGAGATTTGCTTTGCTTTCTTGTTTGCTGGGATTTCTCCTTTTCCAGGAACAGTCTTAAAATGAGTCTTCAAGAACAACTCGGGAGCAGTAGGTAGTACTCCTCCTCTACTCTTTGCCTGTAGACATTGTTGAACAAAGGCTTTATTTTTTACTCATACCGAAAATGTCATGTAAATTACACTAAGTAGTAGATATGAAACATATTTACCATCTTCCTAGCATGCTGTGTCGCCGAAATAGAACCCTGAACGTGTGACGGCTCAATTGGATTTATCAACACTCAAGATATGGAATTTCCAGAAGTATACAATGAAAGGACAACAACATTTAAGGCATTTAAATAAAAGGTACAATCAACGGTTTGATCGGTTTTAGAGGAACTTGACATGCAACGAGTTATATTTCGGAAATCACTACCAAAATTCACATGCAACACATTGAATTCATCTATTTATAATTCATTAACAAATCAGTAAGTTCCCCAACCAAATATACATTCGAAGCTCTCACAAATTCCATAAAACAAGTGTTATTCAAACAAACTAGAAAGTTGGGATTCGAAGGGTGGTTCTTGTGTACCTTAACTCGATGCTTAGGAGTCAAATCCTACTTAACCACTTCTATAACTTCTCCAGCAATTCCTTAGGACCTTAGAGAAAAGATTCATCACTTAAAAGTTAGCAATTAACCCAAAACATCAAGGTTTAACCTAACACACTTCAATAATGCTGAAATTCGGCCCACAACTCACCTTCCTTGGTTTTTCTTGATGTTCCTGTAATGGAACCTCAAAAGTAACGTTTGCCCAGTTAGTAGAACAACTTGATAGACCTAGGGAAGTGTTTGCATGCAAGAATCGAGTAAGGAGCCAAGAGGAGCAAGGCGCCAAAGACAGTCTGCTGCTCGCTAGAATGGCGTGAGAAAGGAGGAGAGGAGAGATGTGTGTTTCTTGTGTTTGTTGTGAAATGATTCTGGTGAAAATGAGTGAGGACCTTCATCTCATATATATGGAGAATGGGTAAGGACAAAATCGTAATTTTCGGTTTAGTATTAGGGGTAGAATCGTCATTTCCCATGCTTATGTATTAACCAGAATTTCCAAGGCTTTCAACTTGGATTCTCTTCTCAATTCCCTCCTAATCCTTAATTATTCTTAACTAAATTTCTCCAAAGTATATTATATACCTTAATGGAAGTATCTTGACCTAATCAATCCTTAATCTCACTTCCTCGAGTAACAAAATGATATCAATAACTAATACAAATCCCATAACTCTGAGACGATACTCAACGTTCTTAACATAATTCATGAATTACTCAATTATCACATAACTCATGTTATTAGTTAGCTAATAACACATAATATCTACATTGGCAACAAAATTCACATAAATCATTTCAATTTTAGATTTCAAAACGTAACTTGATTCTGACTTAATTTATCATCATTAGCCCAATAATCGTGGATTATTGATTCTAATATTAGCTTAATAAGTCAGGCTGTTACACTCTACCACCCTTAAAGTAGTTTCGTCCCGAAACTTATAACATACCTTGGAATAATTGGGGGTATCGTTCTCGCATATCCACTTCTTTTTCCCAGTTGCTTCTTCGTTCCATGATTGGTCCAGTACTTTAACCAAAGGTATTGTCTGGTTCCGTAACACTTTTTCCCGTCTGTCCAAGATCCTTATAGGTCTCTCCTCATAACATAATGACTCATCTATTTGCAATGGCTCATATGATAACACATGCGAAGGATCATGTATATATTTTCGTAGTTGAGAGACATGGAAGACATTGTGAACTTTGGATAATTCTACCGGCAAGGCTAGTTCATATGCAACTTCACCAATTCTTCGCAAAACTTCAAATGGTCCTATAAACTTAGGACTCGATTTCCCTTGCAGCCCAAACCTTTTCACTCCCTTGGTAGGTGAAACACGAAGAAACACCTTATCTCCCTCTTCAAATTCCAGCTTAATTCTTCGTAAGTCAGCATACTTCTTTTGGCTATCTTGCGCGACTCTCATTTTTTCCTGAATTACCCAAACTTGCTTCATTGTATCTTGTATTAACTCATGTCCAATTGGTATACCAGGGCTCATATCATCCCAACAAATAGGTGTTCGACATTTACGCCCGTACAAAGCCTCGTATGGAGCCATACCGATGCTAGATTGATGACAGTTATTATAGGAAAATTCCACTAATGCTAATTTATCTTCCCAAGAGCCTTTAAATTCCAATACGCAAGCTCGTAGCATGTCTTCTTGTATCTGGATTATTCGCTCGGTTTATCCATCCGTTGCAGGATGGAATGCTTGTACTAAATTTACGAGTCGACCCCAAAGCTTCCTGAAATTTTTCCCAAAAATGTGACAGAAATCGAGTATCCCAGTCAGAGATAATAGTGGTGGGAACCCCATGCAATCGAACAATTTCCCTGATATATGCATCAGCTAACTGCTTCTTGCTCCAAGTTACTCCCATGGAAATAAATCGGGTCGTCTTTGTCAGTCTGTCAACCACAACCCATATAGAGTCATTTCCCTTTCTTGATTTGGGTAATCCTGGAATCCCATTTCCACTCTGGTACTGGCAATGGCTGCAGCAATCCGGACATCTTTTTCGACTCAAATTTTACCTTTTGACAAATCAAACATCTTGCCACAAATTGCGAGATGTCTCGCTTTAACCCTTTCCACCGAAATATTTCTTCACATCCCGAATCATCTTATCTCTACTGGATGAACCGAATAAGCACTTTGCTATACGCCTCTTTCGAATTTTATTCCTTAATTCCTTGTCATTAGGAATACACCATCTTCCATTTATCCGTACACTCCCATCGGCATATAATTGGAAGTCTTTAGTCTCATTCTTTTCTAATCTTCGACTTGACTCCTTGATAAAGTCATCCTTTTCCTGCTTCCCCCGAATTTCCTCAAGAAGAGACGGTTGAATCACAATGGCATTTACTTATCCCTGTAATCTCACTAGTGGAATAAAGTTCAACCGCTGCGGTCAAACCGGCTTCTGCATTGCGGTTTTTGGCCGCAACGGTTGGACTAGCGGCCGGTAGACAAATTTTAGGCTGCTGCGGTTCGGACCGCATCGGTTAATCATTTACCGCAGCGGTTAATTCGTGCTTGTTGCGGTTACGACCCAAAACCGCTGCGGTAAATGATTAATTGCTGCGGTTTTGGGTGAAAACCGCAGCGGTTAATCACCCCAAAAACCAAATTTTTTTTTTTTTTTTTTTTGCATTTTTTCATTTTTAATCAATACAAAATCAATAATATATATCAATAATCATTTTATTAAGCATATTATGCTCAATTGAAGCATAAGTATAAATAATTAGATACATAAGAATATTAACAATTATAATCTAGCCAAGTCTACATATATTACATGGTTGTCTGCATTTTCCATTAAGAATTGGAATGATCAGTACTCACATGCTCATCTGCAACATGTACCATTTCCAGAAGCTGCATCACAAGAAAGACAAATTATCTTTCATCAACACCAATTTTAACATTACCCCATCAATACAGCAAAAAAAGCAACAAATTTCACAAAGACCAACAACATTATACTTAAAATGACTAGCAAGCTTATTAAACAAAGACCGACAATATTATACTTAAAATGACTAGCAAGCTTATTCAAAACATGGCACTAACATTGAAATTAAACAAAGACGGCTTCCCCCCACCCCTTGCATTGCCCCCCCAGCACTGCCCCCACCCCCACTACAAGAAAAGTGGCAATCAACGACGGCTAAAAGCCGTCGGTGATGGCCTAAAAAGCCGTCGTTAATTAATCAACGACGGCCAACCGTCGTTGATAGGAAGTCGGTAAAAAGATGGTCGCTGATACTAGAATCAACGGCCCAGTCAAGCCGTCGGTGATATTTTTAACGACGGTTTCATGACAATCGGCGACGGTTTACAAAAGCCGACGTTGATCCCCGGTCAACGATCATTTAAAGCATACGGTGATTCGGTGACGGTTTAAAACGTGGCTGGGGTCACCGACCGTTGTAATCACTCGGTGATCCACCGGCCGTTTTAAACCGTCGGTGAGTCACCGACCGTTTCTAAACCAGTCGCTAAGGTATTAAAGCGGTCGTTGATTTCGTGTCCATGGGTACATAGAGAACCTTCAATGATGCCCTAGCCGTCGTTGATTTAATGTTTAACCGTCGCTGTTGTTACAAAATAATGTTATTTAAAATTCTATTGTTCTTAATAATAATTAAACCCGTACACCTGCAGTTGCACCTAAATATACCACGCTAAAAGCTGTTTTTCCATCGCATTCAATTTTTTTCAATTACAAAAATATGCAATTTTGATATATATTAAAATTTACATAGATACTTGTATAATTACATGAAATAGATTACATTTATGTACACAAAATAGATCCCGATGTCGGGAAATAAAGTAGATGTCGGTGTTTACAAAAATATATATCGACAAAGCTAGAAACTAATAAGCTAGATGTCGATAAATATAGACACTAAATGTCTATAGTTAGACAAACTACCTAGATTAATTAAATATATGTACGCAAAATAGATCCCGGTGTCGGGAAATAAAGTAGAAGTCGGGTTGAAAAAAAATAACCCGACACATCAAGAAACGAAGCGAGATGCCGATAAGTATTTACACTACAAGAAAATAGTTAGACTAACTATATCCAACTATAAGTTAGTTACCTAGTTGCCAAAACCAAAAAAACTACACTTTGTCAAGGGTGGCTCGTAGCACTACCGCCACCACCAAACCCCGGGTCATCTTAAGGTGCGCGTTGTGGAGTGGGGCTCGGGTTGCAACCCCGAGAACATGTGGCCGAAACTAGACATGTTCCTCATCATTTCCTCTATGAGGGCCCGACGTGACTCTTCCACACGTGCTGCGACCATTGCCTCCACCTCTCCCATCCGTGCAGCGACCTTTGCCTCCACTTGCGCCTCAATCTGAGAAAAAATGGACGGCTCATATGGTTGTGAAGAGCCGCCATCTCCTCGCCCTGATGAAGAGTTGTAGTACAAATGATCTCCCTGAACTTTTCCTCTGTTCCTCCCCCCAACTGTCTCCCAATACAACAGATCAGGGTTCGACTGTGACCCCTGAGTGGTACAATGATCCAGCTTCTTATTGTATGTCTCCTGCATTTGGTTAAATATACTCATATTCAAATAATATAAAGTGCCAAAATGGCGTATATTTGGTTCTATCTTTCCTTTTTTGTGTATTTTCAATCAAAACAACTTATAATCACATTAAAATAACTATATATATGATGTTTGAGGTGTTTATAACTTAAACTAGCATCAAACTACTCGTATTCATCCATTTTCAAGTGAAATGGCCTAAAATGGCCTATATTAGCCTATATTTGGTTCTATCTTTCCTTTTTTGTGTATTTTCAATCAAAACAACTTATAATAACATTAAACTAACTATATATATGATGTTTGAGGTGTTTATAACTTAAACTAGCATCAAACTACTCGTATTCATTCATTTTCAAGTGAAATGACCTATATTAGCCTATATTTGGTTCTAACTTTCCTATTTTGTGTATTTTCAATCAAAACAACTTATAATCACATTAAACTAACTATATATATGATGTTTGATGTGTTTATAACTTAAAATAGCATCAAACTACTCGTATTCATTCATTTTCAAGTGAAATGGCCTAAAATGGCCTATATTAGCCTATATTTGGTTCTAACTTTTTTATTTTGTGTATTTTCAATCAAAACAACTTATAATGACATTAAACTAACTATATATATGATGTTTGAGGTGTTTATAACTTAAACTAGCATCAAACTACTCGTATTCATTCATTTTCAAGTGAAATGGCCTATATTAGCCTATATTTGGTTCTAACTTTCCTATTTTGTGTATTTTCAATCAAAACAACTTATAATCACATTAAACTAACTATATATATGATGTTTGATGTGTTTATAACTTAAACTAGCATCAAACTACTCGTATTCATTCATTTTCAAGTGAAATGGCCTAAAATGGCCTATATTAGCCTATATTTGGTTCTATCTTTCCTATTTTGTGTATTTTCAATCAAAACAACTTATAATCACATTAAACTAATTATATATATGATGTTTGAGGTGTTTATAACTTAAACTAGCATCAAACTACTCGTATTCATTCATTTTCAAGTGAAATGACCTATATTAGCCTATATTTGGTTCTATCTTTCCTATTTTGTGTATTTTCAATCAAAACAACTTATAATCATATTAAACTAACTATATATATGATGTTTGAGGTGTTTATAACTTAAACTAGCATCAAACTAATCGTATTTATTCAATTTCAACTAAAATGGCCTAAAATGTTTAGTGTATTCAATTTCAATCATATTTGCCTATAAATATATGATTAGAAGTATGTACCGAGATTTGCTTTGCTTTCTTGTTTGCTGGGATTTCTCCTTTTCCAGGAACAGTCTTAAAATGAGTCTTCAAGAACAACTCGGGAGCAGTAGGTAGTACTCCTCCTCTACTCTTTGCCTGTAGACATTGTTGAACAAAGGCTTTATTTTTTACTCATACCGAAAATGTCATGTAAATTACACTAAGTAGTAGATATGAAACATATTTACCATCTTCCTAGCATGCTGTGTCGCCGAAATAGAACCCTGAACGTGTGACGGCTCAATTGGATTTATCAACACTCAAGATATGGAATTTCCAGAAGTATACAATGAAAGGACAACAACATTTAAGGCATTTAAATAAAAGGTACAATCAACGGTTTGATCGGTTTTAGAGGAACTTGACATGCAACGAGTTATATTTCGGAAATCACTACCAAAATTCACATGCAACACATTGAATTCATCTATTTATAATTCATTAACAAATCAGTAAGTTCCCCAACCAAATATACATTCGAAGCTCTCACAAATTCCATAAAACAAGTGTTATTCAAACAAACTAGAAAGTTGGGATTCGAAGGGTGGTTCTTGTGTACCTTAACTCGATGCTTAGGAGTCAAATCCTACTTAACCACTTCTATAACTTCTCCAGCAATTCCTTAGGACCTTAGAGAAAAGATTCATCACTTAAAAGTTAGCAATTAACCCAAAAACATCAAGGTTTAACCTAACACACTTCAATAATGCTGAAATTCAGCCACAACTCACCTTCCTTGGTTTTTCTTGATGTTACTGTAATGGAACCTCAAAAGTAACGTTTGCCCAGTTAGTAGAACAACTTGATAGACCTAGGGAAGTGTTTGCATGCAAGAATCGAGTAAGGAGCCAAGAGGAGCAAGTCGCCAAAGACAGTGCTGTCGCTCGCTAGAATGGCGTGAGAAAGGAGGAGAGGAGAGATGTGTGTTTCTTGTGTTTGTTGTGAAATGATTCTGGTGAAAATGAGTGAGGACCTTCATCTCATATATATGGAGAATGGGTAAGGACAAAATCGTAATTTTCGGTTTAGTATTAGGGGTAGAATCGTCATTTCCCATGCTTATGTATTAACCAGAATTTCCAAGGCTTTCAACTTGGATTCTCTTCTCAATTCCCTCCTAATCCTTAATTATTCTTAACTAAATTTCTCCAAAGTATATTATATACCTTAATGGAAGTATCTTGACCTAATCAATCCTTAATCTCACTTCCTCGAGTAACAAAATGATATCAATAACTAATACAAATCCCATAACTCTGAGACGATACTCAACGTTCTTAACATAATTCATGAATTACTCAATTATCACATAACTCATGTTATTAGTTAGCTAATAACACATAATATCTACATTGGCAACAAAATTCACATAAATCATTTCAATTTTAGATTTCAAAACGTAACGGTTACAGCTTAATTTATCATCATTAGCCCAATAATCGTGGATTATTGATTCTAATATTAGCTTAATAAGTCAGGCTGTTACACTCTACCACCCTTAAAGTAGTTTCGTCCCGAAACTTATAACATACCTTGGAATAATTGGGGGTATCGTTCTCGCATATCCACTTCTTTTCCCAAGTTGCTTCTTCTGTTCCATGATTGGTCCGCAGTACTTTAACCAAAGGTATTGTCCGGTTCCGTAACACTTTTTCCCGTCTGTCCAAGATCCTTATAGGTCTCTCCTCATAACATAATGACTCATCTATTTGCAATGGCTCATATGATAACACATGCGAAGGATCATGTATATATTTTCGTAGTTGAGAGACATGGAAGACATTGTGAACTTTGGATAATTCTACCGGCAAGGCTAGTTCATATGCAACTTCACCAATTCTTCGCAAAACTTCAAATGGTCCTATAAACTTAGGACTCGATTTCCCTTGCAGCCCAAACCTTTTCACTCCCTTGGTAGGTGAAACACGAAGAAACACCTTATTTCCCTCTTCAAATTCCAGCTTAATTCTTCGTAAGTCAGCATACTTCTTTTGGCTATCTTGTGCGACTCTCATTTTTTCCTGAATTACCCAAACTTGCTTCATTGTATCTTGTATTAACTCATGTCCAATTGGTATACCAGGGCTCATATCATCCCAACAAATAGGTGTTCGACATTTACGCCGTACAAAGCCTCGTATGGAGCCATACCGATGCTAGATTGATGACGCTTATTATAGGAAAATTCCACTAATGCTAATTTATCTTCCCAAGAGCCTTTAAATTCCAATACGCAAGCTCGTAGCATGTCTTCTTGTATCTGGATTATTCGCTCGGTTTATCCATCCGTTGCGGGATGGAATGCTCGTACTAAATTTACGAGTCGACCCCAAAGCTTCCCGAAATTTTTCCCAAAAATGTGACGAAAATCGAGTATCCCGTCGGAGATAATAGTGGTGGGAACCCCATGCAATCGAACAATTTCACGATATATGCATCAGCTAACTGCTTCTTGCTCCAAGTTACTCCCATGGAAATAAATCGGGTCGTCTTTGTCAGTCTGTCAACCACAACCCATATAGAGTCATTTCCCTTTCTTGATTTGGGTAATCCTGGAATCCCATTTCCACTCGGGTATCGGCAATGGCTGCAAGAATCCCGGACATCTTTTTCGACTCAAATTTTACCTTTTGACAAATCAAACATCTTGCCACAAATTGCGAGATGTCTCGCTTTAACCCTTTCCACCGAAATATTTCTTCACATCCTGAATCATCTTATCTCTACCTGGATGAACTGAATAAGCACTGCTATACGCCTCTTTCAGAATTTTATTCCTTAATTCCTTGTCATTAGGAATACACCATCTTCCATTTATCCGTACACTCCCATCAGCATATAATTGGAAGTCTTTAGTCTCATTCTTTTCTAATCTTCGACTTCAACTCCTTGATAAAGTCATCCTTTTCCTGCTTCCCCCGAATTTCCTCAAGAAGAGACGGTTGAATCACAATGGCATTTAATTATCCCTGTAATCTCACTAGTGGAATAAAGTTCAACCGCTGCGGTCAAAGACCTTACGCAGCTGCGGTTTTTGGCCGCAACGGTTGGACTAGCAGCGGTAGACAAATTTTAGCTGCTGCGGTTCCGGACCGCATCAGTTAATCATTTACCGCAGCGGTTAATACGTAACTTCTTTGCGGTTCGACTCCAAAACCGTTGCGGTAAATGATTAATTGCTGCGGTTTTGGGTGAAAACCGCAGCGGTTAATCACCCCAAAAACCAAATTTTTTTTTTTTTTTTTTTGCATTTTTTCATTTTTAATCAATACAAAATCAATAATATATATCAATAATCATTTTATTAAGCATATTATGCTCAATTGAAGCATAAGTATAAATAATTAGATACATAAGAATATTAACAATTATAATCTAGCCAAGTCTACATATATTACATGGTTGTCTGCATTTTCCATTAAGAATTGGAATGATCAGTACTCACATGCTCATCTGCAACATGTACCATTTCCGGAAAGTTGCATCACAAGAAAGACAAATTATCTTTCATCAACACCAATTTTAACATTACCCCATCAATACAAACAAAAAAAGCAACAAATTTCACAAAGACCAACAACATTATACTTAAAATGACTAGCAAGCTTATTAAACAAAGACCGACAATATTATACTTAAAATGACTAGCAAGCTTATTCAAAACATGGCACTAACATTGAAATTAAACAAAGACGGCTTCCCCCACCCCTTGCATTGCCCCCCAAAGACTTGCCCCCCCCCCACTACAAGAAAAGTGGCAATCAACGACGGCTAAAAGCCGTCGGTGATGGCCTAAAAAGCCGTCGTTAATTAATCAACGACGGCCAACCGTCGTTGATAGGAAGTCGGTAAAAAGATGGTCGCTGATACTAGAATCAACGACCGTCAAGCCGTCGGTGATATTTTTAACGACGGTTTCATGACAATCAGCGACGGTTTACAAAAGCCGACGTTGATCCCCAGTCAACGACTGTTTAAAGCATACGGTGATTCAGTGACGGTTTAAAACGGTCGCTGGGGTCACCGACCGTTGTAATCACTCGGTGATCCACCGACCGTTTTAAACCGTCGGTGAGTCACCGACCGTTTTAAACCGTCGCTAAGGTATTAAAGCAGTCGTTGATTTCGTGTCCATGGGTACATAGAGAACCTTACAGCGACTGCCTAGCCGTCGTTGATTTAATGTTTAACCGTCGCTGTTGTTACAAAATAATGTTATTTAAAATTCTATTGTTCTTAATAATAATTAAACCTGTACCTGCACAGCTGCACCTAAATATACCACGCTAAAGCTGTTTTTCCATCGCATTCAATTTTTTCAATTACAAAAATATGCAATTTTGATATATATTAAAATTTACATAGATACTTGTATAATTACATGAAATAGATTACATTTATGTACACAAAATAGATCCCGATGTCGGGAAATAAAGTAGATGTCGGTGTTTACAAAAAATATATATCGACAAAGCTAGAAACTAATAAGCTAGATGTCGATAAATATAGACACTAAATGTCTATAGTTAGACAAACTACCTAGATTAATTAAATATATGTACGCAAAATAGATCCCGGTGTCGGGAAATAAAGTAGAAGTCGGGTTGAAAAAAAATAACCCGACACATCAAGAAACGAAGCGAGATGCCGATAAGTATTTACACTACAAGAAAATAGTTAGACTAACTATATCCAACTATAAGTTAGTTACCTAGTTGCCAAAACCAAAAAAAACTACATGTCAAGGGTGGCTCACGTAGCACTACCGCCACCACCAAACCCCGGGGTCATCTTCGGGTTCGCGTTGTGGAGTGGGGCTCGGGTTGCAACCTGAGAACATGTGGCCGAAACTAGACATGTTCCTCATCATTTCCTCTATGAGGGCCCGACGTGACTCTTCCACACGTGCTGCGACCATTGCCTCCACCTCTCCCATCCGTGCAGCGACCTTTGCCTCCACTTGCGCCTCAATCTGAGAAAAAATGGACGGCTCATATGGTTGTGAAGAGCCGCCATCTCCTCGCCCTGATGAAGAGTTGTAGTACAAATGATCTCCCTGAACTTTTCCTCTGTTCCTCCCCCCAACTGTCTCCCAATACAACAGATCAGGGTTCGACTGTGACCCCTGAGTGGTACAATGATCCAGCTTCTTATTGTATGTCTCCTGCATTTGGTTAAATATACTCATATTCAAATAATATAAAGTGCCAAAATGGCGTATATTTGGTTCTATCTTTCCTTTTTTGTGTATTTTCAATCAAAACAACTTATAATCACATTAAAATAACTATATATATGATGTTTGAGGTGTTTATAACTTAAACTAGCATCAAACTACTCGTATTCATCCATTTTCAAGTGAAATGGCCTAAAATGGCCTATATTAGCCTATATTTGGTTCTATCTTTCCTTTTTTGTGTATTTTCAATCAAAACAACTTATAATAACATTAAACTAACTATATATATGATGTTTGAGGTGTTTATAACTTAAACTAGCATCAAACTACTCGTATTCATTCATTTTCAAGTGAAATGACCTATATTAGCCTATATTTGGTTCTAACTTTCCTATTTTGTGTATTTTCAATCAAAACAACTTATAATCACATTAAACTAACTATATATATGATGTTTGATGTGTTTATAACTTAAAATAGCATCAAACTACTCGTATTCATTCATTTTCAAGTGAAATGGCCTAAAATGGCCTATATTAGCCTATATTTGGTTCTAACTTTTTTATTTTGTGTATTTTCAATCAAAACAACTTATAATGACATTAAACTAACTATATATATGATGTTTGAGGTGTTTATAACTTAAACTAGCATCAAACTACTCGTATTCATTCATTTTCAAGTGAAATGGCCTATATTAGCCTATATTTGGTTCTAACTTTCCTATTTTGTGTATTTTCAATCAAAACAACTTATAATCACATTAAACTAACTATATATATGATGTTTGATGTGTTTATAACTTAAACTAGCATCAAACTACTCGTATTCATTCATTTTCAAGTGAAATGGCCTAAAATGGCCTATATTAGCCTATATTTGGTTCTATCTTTCCTATTTTGTGTATTTTCAATCAAAACAACTTATAATCACATTAAACTAATTATATATATGATGTTTGAGGTGTTTATAACTTAAACTAGCATCAAACTACTCGTATTCATTCATTTTCAAGTGAAATGACCTATATTAGCCTATATTTGGTTCTATCTTTCCTATTTTGTGTATTTTCAATCAAAACAACTTATAATCATATTAAACTAACTATATATATGATGTTTGAGGTGTTTATAACTTAAACTAGCATCAAACTAATCGTATTTATTCAATTTCAACTAAAATGGCCTAAAATGTTTAGTGTATTCAATTTCAATCATATTTGCCTATAAATATATGATTAGAAGTATGTACCGAGATTTGCTTTGCTTTCTTGTTTGCTGGGATTTCTCCTTTTCCAGGAACAGTCTTAAAATGAGTCTTCAAGAACAACTCGGGAGCAGTAGGTAGTACTCCTCCTCTACTCTTTGCCTGTAGACATTGTTGAACAAAGGCTTTATTTTTTACTCATACCGAAAATGTCATGTAAATTACACTAAGTAGTAGATATGAAACATATTTACCATCTTCCTAGCATGCTGTGTCGCCGAAATAGAACCCTGAAAGTGTGACGGCTCAATTGGATTAGACAGGGAGCCACCTGTTCGGTTCTTCTTCGCCTTTTCAGATTTTTCCCGAAATGTTGGCTCTTCACTTCTCTTCTTCAAGTCTTCGTAGATCGTCTCCCCCAACCATTTTGGCCTTTCTTTGGCTTTCTTAACCACCCAGTATCGCAAGTCTCTCAGACGAGATGAAGCTTTTTTCTTGTAATCCTTCCTCACTAGGCCTTCTAACTCAGGAGCCCATTCGTAAATACCCTTTAGTCAAACATTAAACAAAGATATAATCAATGAAATTTTTCATAATTCGATTCATACATACTGTGAAAATGTTCCACCAATGCGTCTTTGTTGCATTGTCGACCTCACTGTAATTGAACCAAGGTTGTCGAAAATGGGCCTGGAAAATGTCAGTGATGGACCCACTAACCTTGTTATCATCGAACCTGAATTGAAAACCAAACAAACACGTGAATTGTGAATACCATTGCATATAAATATCATGAAGCATATATAGTAGCTTACGAACTTACCATAATCCAGTAGGGCTTAAAACCTTTCTTGGTGCACGGTTCGAACCTTCACCTTCCTCCGTATGAGTGTTCGGAGTCTCCGGTACGTGGCTACCAATGTCACGTGCTCGTGAATCATCTCCCCGTGTGTCTCGCTATAGGGTTACGGCTTCCTTCTACTTACGGTGACCGAAAAAGCTGCATCGGAATCAAAGTCCCACGACCTTGGCTTCCACCTAAGCCACCTCGACCTCCGCGGCCCTTAGGATTAGACATGATTACCTAAAATGCAAGAAATTAGAAATGCGCAAGATTAAACAAAACAATTGAAATAAATTCTTGTAGTAGTTTGAAATAATTCTTGTTACATTGAAATAATGGGCAAAACATATGGCTTATATTAACAAAACAAAACCTTGCGGTAGTTTGCAAAAAAAAAAGACCCCCTGCACTCCCCCCCCCACCGACCCCCTGCCCTCCCCCCCTTCACCGACCCCCTGCGGCCCGGCCCACCCCCCTCACCCGGCCCCCTGCCCCCCCCCTCACCGACCTCCCCGCACTCCTCCCCCTCACCGACCCCCGCATAGCTCCCCCCTCCACGACCCCCTGCAGCCCCTCCCCCTCACCGACCCCCTGCCACGCCCTCCCCCCCTCGCCGACCCCCTGCCCTCCCCCCCTCACCGACCTCCCGCACTCCTCCCCCTCACCGACCCCCCGCACGGCCCCCCTCACCGACCCCCCCGCACGGCCCTCCCCCTCACCGAACCCCGCACATGACCCTCCCCCTCACCGACCCCCCTGCACGACCCACTCCACCCCCCTCACCGACCCCCCGCCCTCCCCCCCACTCACCGACCTCCCCGCACCTCCCCCCCTCACCGACCCCCCACTGCCGCCCCCACCCCCTCACCGACCCCCTGCGGCCCCACTCCCCGACCCCCCGCAACCCCCCCACCGACGCCCTGCGGCCCCTCCCCCTCACCGACCTCCCTGCACTCCTCCCCCTCATGCCCTTGTTCCCGGTTTATATATGGGTGTTTTGAATTTCACTTAGCTTGCATTTAAGAGTGAATTACATTTTGTAGATAACACCAATTTAATTTACAAACGGTTGACCGAAGCAAGTGTAGCATGTATATTTTTCGTTCCATATATACATAAACAACCTTTTATCCCTTTTAAAAACCTAGCAACAGGAGCCCTACCATTTGTGTCCTAACTAAGATCACATCTAGTGAGTGAAGCAAGCAATCAAAGGAAAATGAACCAACAACAACTACAAGGGCCCTACCTTGTAAACAAATGAAGAAATGAGCAGGGCACTACATAAGAAAGGCAGAGGAAACCTAAATATTAATGCGAAAAGGGAAGTGGGGAGAAAGAAAGTACTAATTAAATATTAGAAAAACACTAAGAAAAACCACAGGTGCAGAATGGATCATGTTACTCAACAACAGTAAGAAAAACTACAGATGGAAATGTCATAACAAGTAATCTTCAACATTTCATTACAAAAGTCATATATTTTTATTGAAATGTTGTCCTTAATACAAGCTATGATATACTCAAACAAATCAAAGTGAATTCCCATCCTCGCTTAGTTCATCATCACTATCGTCATCCCAAAAACCATCATCGTCATCGTCATCATCCTCGCTTTCTCCAGACTCGAAACTAGACTCTTCTTCATCATCACCTGATGGGGCTTCAAACAAAATTTCTTCATCATCTCCTTCAACACACTCGACATCATTACCACCTTCGTAATCGGGAATATCATTTGGATCACAAAACGTTGGAGTCCCAGCACTTGTCTCCTGAAGGAAGTCGAAGTCAACCGGAGCATCAATCACAGACCTTGCGTTTCAAATGATTGAGGAACCTAAGAAGGTGGTTATCAAAAAGAGTTACACAATTGCGAACAACAATAAAAAAGGATATATGAAAATGAAGGATAAGGTACCTTTCAAAGGGATACATCCAACGGTATTGCACGGGACCACATAGCCTAGCTTCGCGTGGAAGGTGAACTGGTAAGTGTTCCATGGAATTGAAGAATGATGGTGGGAAAATCTTTTCGAGTTTACAAAGGATCTCGGCTATGTCCTTTTCCAATCTTTCCATGTCACTTACTGTGATGGTGGAGCAACACAAATCACGGAAAAAAAAGGTTAATCTCAGTGACAACTTTCCACACATGAACCGGAAGCAACTCCTTTAATGCAATCGGCAATAATCTTTCCATGAAGACATGACAGTCATGGCTTTTCATACTGTGCGGCTTACCGGACCGCATGTCCACACATCTTGTTAAGTCGGAAGCATAGCCATCGGGAAATTTCAAATCTCTGACCCAGTTGCATAATACTTTCCTTTGGGACTTGTCCAGTGTGAAAGGTGCTTTTGGTGGAGTTTCTTTTCCGTTCGCATCCTTGGTGACATGAAGTTGAGGCCTTTTACACAATTTAGCAATGTCTTTTCTAGATGCAACGGTGTCCGTCTGTCTGCTTTTTCACATCCATAACCGTGTGAATGAGTTGGTCGAAGAAGTTTTTCTCAATGTGCATGACGTCAAGGTTGTGACGAAGATGCAGATCTTTCCCGATATGGGAGCTCCCAAAGACGACTTTGTTTGAACCACCCATTTTTCAACTTTTTCAAAGCGTTAAGTGCATCCGGTCCATCTCGTAGCCTTTGGCAAGTCTTTAACACATGACCACAACTCTTCCCCAGACATGATGTGTGGTGGAGACCCTTTTTTCAACCTTATTTTCGCAAAAAGCTACTTTGTTTTTACGAAAAGGATGATCTTCAGGGAAGGAATTGACGGTGACAATCAAACCAAGAAACTTTACCCCCATGCTCGAGCCAAAAATCTTTGGATTTATCCATACAATAAGGACAAGCCTTTTTCCCGGTGGACCGACCAGGATAGCATACCGTAGCGGGAAAATCATTTATTGTCCAAAGAATGGCAAAGACACATATTGAAATTTTGTTTCCTAGAAATGTCATAAGTAGTTGCTCCAACATCCCATAATTGCTTCAATTCCTCGATTAAGGGTTGCATGTACACATCCAAGTTTCCCTTCGGATTTTTAGGACCGAGGAACGAGCAACGAAAGGAACATGAAGGGTTTTTTCATGCACATCGATGGCGGCAAGTTGTACGGGGTTAAGATGACCGGCCAACATGAATATTGACCCCCAAACTTTCCATGTGGACCAAACCCATCTCGTACACAAACCGAGCCGAACATTCCTAGGCTCGGATGCAAATTCGCCAAAGGATCTATCCAAATGCTTCCAAGCTTCACTGTCGCTAGGGTGAGCCATTTTGTCTTCGGCTCTTGGATTTTTGGCATGCCATGTCATTTCTTCATCAACGTTCTTTGTTGCATACAACCTCTCGCAATCTCGGTGTGATTGGGAAATAAATCGAACTTTCATTGGAACTAAAGACCCCTTAGAAGTCCTCTTGTATTCGTCGCATTCGCACACTCTACATCTCGTCCAAGTGTGCATCGGTTCTCCAAAATAACATACAACCTTTGGGGCAAGCATGAATCTTTTCGTGGGGGAAGCTCTAATCCCTCCAAGATCTTCTTCGTATCGTAAAATGTGTCACTCATGTTGTTGTTGTTAGGTATTGCTTCTTTCATTAATGAAGCAAAAGCATCAACACACCTATGTGGCAAATTGTACTCACACTTCAAAGATACTATTCTAGATGCCATTTCCAACACAGACATGGAGCTCCCGTCGTACAACGGTTCCTCGAAGCCTTTAATAGGTCAAGAAACACCTTTGCTTGAGGATTAGGCTCCTCCTCCATTCCACTAGGCTCTTCAACAATGGGACGGTTCCGGGTTATTCCCAAGAGCATCGAAAACCATTTCACGGTATGGATTAGATAGCTCTTCTACAAGTTTGGGGTAACTCTTCACCATGGGAATACCAACGGTAGTAACCGGTATAAAGCCCTTGCTATACAAATGCACTTTAACCGTGTCTGCGGCATGCATACGTCTGTTCTTGCATTTCGGACACGGACATCTAACTTCATCCTTACACGGGCTTTCGGGATTTACTTTGCAAAAGTCAATGAATTCATCAACCCCCTCAAGAACTCGGGCCTCAAGTTACGCACATTGTCATATCTATCATACATCCACCAACGCTCCTTCCGTTTCATGGTGACCAATTCTACAATTCTAAAGCATTTCAACCACACTACTCATTAACAACCATCATACGTACAATTAAAACATTTGTGTGAAATACATATAGGGCCTAAAATGATGTCCAAAGGTCCTTATCACTCCAACCTAACACATTCTTCGACGTCTAACCCCACTAGTGAATGTATGCCAACTATTCGCTTCTACGTAAATTCCGGCAGCATTTCCCATGAGTTCTCCAAGTACACAATGTGAGCTTCGTAAAAGCTTACATATGTACCTAGAGAACAGCATAGAGAAACAACATGACCGGAAATTATATAGAATAGAACAAAAGGCATACATTCACCTCCTAAGTGGGGTCAAACGTCGAAGAACAGTCCCAACAGGGGACTATTCAAGATATACTCCTAATGAGTATACCTTGAACGGGTATCTAGGCACATGACGATGCAAACATATTTATTTAAACACTTAAATTAAATTTATAACATCATCCAAACTATTTCCACGAAAACAAATATGTCAAAAACAATATAAACAATTTAAATAGTGTAAACTAAATAAAGGAATGTGCAATAAATAAATTATTGTGATAATTATATAGTTTATAACTTTTATAACCTTTAATAAACGAACCACTATAAAAACTATTGTGATAATTATATAGTAACTTAAACTTAAACAATTAAAGTAACTTAATCTTCAAAGTAATATAAACTAAAAAATTATATAGTTTTTAACATTCTCTAAACAAAAGTTTTTTTAATACATTATATTTCATGATGAAAAACTTACACAAAAATTAAAATATAGAATTTACATGAACAAAAACAATATAAATTGAAGACAAAATATGGTAAAAAAATTGCTACTAACCTTACAATTAAGCCAAAGAGAAACACCAAAGTGCTACGTAATCCTACATCATGTAGAAAATCAATTGTTAAACGGCACCTTTAAGCGTCAATTTCTACTAAACGAGCAACTCCAATAATAAGTAACTACGAATTTAAGTTCACAAGCACCCCTTTTGACTTAAAATAAGATTGCAATTAATGACTCAAAAAAAAATCAATCATGGATTTGACAAGCATGGTTATAAACGCTGTGAACAAACTTAATTCCAAATTCTCAACATGTTCACCAGAAAGTACAATGCATATGATAAAAAACATAAACGTTTACATTTGCATTACCAAATAACAAACAAATGGCTGTAAACCATCATCCATACAGAACACACATAGATGCATCATCTCTAAAATAAAAAATAATAGCCTAAGTTGAAGCTTGTTTTCATCAGATGAACAACACCCATATCTTCTTTCTTCATTATTCATCATCCTTTGTTTTTCCTTTGATATTAAGTCCAACTATTTTGGGTTACTTTCACCCATTCTTTTTTTCCACCAAATGTTAGAAAACAAAAATACCCACATGCTCTTTCTTGTTACTGATTTCACTCACCAAATCACTAAAATCTGACTATGAAATTATCTGAAAAAATAAAAAGTAGTATGAACTTTGATTAAAGAAATGATATATTATAAGATCAAACACTTACATGAAGAAATATATATAAAATAAAGCAAGACTCAATTTTCTGGGTTTAGTTTCATCAGTACACAAATTGTTAAAAAAAAAGAAATTAGCACTGCTTACCACCGGTGAAATGTCGGTCCGGCAAGAGTCGATGCAAGTTCGTCGCCCAAGTTCGTCGCCTGAAGTTCACTTCTCTCACGAGGAAAAAACCCAACTGTTAGGGTTTGGTTCATGAGTACAAAATTTTTTTTAAAAAAAAAGAAAATAAAGCTTACCGCCGGCGAAGTGAGGTGGAGGTGGGTCGCTGCCGTTGGCTGGAGGAAGGAGGAGAGGCAGGTGGAGGTGGAGTCGACCGAGTTTCGTCGCTGCCAAAATTGCCCAAATTCCCTCCTTTTTGTTGTTGAAAAAAAAACCCGACTGAAAGACTTCAATTAACCCCCCTTTTAGAAATCAACGACCGTTTCTGACCGTCGCCCAAGCTAAAAAAAATTCTGCTTTACTTCCACAAAATGAACGACGGCTTTTAGCCGTCGTTATTTATCACCGACAGCTAAACCGTCGTTAAATGCTATAACTGCAGTCGGTAATCAACGACGGCTTCAAGCTGTCGCTTGTTTTGATTATACCGACGGTTTTTTTAGCCGTCGCTGATAGTCTGTCGTTATTTTGTGATTTTCTTGTAGTGGTAGAACAATCATAGCTGAACTCTTAGCACGTAACTGCTTCTATCTTGGAAACGATGCTCCAGAACTTCAACCTGAAACTATCACCAAGTGACAGGCCACAGTAGTGACAAAACAAAACACTGACAGACACATCAGCACAACACTGAGTACTAACCCATAAAACATTTTTAACACATGCTTTGGTGTCTACGACTCTCACGTAATCAACATGTTCACATCGTTCATAATCACATCATCACAACATAGCAACATTCATAAAGCTTATAGTTTGAGTCATACAGTTTTATCATAGGTCACTATCATCTTTCATTCACTTGATCACTATCAGAATACTTTCACTTAACTCTGTCGTGTTTCGTTTCTCTCGTATCATATACGTATTACATAATCCTAATTGTAATTATAAGAAGTAATCTTAAACTCAATATAGTCATAGTCATATTCATAATGTAGTCATGATCGTACATTCGTAGCAACATAGTCGTTTTATAGAATTCGTTCATAACATCACTAATCATCATATTCATAAAACATTATATATCTCCTAATCCAAACATCGATAACATAATGTGTGAAATCATAAAACATAATCGCAATCATAATCATACTTTCGTAACATCAAAGTCATCATACTTCATAGCATTAAATCATTTAATAACATCATCTATATAGCGTATATTTCATATCATATCATATCATAAGCTTCATGACATCTTTCTATCTTATTTAAGTCATATTGGTAACTTGATTAACATCCGAGCTTCGTAAAATAAGAAAGAGCATGCATTTAATAGAGGGAAGAACAACATAAATCATCTCATAACATATCATACCGGTTCATATCATAAGCTTCATCATTATATTTTCATTTTACATAATCATATTGGTAACTTGGCAAGTATAATTTATCCGTCGGGTGGTCACAACAAAGGTGACACTTGCGGTACCCGTAATCAGTCGGGTGGCCACAACAAAGGTGACACTTGCGGCACCCGTTATCAGTCGGGTGACCACAACAAAGGTGACACTTGTGGTGCCCGTAAGATACTGCCAAGAACCATCTTTCGCTGAGCTTTATCATGTTTCGTTGCTTTTACTCACCACAATTACATTACATAACCGTAATCGTAATCATGATACGTAATCATCATCATAACGTAACCATAATTACATTACATCATCGTAGTCATAATCATGGAACGTATCGTAATCATAACGTAACCATAGTTACATTACATCACCGTAATCATAATCATGGAAAGTAATCATAAGCATGACATATTCATAATCATGTTCATAACGTAATCATAATCATGCTTTTGTAGCATCATGGTTATTCCATGAAATTCGTTCATAGCATCGATAATCATCATATTCATACAAACATTTCATAATGCAAGCAATCATAAAATATATTCAGAAAAGGGTCTGTGGGTGCTAGTAATAGACGTTACATAATTTGGATAGCATGAGGATTTCACATAACATGTTTTCATAAATAATGTTCCGTCTCTTCCTAAGTGTCTTTCACAAATCATCGCGGAGTCATAAACTTTCATACATTCATATTGTTTCAGAATGATCTTAACGTATACTTTAGCATAATCAAGAATCTGTAAACATAATTCATAACTTTAAGTACTTTCTGGAATACATAGCACAAATGTCATCATAATCATTTCGTATTTTCAGATCACTTACAGAAACATAGTAGAAGCATAGCAGTCTTTTCATTCTTCATACTTCCTCCGTTCCATAATAAGTGAAACACTTACCATTTTGGAACGTTTCAAAATAAGTGAAACATACCTTAAATGGAAAGAAAAAAGTGGCAAAATGACAAAAATACCCCTCTATTACTCCTCATTAAACACATCTCACCTAACTTCATTAAGTCATCTCAACTACTAAACCTCATAATAACTCCTAATAAATCATCTCAACTACATCTCACCTAATTGCAGCAAGCATTTCTCACAACAACAATTAATCCCTCACAAATCCACCTACACATCTTTTTAGGGTTTGTGAAGAAAAATCTTTGGTGTTCTATCTCAACAGGCGTTTTTTCTAGGGTTTCATTTTCCTTGTTCTTCATTCTCTTCTCTCTCATGAAAAAATCTGCCTCTTCACTTCTGTTTCTTTGGTTTTCACATCAATCAATAAGGTAAATTTGAGTCTAATTTTCGCATCTACTTCGAATATGATTGTGGTTTCATCTTCATGAATTTTGCATGAATTTACTTATTTTCGCTTCTAATTCGAACATCATTTCGCATGATAATTTCGAATGATAATTTCGCATCTACTTCGAACATGAATTTTCCCGGGTTCTAATTTTTTGATTATTGTGGTTCGAAATTTGGCATATTACTGGGTTCGCATCATGATAATTTCGCATCTTTTTTGCATTTTTTTCCTAGGTTCGAACATAAACTTCGCATGAATTTACTGGGTTTTGATTTCGGGGTTCTAATTTCGCATGAATAACAGGGTTTTGACTTCGGGGTGTTGAGTTGTTGCATTATGTGGTTCGAAATTTCGCATGATTATTGCCATGATTTCGGGGTTGTAATTTAGGGTTTAAGTTTGCAATTTTTTTTGCAATTTAGGGTATATTCAGTCAAAATTACCTTTAATAGTTAAATACAGTTTTCATTAGCATAAATCAACTTCAATAGTAATAACACTTCTGTTCTGCAATTCAGGTTGTGAATTTTAATGCGAAAATTCCTTTTTTTTGGGTCTGCTTTCAGGGTAACAAATTGCGATATTTGCCATGGATGTTAATGGTACTCCACTCACACCACCACGAATTGAAGAGGTTAGTTTAGAAGTACCGGAGACACCAGAACATCTTACTGGTTTTGTATGTCGCAGAGGAAAGACGGTTAGCGTATTTGGGAAAAAGAGAAAAAGAGAACGCAACCCATTGAAGATGGTTGGTACTCAAGAGAAAAGGTCAAAGACTACTCACCATCCTATTTTTGGTGACCAACCTGACATTGTTATGGATATTTATAAGTTGATGTGGCCTAGATTATTCAATGAAGAAGTTTCCAGCTAAGTACTTCGATTTTTATCTTATTATTTCATGGCTTAATATGAAAAAATTTGGTTGATTTGCATCCCATTATTGTGAGTTTGTTGCTGCCTATTTTTGGTGGCTTAATTGGTTGAATTTGCATCCTATTGTGCGAGTGTGCTACTGACTATTATTCTGAGTTTGTTGGTGTCAATTATTGGGTTACATGATGATCAAAATCAGCAAATTAAGTTTTAACAAACAACTAATAGCATTAATTTACAAACATATCCAAAATGTTAAACATGTTTTGCCATTACAAACAACTTTGGACTCAAAATGTTGTCTTCTATCTTTGCAAAAACATGAAGTATTTCTACCCCCAAAATATGAAGCATGTTGCAACTTCATTGTCTTATGTCTTCTTCTATAATGCAGCAACTATAAGCAAAAAAATCTTTCTACCCCCAAAATATGAAGCATGTTGCAACTTCATTGTCTTTTGTCTTCTTCTATTATGCAGCAACTATAAGCAAAAAAATCTTTCTACCCCCAAAATATTTACTGACCTTGTAAAAGTTCCATGGTTTTTTGAATCAAGTCTTCAGGGACTTCCACTTCAGTTGGTAGCAACCCTAAATTGTCCAGTTTTTTTTTACCTTTGTGTGGGTTTTTGTACTTTTACCACCACCACAGTTGAGAACTTCAAGCATAATATACTTGTAATGCAACCATGTGTAGCTTAGTGATTTTGGTTCAAAAGCATTAAATGCATCTTCAACTGCCTTCACAAGTTCATCTACATTAGAAGGAAAAGCTTTGTATTGCAATGATTGGATTGCTGCAAAAAAACCCAAATCTAAAACGTTTAAATCTGGGCTTTGGGCTGGCTGACATGTTAATCTGATATGAAACCCATCCTTTGTTGCAGCTTCATTGAATTCTGCATCATTGACATTGATATGTGGCCTTGCATTGTCTTGTTGGATCCATATTTCCTTGCATGAACCTGCTGGCCATTTTGCTCTTATAGCGGGCAACACTTCATTAATGAGCTTTGATCAGATAACCTCTTTAGTTATGCTCTGAATTGCTTTAGTTTCTGTTGTCCCTACATCCCTGTTGCATGAATTTCTTTTTGCATACTCAATCTGAGTGGAAGCAAATATTCCAATCTTCCCATCCCATATCATGACCCCATTTTCAGCAATAATTGGCCTAGCTACAACTCCCTCGAACATAACTTTTGGAATAAACCTTTTGTTTTGACATGCCCAATAAGGTTCTTCTTCCCATGGAAAAAGATAGAACCTTTGAGTTTGTTTGCTCATATAAAACCACTTCTCATCTATGTGTATGACATTATACATACATGAAAATCTAGGTAATAATGAATCAACTGTTCATGGAATTATTTGGCCAAGTATAAAGCGAAGCCTATTGATCTTATGCTTATCTGAAAGTGATGGCTTATTACTACTTGTATGCGCTCTTAACTTGCCTGATTTCATTAGTCTATAGACAACAGAAATTCCAATCTCAAGTGCATTGGCTAAAGCTCTTATAGTTGTTCGTTTTTCAACTGTAATTGCCTTGATTTTTTCTAAATCCCATTCTTTCGGTTTTCTCCCTACCCTTCCTTTTTTTTTTGTTAACATCAACTACTAACCCTTGTTGCAACTGTGACTTGGCTGTTGACCACAATCTCCAAAGTGTGACCCTAGTAACATTGTATTGTTCACACATTGTTTTGATTGCTCCCTTAGGTAAAACACTATCAGTTGACATCATTAACAACCTATCAACTAAGAATTTCCTTTGGTCATTTGTTAAATTTTTTTTGTTTCCCTCTCTGTCAAAATTAATGACATTAGTCCTATTTTCTGAGTTTGATGTATCCTCTTCATTTTCACTTTCAGATTCAGATGAGAAGCATACCTCCATGTCTGAATCAATATCATCATCTTCCGGGTACAAGCTAAGGACAAATATTCTTCCAGTTGAATGAGCTCTTCTACATCTATTTGTTCATCCATGGAATTGAATTTTTTGTGGCTCTGAAATGTGCTTTTCTTGCCACGTTGCTAAATAGCCGAACTTTTGTAAATTCTCTTGACTATAAATTTTAGAGAGAAGACAGTGTGTAGTGGAATGTGTAAATTAATTTTTAGGATAGAAATTTTGTAAAGGGAGTCATTGTCTTTTATAGGCGATTGACTTTTAAAATGTTAACTAAAGGTAACTTTTGAAATGTGAAAAGAACGTGGAGGGAAGAAGCCAAAAAAAATAGCGCCACATCATTTCCCACCACTTTTATTTGGGGTTCACTTTTTCTTCTTGTTCAGTATGTGGTGTGATTTTCTCTCTCCTCCTTTTGCTAATATAAAGGGTATTTATGACTTTTTGGCCTTTGAAAGTGATGTTTATTAAATCCCGTGCCCAACTCCTATGTTTCACTTATTATGGAACGGAGGAAGTATCATTTAAGAGTCATTTATACTTCGAGTTGTTTCAGAATTAAAAAGTATATTTTGGCATATTCGGAATACATGAACATACATCATAGCAAACATTTCATAACTCGTCATTCGTAAGAGTAAAAGTCATCTTTTCACACTTTCCGATCACTTCATACTTATTCCATACTCCTTCATACCCATATTAATAAGCTTATTAGCGATATAATTCACATAATCGACTATCGTCATTAAACATAATTCAACTTTAAATAGTTCTCACAATAGTCCAGCGATACATACTTTTCTTAGCTTTCCAACTTACTAACATATAATAATAAACATATTATGGTTAACAAATGTACTTAAATGTCATATAATACCAAGTTTGTCTGAAAGTCATTATATCATCTCCAAAGGTAATAGGCTATTTATCTATGATGCCTGGGTACGCCTCCCAGGGGCCGTTTCCCGTACGGGTGCAGGGTACGTGCCGTGTGCACGGTACGGATTCGCTTGGGATTCGTACCCAAAACGAATCGACGAGGTGGGTACGGCTACTTGAATTGGGTACGGCTGGGATGAAGATGGGTACGGATTGGGGACGTATTTGAGAGTAAAGACACGTACCCAGTCTTAATTCATGAAATTTTAAAGGGGAAAAATCAGATCTAAAGATTTTTGGGAAAATTCGAACTCATCGCCGGTCATGGCTCTCCGGTCGTGTCTCGCCGGTCATGTCTCGACGGGCCGTATTTCGCCGGTCGCCGGTCTTCTTCGCTCCCGCTCTTTCTCATTCGGTCGGTTACTTCGCTCATCGGCCATTACAATGGTGGAAAGCAGATGTAAAATAGTAAAAGAAAAAATGACAGGGAAGGTTTAATGTTATAAAGAGGAGAGAAAGGAGGAGTGGGGACGACTAAGGGGGGAGTGGAACCAGCTGGCCTCTGGCTGGGTTTGTTCATTTTTCTTTTTTTCTTTGGAGAGAGGAATACTTTTGGGTGTTGGACAGAAGACTTTTTTTAATAACTTCTTTTTACAAAACCTTTCTTAAATTGTTTAGTTTATATTTTTACATGTATATATGTCATTTAATGCATTTAATATTTTTTACATAAATTAAATAGATATTATATCTATTAAAAATTTAAAGTAATATTTTTTTTTTTGCCGAATCCATGGCGTACCCGTTTTTTGAAATTTTAATTTTGCCGTTTTCCGTCCCGGTACCCGTACCCGTATCCGTACCCGTACCCGTATCCGTGCTACCTAGCTATTTATTATCTTTCAGTGGCTTCCTTAATAGGTAGCAAATATTCAAACAGATAACCACCTTCATTGGAGCTAAGTTATAGACTCGTAGTAGATTTGAAAACGGTTGACTTCACTTGATTATAACTAAATACTAAACTAATTAACATTCCTTTATTGCTAATCTACTGACAAAATGAATTGCAATCTATGATCTCAATTATTATCTTCAAGTCTAACAAACAGAGTTGTTCTTCAACACTTAAGACAGACACATACACAACCAACGAGCAACCTAGAATAATTTCACCAGAACAGCAACACAACCAGCTTGTCAATTATTTCCTCAAATAACAAGATACTGAGATTGGAGTAAATAGGAGTAAAAAGGAGATTTAGCATATCCAATATCTCGAAAGCAAAGGGAATTAGTAACCAAATTTTAGAGTTCATAACTTTAATATTAACCTTTGATATGGGGAGAATAAGAGAGAAGAAGAGGAGGGTGTATTACCAATAGGGACAACAACATAAGGGAAGAAGAAGATGCTGAGCAAGGAAGAGAGAAGAACGAGGTGATCGACACACCGGCGAGCTCCAACTCGTGGTGGCCAAACCATGACAACGGCGGCAGCACCGCCACCTCATAGCAGCAACAACGAACGGAGGAGGGGAAGAAACGGTGCACGAGCACCACACCCACGAACGACAACAATACCGCGAACAGAGGAGAGAGAAAACACCGGGGGGTAGGCGCGGCTCCGGCGAGCAGCGGGGAAACTCCGACTAGAGAGAGTGAGAAACTTTGTGATTTTTTTTTTGTGATTTCAAGCTCAGATTCAATGGATTTTTATAGCTGAATTTTGGGGAACAAAATGGAGGTGGAATGAGGGGGATTGGTGGTTCATTCACCTTGGGGAGCAAGGGAGAGACAAGGAGGAGAAAAAGGGAGAAGAAGGGTGGTGGGGTGGTCGGTTGTGTGTTGGTTTGGGGAAGCTGAACATCATCTTTCTTCATTCATATTTATTTTCTTTCTTTTTCTTGATTTCTTTTGGTGACTAAGGGTGCGTTCTCTTCACCTTAAAAAATTAAGTTTCAGGTCCAATAAGTTCAGTTCAGTTCAGATAAGTTCAGTTCAGTTCAGTTCAGTTTCAATCAGGTCCAATCAGGGCAATAAATTCCAATCAGGTCTAATAAGGTCCAATAAGTTCCAATCAGGTGCAATAAGTTCCAATCAGGTGCAATAAGGTCCAATAAGTTCTAATCAGGTGCAATAAGTTTCAATCAGGTCTAATCAGGTCCAATAAGTTCCAATAAGGTCCAAATAGTCAATGATTAATAAATATTTGTATTATTGTCCATTATTTTATTATTCATATCACTAATAGCTGATTATGTTATTATTAGAATTTTAATTAAAGTACCACAATGATTATATCGTATTATACTTGTATTATTGTCTATTATTTTATTATTCATATTACTATTAGCTGATTATATTATTATTAAAAAATATTATAATCATGGTTAAATAAGGTTAACAATAATAATATCATAATTACAATATTTTGCAATTCATCTTTAAATAACTAGAGATAACATGTTTTGTTTTCGTTACTAATAACAATGAGTTCTACTACTTTAGTCATAAAACTAAGTGGAGTGAAAGATAAATTTTTCCATATGTGGCAATTTCTCACTTGTTAACAATAAATGTTAATCAACTTTTGGTTTTCTACTAGTGCTTTATGAAATCAAAACAAGACTATTAGATATATTAGTGGTGAAAGTTATGTATAGGCAAGTATATAAATAGTATATTTTTTTTTGTTAAATTGTTTATCATAAGAGATAATTAATAATAATTATTTTTTTAAAGGGCGAATTTTAATAATTATTACTTCATAATAAATTTTGAGGGGTAGTATTTACGTTAGGGGTAATATTTATGTTATTACTCATTAATTTTTTTGTCTAATAAGGTCAAATAAGTTCCAATTAGGTCCAATAAGGTCTAATAAGTTTCAATCAGGTCTAATAAGGTCTAATAAGTTTCAATCAGGGCCAATAAAGTCTAATAAGTTCCAATCAGGTCAATAAGTTTCAATCAGGTCCAATAAGTTCCAATCAGGTTCAATCCGGTCCAATAAGTTGAATCAGGTCCAATCAAGTTTAATAAGTTCCAATCAGTTCAGTTCAGGTCCAATAAGTTCAGTTCAGATAAGTTCAGTTCAGTTCAGTTCAGTTCAGGTCCAATAAGTTGAAGAGAACGCACCCTAAATGTCAAACTTTGACTCATTAACAAGGGTTGGGTTTTGCTAGATTTGGGCTTCAAACATCAATATTGGACTTTAGCTAGCAATCTTTAACTCAAAAATCATATAGGAATCCATAAACTATATTGTAAAATCGTTTATCATAATAAATGTCATTTTTCGTAATACTAAAGTAAATATATTTATTTTAGAAAATAATCTTAACAATGATTATTTCGGAAAAGTTTAAGACATAGTTAAGCTAATAAACATAATTAGTAGCTAATAAAACGATATTAAAGTTCGGGGTATTACACAAAGAGTCTGAGAGAACTATACAGTCCTCCCAGCCACGCCTTTTACTCCATGATATTGTTTTCTTGATGGCTATGATTTCAGCAATGTTGGCATCATTGCTCATTATGGTCCCACATATACCTTCGACCCATTGGCGTAGGTTACTCCTGCAGACAGCTCCAAGACCTGCACGACAAAGTGTTTGGGCAAAGAGATGCATCGACCACAATGTTGTATTTATAGTTTTGGGATGTTTCAAGGCTCACATAATTGGTATGGGTAGGTGGGATTACAGGTCTTGAGCAATTATATTCTACGGCCAAGCACACAGTTTGTTTCAAAAATTGTTCCAGTTTCAAATCTTTTTTGTTAAAAATCCATTGATTCCTTCTTATCCAAAGTCTCCAGCATAGAAATGAAAAAACCGTAGGCCAAGGAAGGTTATGTATGGTACTCATTGTCTTGGTTGATCTGATGTTTGTACTTAGCCAACTAGTGAAGTCCATGTTAAAGAAATTAGGAGGGAGCAAACACTTATTCCAAACCTCAGTAGCCCTAGGGCATTTCCGTAATACATGGTCATTTGACTCATTTTCAGTTGGCAAAAGGGACAACCAGGGCTATCTCCCAACCCCCTATTGAAGAGCATATCCTTTGTAGGGTTGTTGTTCCACATACATGCCCAAAGGAAGTGTTGGGTCTTAGGATGGCAGGGGGTGTCCCAGATATCCTTCCAGTACACTTGGGGGGATGAATATTAGGGCAATTTCTCTTCCATTCCTCTCTATAGATAGATTTGGAGTCAAAAAAAGGGCCTTTTGCAGGCCAGCAGACAAGTTCATCTTCAAGGTGGGGGTGGTCCTTTGGTAAATTGTATCTGGAGATCCATATTGCAATATATGGAGGAAGCTGGAGGGTGACCTCCCTGAGGTCCCAAGTTCCATGATGAATAACACTAGCAACAACTCTCTCAGATTCTTGCTGGGTCATTGGGCTAAGGATTGAACTTCTTAAAGGCCCAAAGCGTGTCCACACTTCATGCCAAAACATCACATATAGCCCATTACCTATACACCAACCTGAGTACTTTTGGAAAATCTCCCATCCCTTCCCCATGTCCTGCCAGATGTAGGAACCCCTCTTGAAGGGTTTTGGGATGTCCCTACCCTCATTGAGCAAACTATTTAAGATCTGCTTTTTCAAAGGACTCTGGCCTTTGAATTTCAAAGCTACCCCTAATGACGCCACCTATAAACTCGTTGGTAAAAGATAAAGTTAGGTTAGGATTTCGCTTTTGGAAAAGAGGTTCTAAATAGCAGTTTCAAGATTTGGGTTTAGAGGAGATCTAGGCCATCTTAAGATCAGCAATAAGCCCAATTGATCTATCGACTCACAAGTTGTAATTAATTTCTAGCAAAATATTATGTCTACCTAAATGTTATTGAATATATATATATATATATATATATATATATATATATATATATATATATATATATATATATATATATATATATATATATATATATATATATATATATATATATATATATATATTGTACATTAGTTAAACAACTATCAATGAACAATTGCGAGCGAAGAAGAGGTGGTAGCTCAGTGGATTACCACCCGAATCCAGAGATTTTTCCAAGATTCAAATCCTCATCCAACAATAAGTTGGAGAATCTTTCTCTTGTGGTAGCAGTGGCCAGTGGGCCTGTAAGCCTGTTGTCTTCTAAGCTATTAAGCCTTGTACCCAGTCTTAGAGCTGGTGTACCCTACAGGTTGATAGCTTAGTAGGGGTTGATCCTTGGGCCACTTATATCTCCTAGTCGAAACATAAAATGAGCAACTACACACATACTTCTTGATTCACCTCGAACAACAGGTTCATATGATGCTTTTGGGCCAGTTTGGGGAAGCATTTTAGGTGTCCAAAATGATAAGGTGCTATATCTAGGTACTAAAATGAATTAGGGGTGTTTGGGAAGTATCTAAAATAAATTTTCAAGCGCTAAACTGACTGAAATTGAAAAGGTAATAAGTAGGAAAAATGGATGAGAATACCCCCAATTTTGGCCCGTCCGCTTTTAATACTCCCAACTATTGGTTATTCCTGTATAATCCCAACTATTGGGGAGGTCCGCCACAAATGCACCCAGATGACTTGTAACCTGTTAGCAAGGTAATATTTTTTTTATTTCTCTTTTATTTTTATTTTCAGTTTCTACTCCCACCACCACAGTAGCCACCCCCTTACCCCCCTTCCCCCTTCCCCCACCACCCCGTCAAATTCCCCCTCCCTTAACCCCCTTCGAAACCCCCCTCCCCACAAAACCCTGCCGACGAACTCAATCTCCGGCGACGGTGAATTATCTGATCCAAAAAGATTATATTGAAGAACGCTCCCAATCCCATGAACATAAACGACGACGCTTTTAAAGAGGTCAGGGTGAGAGAGAGATGCGCTGTTAATGGAGAAATTTACGGCGGAATTGCTAGTAATGAGGAGGGTTTTTCCGGGGAGGAGAGTAGGGAGGCGGGCCCCACTAGGAAAGAGACGGAGTTCGGTGAAGGAGAATTGACGGGGAATAATGTGGTATTGGAAGAGAAGAGGGTCAATGAAGTTGACGGGGTCTTTGCCGGATTCCCGCGATTGACGAGAGTTTCCGACGAGAAAAGCTTCGTCGTCGGGTGGCAGCGAGAGGAAAAGTTGAAGGGTCGGCTTGAGAAAGGAGATTAACCCAGTTGAAGGGTCGGCTTGAGAAAAGAGTGATGGTTGAGAGGGAGAGGAGGAGAGAGAAAATGAGGGAGGAAGCCATTGATGAATGAATGTTTTCTTGAGTTAGTTAGTTTCTTGGTGGGGAGAATTTCTGGTTTGTTTTTTCTGTTTGCAGTGAAGTGAAAGTGAGTGGAAATGGAGGATTTAGGAAGAAGGGGAAAAACCTTAAATAATGGGAGGGGGGAATTCGACAGGGTGGTGGGGGGGAGGGGGGCTGCTGGGGTGGTTGGGAGGGGCTGGCCGGGGGTAGGGGAGGAGGGCAGGGGGTGGGAAGGGTGGTAGTGGGGGTAAGGGAAGGTGGCGGTGGGGGAGGGGGGGGGTGTGGGAAAGGTGGTAGTGGGGGTGAGGGAAGGTGCCATTGGGTGGTAGTGGGGATGAGGGAAGGGTGGGATTTAAAAAAATGAAAATAATAAAATAATAAGCCAATGAAAGCATGACACGTAGCCTATTTACCGATTAAATAGGTTTCCTTCAGGTCACAACACATTTGTGGCGGACTTACCCAATAGTTGGGATTATACAGGAATAACCCATAGTTGGGGGTATTAAAAGCGGACGGGCCAAAGTTGGGGGTATTCTGATCCATTTTTCCTAATTTTAACGTTCCAAAATCAGGTACCTGAAATCTTAGAAAATATTTTGAACTTATCTCAACTTTTAACATTTCTCTCTCTTTCTCTCTTATATTGCTGCTTCTCTACTGTTGCTTTTGCCTCTATTCCTTCCTGGAGAAATGAATTGGGTAGTGGATTTTGAAATTTAAGATCTGAAATGAATAATGGCTAATTAAGTACTTGGAAATAGCTGGAGAAATGAATTGGGTGCTGGTAATTTTTTAGGAAGAACAAAACTTCACTGCTGCAAAACCATAAAAATGTCGCATAAAGCCAAATGCATTTGTTAGTCAATGATCTAGAACTCATCCACCATCTTAATTGGCAGTATATATATGCCAAGAATGGTTGTACCTAACAGAGCACAAATTAAGTTTATTTTTCCACCCAAGTGAAGGTAAATATTTTTCTTTCTCGCTTACGGTTTCTTTATTATTTTCCTAACTCCCCTTATATTTTAACTGTGTGAGGATTAAAGTTTATTCTACGCATGATTAGGATTCTGTTGGACCTTAGTGTATATATTTGGGCCTTGTGTATTATTTGGGTCTGGTTCTTTTATTCTTCTTTGTATATGTTTGTGGGCTGTATCTTTGTTGTACATGAGTATAAATACTCCTACTGTTTAATGATTAAGCTAAGGAAAATCGTTTAACCTATATTTCCTATTATGGTATTAGAGCAAATCGCTTAGCAAGTCGCTTATCATCATATTCTTCACCAGAATTCACGAGCAGGCACCAGCGTGCATTTTAGTTCGCAATTCTCGATGACAAATGAAGAAAAAATTGATGTGACATCCTCTTATTATCTCGGGTTTGGTGACCAGCCAGGTAACTTGATTACCCATGTGACTCTTTCCGGCGACAACTACGTCGCTTGGGTGCGAGCTATTACCTTATCTCTGAAGACGCGAAGGAAATTCGTGTTTGTAGATGGAACTATCTCTAAACCATTTGAAAATCGGAAAGCTCTTAATTGGGAGACTGTTAACTCCATGATTGTGTCTTGGATTTTTTTGAAGTATGGATAAAAACTTGCGGGTTCGATTCCCTATTTTACCGAAGCAAAACCCTTATGGGATTATCTTAAAAAACGCTTCTGTGTGGCCAATGAACCACGTTTACAGCAGTTGCGAAGTGATATTATTGATTGTAAACAGTTGAAATCAATGAGCATCGATGATTATTTCAACAAATTAATCGCCTTGTATGATGAATTGAGCTGCCTTAAGCCCTTACATGCTTGTTCTTGCGGTTTATACACTTGCAATGTTGCTGGGAAGTTTGTCGTGGATAGGGACGAGGAGAAACTTCACTAGTTTCTCATTGGAATTGATGATGACCTGTACTCTCAAGTCCGCTCCAACTTACTGTCCCAGACTCCACCCGCTGACCTCGATCGCGCTTATCAAGCGCTACTTGAAGAAGAAAAATCGCGCTCCATTGCGCGTAGCAAAGTCATTCAAGAGGACACTAAATCTTTTCATCTCAATTCGGGTCGTGGGCATGGTGGTTCTGATAAATCTGGGCTCTTTTGCAATTATTATAAGAAATAGGGCCATGATCGCAGCATGTGTTATAAACTCCATGGCTATCCCGAGGGCAGGGGGACTCGCGACCGCGGCCGTGGCCGTGGTGCTGCTGCTTCATCGTCGTCCACTGTCAGTGCCTCCTCCTCCACTGGAGCTGATGGCCGTGGCCAGGAATCCTCTTCGCGTGCCAATGCCATCACCGACGTGGTCCCTCTTTGTGGTCGAGGGACTCCCTTAGATGAATTGAGTCCTGATCAGGTGCAGACGCTTTTGAATATGATTAATGCTGAACATTCCGTCCCTGCCACCGAATGCATGTCTAGTAAGTCTCTTTTCTTGGAATGGATCATCGACACCGGGGCGTCTCATCACGTCACCGGGAGTAGCAGTTCCTTGACTCATACTCACCCCTTGGAAAATTGGCATGTTGGTTTTGCCGAATGGACAACGTGTTGTGGCCACTATGGTTGGCCGTTTTCATCTTTCTCTTGGACTTGTTCTTGATAATGTTCTATTTGTGCCAGAATTAACTTGCAATCTGATTTCTGTGGCTCAATTGATTGACGATAATAATTGTACCGTTCGATTCACTAACTCTTTATGTGCAATACAGGGCCAACCCTCGCAGAGCCTGATTGGAGTCGGTGAACGACGGGACGGACTCTATTTCTTCCGACGTCTTCCTACTGTTCAAGCTGTCACAGTGCCCGAATTGACCGACTTTGAGCTGTGGCATCGGCGTTTGGGTCACCCTTCGGATCGTGTTCTCAAGTTAGTTCTTGCTATTAGTTCTAGTAGTGCTCACAAATGTTTGAATAAGGCTTGTGTTGCTTGTCCACTTGCCAAGAAAAAACGTGATCCTTTTCCTGTTAGTGACAATAAAGCTAGTCGTGGTTTTTTGAACTTATTCACTGTGATTTGTGGGGGGACTCATAGTACGCCTTCTACATGTGATGTTGTGTACTTTTTTACTTTAGTAGACGATTTCTGTAGAGATGTTTGGGTTTATTTGTTGCGCAATAAAAGTGAAGCGCATAAAGTTTTTTGTTTCTTTCTCTCTATGGTTGAACGTTAATTTGAAACTACTGTCAAAATTGTTTGTAGTGACAATGGTACGGAATTCACATGTATGCATGACTACTTCACTACCCATGGGATACTTTTTCAAACTTCATGTGTTGGCACCCCTCAACAAAATGGGCGTGTCGAACGCAAACATCAACACATCCTTAATGTTGCTCGTGCTCTCATGTTTCAAGCGCACCTGCCACTTCGTTTTTGGGGAGAGTGTGTGCTTGGTGCTGTATACCTTATAAATCGCACTCATTCCAATATTCTTCATGATAAGACTCCTTTTGAAGTTCTTATGGGTTCTCCACCTAATTTTGATGCTATGCGGGTCTTTGGATGTTTATGTTTTGCGCACAATAAAAAATCCAAGGGTAATAAGTTTTCTCCTCGGGGTCGGAAGTGTATGTTTGTGGGTTACCCTCATGGGAAAAAGGGTTGGCGACTTTTTGATCTTGAGACGGAAGAATTCTTTGTCTCTCGAATTTTTTATGAAAATGAATTCCCCTTTGCCACTAGCCCACTTGATGCCACTGTTGATCCATTTGCGGATTTTGTTGGGTTAGGCGCTGATGACTCAGCCCATCTCTTAGATGATGATTCATCTACTGGGCCGGATGAGCTCTCTCCTCCTCCTAGGCCTACTGCGCCATCTATTCCCCTTGGGTATGCTTCCTCCACCCCTTCTTCTAGGCCCGCTGATGCTTCTGGTCCCGTTGATGCTTCTGGGCCTGCTAATGCAACTGGGCCTCTCGCTGTTGCGGCCGATTTTGGCACCTCTTCCAGTGCTCATCTTCCTGGGCCCGCTTCGTCTACTGGGCCTGTTTCGCCTATTGGGCCTGATTCTAGCTCTTTGTCCACGTCGAGTGCTACTGTGGACCCTGCTCCATCTACTTTGGGACGTGGGCACCGTGAGAAACGGTCTTCTGTCTTGCTTCGAGACTTTGTCACCAACAACGTTCAATCTTTGAGTCCCGTCCCCAGTTCAATCCCTCCGTCTTGCTCCTCAGGTACGCCCTACTCTTTAGCACATTATGTGAATTGTGATAAGTTTTCTACTCCCCATCGTCTTTTCATTACAGCGGTTCTTAGTGGGGTTGAGCCCCGATCTTTTTGCGAAGCGCGATGATGGTTGGCGTGCTGCTATGCAGTCTGAAATTCGTGCCTTAGAGGATAATGGCACGTGGGTCATGGAGGATCTTCCTCCAGGGAAGAAGGCTCTTAGTTGCAAGTGGGTCTATAAGATTAAGTATCGTTCTGACGGCACTGTTGTTTGAAAGCCCGCCTGGTTATCCTTGGCAACCATCAGGTTGCTGGCATTGATTATAATGAGACTTTTGCTCCCATGGCCAAAATGGTCACTGTTCATGCCTTTCTCGCTGTTGCTGCTGCGAAAAATTAGGAGTTGCATCAGATGGATGTTCACAATGCTTTTCTGCATGGCAATTTGGACGAAGAGGTCTACATGAAATTGCCTCCTGGTCTTACTCCGAAACTGCCAGGCAAGGTTTGTCTTCTGAAAAAGTTTCTCTATGGTCTTCTACAAGCTCCGCGATGTTGGTTTGCTAATCTGGCTACTTCTCTTTGTACTTATGGCTTTGTTCAGTCTTATTCCGACTTATTCTCTCTTCACCTTTCAGAAAGGTGATGTTCATCTCAATGTTTTGGTGTATGTGGATGATTTGATCATATCTGGTAACAACTCTTCCGCTCTCTTGTCCTTCAAACAATATCTGGGTGACTGTTTTCATATGAAAGATTTGGGTGTTTTGAAATATTTCCTTGGCATTGAGGTTGCTCGCAGCTCGGATGACCTTTTTCTCTGTTAACGGAAATACTCTCTTGATATTGTGGAGGAGACTGGTCTGCTTGGTGCCAAGCCCTCTCCCTTTCCTATGGAACAAATTCATGCCTTAACTCTTGCTACTGGCCCACTACTTGCTGATCTTGAGCCTTATCGCTGCCTCGTGGGTCGACTCATCTATTTATCTTTCACACGACCTGATTTTGCCTACTCCGTTCATGTTTTGGCTCAGTTCATGCACTCCCCTCGTCAGGATAATTGGGACGCGACCCTCCGTGTTGTACGCTATCTCAAAGGTAGCCCTGGTCAAAGAATTCTCCTTGACTCCTCTTGTGATTTGCAGCTCTCTTGTTGGTGTGATTCTGACTGGGCTAGTTGCCCCCTCACTCGTCGTTCCTTGACCGGCTGGTTGGTTTTCTTGGGCTCTTCACCTATCTCTTGGAAGACTAAGAAACAACACACTGTCTCCTGTTCTTCTGCTGAGGCCGAATATCGCTCTATGGCCGCTGTCACGTCTGAGCTAAAATGGCTCAAATCTCTCCTTCTTAGTTTTGGTATTGCTCATCCTCGAGCCATGAGTCTTTATTGTGACAGCAAGTCCGCTTTACATATTGCTCATAATCCTGTCTTCCACGAGCGTACGAAGCATATTGAGGTTGATTGTCATTATGTGCGTGAAGCGATTCAAGAAGGTCTTATTGTCCCTAGTCATGTCTCTACTCATGAGCAGCTTGCCGACATTTTTACCAAAGCCTTAGGCAAGTGTCAATTTTTGAACTTACTATGCAAGTTGGGTGTTTGTGATCCGCACGCTCCAACTTGAGGGGGGGTGTTGGACCTTAGTGTATATATTTGGGCCTTGTGTATTGTTTGGGTTCGGTTCTTTTATTCTTCTTTGTATATGTTTGTGGGATGTAACTTTGCTTGTACATGAGTATAAATACTCCCACTTGTTTAATGATTAAGCTAAGGAAAATCATTTAACCTATATTTCTCGTTAGATTCTCTTTTATTGAATAGTTTCGAATGTGTTGCATTTATATAATGTTCATCTTAGACAAGTAGCATGGTTTAGCAAACGATTGATGGTCGAATTACATGGGACTTGCACGTGATATAATAAACCAAAAGATACAAGCTTTACGGGGCCAACCACATATAAGAATTTGTTATCAACTTATGCAACTAGTTCGTCAAACAATTAAGTTAATCGCCTACCTTATCGGTTTCGGCACCTTATCAATTTCAGCTATACCTTATGAGTTTCAAATTAACTTACGCTTTCATTTTCTTTTCACTAGTATTGCCAAAAGACCCAAGTATTCATTTTTTAATCATGATTCTAACGCAGAGTGAAACCCATTAGATGTAAAAGTGCCACGTGTAGTATAAACAAACTTGATCAAAACTTTCAATAGGATCAATTAGGAACTTTTTTTCAAATTCAACTTCCTTTGGGACAAAACAAAATTTTAAATTTGCACTCACTTAATTAGTGAACTGCTTATTGAAAATGCTTACTTCCTGTTCCCATTCATTCCAGAGACAAAATATCTAGAAGTAAAATTAGTGTGTAAGCACCGTGAAGTTTGTTATAATTAGCTATGTAGGACATTTAACATTTATAGCAACAGTACCGTCATTCCCTGCCAATAACCTATACTTATCCTTCCTAGTGAAGTTGGTACATCCGAACTCGAGAGTGGCAGCTAATAGTCGTTGCACATAATTTGCGACGTGAATTGAGGTTTTACCATGGGAGCAAGTAGTCTCAATGGGAAGTTTATCTAAGAAAGTGAACTCATAAACCGACGTAGGATTCATAGCGAAGAAAACTGGATCCAAGGCCTTCCATCCACTAGCAGTGGTTGCGTAGAATAATGGAGCCTTATAATTTATAGCAACGGGAACGATTTGATCAGTTAGTTCAGCAAAAAGACTGCTAAACCTTAAGAGAAAAGGCTCACGGCATGTAGTTCCTTCAGGACAGATTATCAAGTCTCCTTTTGCCAACTCTCGTTTTATCTTCTCTTCGTCGGTGTTGCGAATTCGAGATAGACGAATAGTTGGAATAGGTGCAACGGCCTCCCATATAGATGACAGAGAGTAAGTGACGGCGGCGATCCTTTCCCTATTCAAGATGCTTGCGACTAATACGGGGTCGAAGAGAGTGCGATGGTTGCAGACAAAGAGGACACCGGTGGAGGAGGAAGGCGGTGGGAAGGTGGGTTTGCCTTTCACAATCATGCGAAGACCCATTATCTTTACCCCGTATTGAACTGCCGATAGTGGAAGCATTATGAACGACAGTATGCGGATGATAGCCAGCATCACTCCGACGGGGAACCATAATAAGATAAGGAGGGCTGTTACAGGTTTCGGGAGCTTAATAAGTCGACCATCATGAAAAATCACAGGAATTGGGAGGTTCGCTCGGTCGTATTCTTCTAATGGCTTATGTACGAAAGGAGGATGGCATTTCTCCTGCAATAGTGTAAACACCGGTGTCTTTGGTTATATTTTTCTTCTAATACATAAACAAAATAATGATCTTTATAACTTTGTTTCAAGCTAAGGTGTACTTTAAAATTCAAACCCTCATGAAAGTTTAATCAATGCGTAATTACGAATATTGACATGTTGATACATATGTCAAAGAGTGAAAAGTTGATGTGAATTTTAGCATGGGGTGATATCACGTAATTAGTTGACGGTACAGTTTACGTAAAAAAGTCCTAATTAACGACTAGCACATAGACCGAAAGCACAAATAATAATAAAGAATTAAGCACAAGAGTTAATAAAGACATAAGGAAGTCCATCAACACAAGAAAATCCCTCCTGAATGAGCATATATAGCCTACACCAAAAAGTTATAGTGATATTAGAATATATAGGTTAACACTAATAAGTCAATATCTTCTATTTATTTTACACATACTCAATCGACTCATCCTTGATTTCCACAAGAGCATCTATGGGCATCACGATACAATCCCACTTTCCTGGTAGACTACATCATCATGACGAGACTGTTCTAAGAATTTGTAGCCACAAACCCTTAAAGACCTAGTCCATGTCTACACGAATAAAAATGTGGAGTACGCGAACAACTTGAAGCTTTATGGAGGAATCACGAGGATCTTACTACTGAGGAGACATTCCTCTACACTCTCAGATGTGCGCCAGCTCATGCCCATCACATCAGAAGCAATAATTACTAATTTAGCAGCTCAGCATATGATCCCTTTCTGTTATTTTGTTTTATAATAATTATTCTGTATCGTGATGTTTAGTTAGTTAAGCTCCTTTCATCCATTCTAAATAAAATTTATGATCTAATGATTGACTCATTCAATCACAATCTGATGTAATAACGTTCTCTTTCTTCAATAACTTTTCTCTAGAATAAGAAAAAGAATAATTTTAGTGCCACAGCTCAAATAGAGAACAATGATGGCTTAAGTCTGAAACACAGTATGTTCTTCTCAGCAATATTATTATTCTTAGTTCAAAATGCAACGTGTAAAGCACATCCTAACCCTTTCGCCTCATATGCATATGATTGTCACTTTGGCTAACAAAGAATAAATTATATGAGAGATGCTTTTATTGACTTTTATCAAGGTCTCATGGCTGGGTAGCAGTAATGGTACAAGGCAGGTTGATGCAAGAATTGTAGCTCAAGGGAAGATTCTGAATGCAGAGCAACAACAAACCCTGAATCTGAATTTTGATGCCAGAGAAATTAAACAGGCTATTTTCTCTATACCAAATGAGAAGGCTCGTGGAATTGATGGACATTCTAGTTTGTTTTTCAAGAGGAGTTGGGACATTATTAGGAGTGATGTGACCACAGCCATTCGAGATTTCTTTAGCACTGGTGCACTGTTGAAGGAAATTAATGTAACAACCATTACTTTGATTCCCAAGATTAAATGTCCAGCTGGAGTAGGAGACTATAGACATATTGCATGCTGTTCAGTTGTGTATAAGGCGATTACAAAACTTATTTGCTCCAGGATTGGTCAAGTGCTTCCAGGTTTAGTCTCTCCAAATCAAGGGGCTTTTATCACTGGTAGAAGTATTATGAGTAACATTTTGCTATGTCAAGATCTTGTCAAGAGATTCAACAAGAGGAATAATCATGAAAGTGGGGTAATGATGAAGATAGACTTGAAAAAAGTCTATGACTCAGTTGAATGGCTGTTTATTGAAGAATTATTGAAGACTTTGCAGTTTCCACCTCACTTTGTCAAATGCATCATGAGTTGCATCACCACCCCTAGAATTACTTTGCTTATAAATGGCTGAGGGGTTTTTACCAACAAAAAAGGCTTGAGACAGGGGGATCCTATGTCCCCTCTCCTCTTTGTGATATGCATGGATTACTTGACTCGAATCATGCACTATATTGGAGCAATTCAAGACTTTAAGTTCATGAAGGGGTGTGCTTTTTTGAGCTTGAACCACTTATGCTTTGCAGATGACTTAATGTTATTCTGTAAAGGGGATGTTAAATTTGCATACTTGCTTTTACAAGGTTTGAACTCTTTTCTGAGACCTTTGAAATCCAAGCAAATCATGCTAAGTCAGCCTTATACGGTAGTGGTATGAATGGAAGTGATCCCCAATGAATTATGCATTTTTTCTAGGTTCACCAAGGAGCAACTTACTTTTAGGTACCTAGGGGTACCAATTAGTAATAAGAAGATCTCAGCTGCAGATTGTGAAGTGCTGGTGGAGAAAATGGTGATGAGAATTAGATCATGGAGCACTAGAAATCTGTCTTTTTACACGTAGGGCTCAACTCATAAACTCTGTGTTGATGAGTGTTCACAGCTACAGGGCACAGATTTTTATTTTACTTACTTCAGTGATCAAGGATATCAACACCATTTGCAAACATTTTCTTTGGAGTGGGAAGGCAAATGGTGTTAAAAGTGGGTATATTAAGTGGGATAAGGTTTGTTATCCAAAGAAGCAGGGTGGTCTTGGTTTTAGAAACATAACCAAATGGAACTTGGCAGCTGTTGGCAAGCTAGTGTGGCACATTGGAATGAAAAAAGATGATCTATGGGTGAAGTGGAATCATTCCATATATGTCAAGGATCAAAATTGGTGGAGTTTCAATGCTCCACAAAATGCAAGCTGGATTGTTAAGCAATTATGTAAAGTGAAGAATGAGTTGCGCACTGTAATTATGCAATTGGAAGCAAGATAAGATATTCAATCAACAATGTTTATCAGCATCTCATCACATAGGAAGAGGATGTCAACTGAGCTCATGGTATTTGGCATAGGATGACTCTTCCTAAATATAGAATCATTGCATGGCTTGGTGTACAGAACAGATTACAAACAAAGGAGAAACTGCACACTTATGGAATCAGTCCTAATAGGAGTTGTTGTATTTATGGGTCTACTGATGAGTCACATCGCCACCTCTTTTTTGAGTGCATCTACAGCAAACTGGTTATGGCGCAGGTGCTTGAGTGGATTGGCATCACTAACAGACAGAGATCTCTCCCTCAATGGATTATGTGGATCAGAAGAAGTTATAAAGGTTGTAAGACTAGGAAAGGAGTCTTAGTTGCAGCCATACAAGCAAGTGCTTACCATGTGTGGATGGTAAGAAATATGGCTTTTTTACAACAGCAAGTTACAAGCATACATAATACTGTTAATAGTATAAAGTACATAGTGAAACATAGAGTTTTATACTGTATTCCGAAAAAATGTAGTGTAGCAGATTGAATTTGGGTGGAAAGTTTGTAATGAGTAAGCTTTTAGCTTACTAGGGGAGTCTTTTTCCAAGGATGTGTTAAGTCTCTGACTTAATCTAGGATGTATATTGGTGTTTGGTTTTTTGGTTTCATTATTTTGACTTACTACTATACAAGGAAAAAATGGGTCTAGAGAGAGAAACTATCTCCTCTCTCTAGAATTACTGTTCCTTTGGTGAATCCTTTATTTCCTTCAGCATTTGCTGTTGCCATGGCGGGAAAGAAGGAAGGTCAGAAGCGTGGAATTTCGTCGGATGTCAATGCAATGTCCCCGGAGAGAGTGATTAATAAGCCGAGATGGCCATCATCAGACTCTCAAGCAAATTAAACACGATCCATTGAGGAGGTTATGGGAATTGAAGCGTTAGAGTTCGGAAATTTTGAAGTTGGAGAAATTCTAACTCCCCATGAGTCGATTGTGCAATTGAGGCAACAATCTAAGCTGAATCGCACTTTTTCAGCTTGGATGACTTCGATTCACAACCCGGAGAAGCAATCTGGCGGTGCTGCTCATACTCCAGGTAAATCTATGCCCATTTTATAGCAATTTAATGAAGTAGCAGATGAAATAACTGAAAGAAGAGTTGAGGAAATGCAACCTAAAATTCATATAGATTTAGATGATATCCAGGAAGAGGTTGATTACTGGAACTCGACAATTATTTGTTATGTGCTTGGTGCTAATCCACCTAGTATGGTTATGGAAGGATTCGTGAGAAGAATTTGGAGGAATTTAGGTGTGGAAAAAGTAGCTATGGTGGAGAAAGAGTTATTCATTGTGAGATTTCGTTCTATGGAGAATAGGGATAAGTTAGTTAAGGGAGGATATCCTTTTTTTGATGGTAAACCAATCATGATTAAGGCCTGGACTCAAGATGTTGATTTCAAGAGAGATGAAATTAGGCAGGTTCGTATTTGGGTTCAACTCAATCTGGACTTCAAATATTGGGGCCAGGGGTGTTTGAAGAAAATTGTGAGTAATGTTGGGAAGTTTTTAAAGGTGGATAGTGCCACTCTTAAGAGAGAGAAGCTTCAATATGCCAGGGTATTACTGGAAGTGGATGTTTCTCAAACCTTTTCGGATGAGATAATTTTTGAAAATGAAAAAGGGGAAGATACATGTGTAAAAGTGAAGTATGATTGGAAACCTTCATTTTGTAAGACATGTATGATTTTTGGGCATGATGATAAACAATGTATAAAGAAAAAAAATCAAGTATGGGTTCCTCGGACTGAATTGAATGAACAACAGTAGGGAGATGGCAATGCACAGCAAAATGAAGTTGTGATTCAGGAACCTACTACACAGAAAGTGACTGATGTTGAGGGGTTTCAACTAGCAAGTAAAGTGATTAGAATTCCAAAGGAACATGTTGTGAGAACTGTGGTTAGGAACTCTTTCAATGTACTAGAAAATGTAAATGAAGATGTAGAGGAGGATGGGGTGGACAATCTTGAGGAAAGGGACATGGGAGAGAGGAATCTCTCCAATCCTAATGGATAAAATATGTGTGTGGAATGTCCGAGGGTTGAATAGTCCTAGAAAGCAGATGGTTGTGAGAGACTTCATCAATCAACATTCTGTAGGGCTTGTAAGCTTGCTGGAAACTAAGATAAAGACTGCAGGTATGGGCAACCTTTATTAAGTTATGTTTTCAAATTGGTGTTTTACTTCTAATTCAGCATATCATAAGGGTGGTAGAGTCATTATGGCCTGGAAACCTGGTGTGTTCACAGTTGACATCAAGGAAGGGGCTAGTCAATGGATTCATTGTCATGTGACTCCTAAAAATAGAGCTAGTAGCTTTGATTGCATTTTTGTGTATGCATTCAATAATATAGGGCAAAGAGAGGATCTATAGGCTGAATTGATGGCTATTGTTAGAAAAATTAATGGTCCATGGCTTGTGGGAGGGGATTTCAATTGTGTAAAGAAATATGATGAGAGGATAGGTGCTTCGGTTCAAAATTGGGAGATGGAACCTATAAGGATGTGTATGCAGTCCTGTGGCTTGCAGGATCTTACTAGCACATGCAATAGGTTCACATGGAATAACAAGCAGGAGGGTCAAGCCAGGGTTTTCTCAAAGTTGGATAGAGCTTTGGTCAATCAGCAATGGGAATTGGCTTATCCAAATGCAGGGGCTGCTTTCCTAAATGAAGGTGAGTTTGATCACTCACCTGTGATCATTTCAGTGCAAGAGAGAAGAGATAATATTAAGAAGCCTTTTAAGTATTACACAATGTGGAAGAGTTCTCCTAGGTTTAAAGAGATTATAAAGGAGTGCTGGAGAGAAAAATGTAGTTGGGAACAAAATGTTCAAGGCTACTCAAAAGCTTAAAAGGATAAATAGTGAATTAAAGAATCTGAACAAAGTTGGATTCTTAGATATTGAAGCTGAGGTTGTTAAGGCTGCTGCTGCTATGGATGATATTCAGAGAAGCATGCATATGAATCCTGGCAACACTGAAATTGCAGATAAGGAGGTTAGACTGGTACAAGAATACAAAATCAAGCATGATGCCTATCTGTCTTTTCTGCAACAGATTGCAAAGGTTTCTTGGGTAAAGGATGGTGATGAGAACTCAGCATTGTTCCATCAGGGCATAAGACAAAGAAGAGTCGGAAATTTTGTTTATGGCATTTACGACATGGCTGGTGAGTGGCAAGATACACATAAAACTATTCAAAGTGCTTTCTTGGAGTACTATCAATCCTTGTTGGGCACAACTGATGCTCAGATAACTCCTGTTCATTTGGATATTGTAAGAGCAGGTAATACTCTTACTCAGGAGCATAAGAATAGTTTAATGTGTCCTTATACTCCTGCTGAAGTAAGAAGAGCCATGTTTTCAATTGCTGGAAATAAAAGCCCAGGCCCTGATGGTTTTGGGAGCTTTTATTTTAGAGACACTTGGGAAATAGTAGGGGAGGAGATAACAGATGATGTGTTACATTTTTTCAGCATGGAAAAATGTTGAAAGCTTTAAACACCACTCTTATAACCTTCATTCCAAAAACAACATGTCTTAAAAATGTTAGTGAGTTCAGGCCCATTTCATGTTGCAATACCCTTTATAAATGTATTACAAAGATGATTTGTAATAGATTAAGATTGGTGTTAATTACCCCATGTCATTGAAGATACTCAGGGTGCTTCTGTGCATAGTAGGCATATTATCGTAACATTATGATTGTGTAAGACCTTGTGAGGCATTATAATAGAAAAGCAACTAGTCATAGTTGTATATATCATTAAGCTTGATATGCAAAAAACTTACGATACTATAAACTGGAGTTTTTTAAAAGCCATGCTTTTAGCCTTGGATTTCCCTGAGAGTTTTGTTGCTTTAATCATGGAGTGTATGTGTACACCCATGTTCTCTTTAATGATTAATGGGGAGATGTGTGATTTTTTTAAATCCAAGAGAGGTTTGAGACAAGGGGATCCCCTCTCCCCCTTGTTATTTGTCATCTGCATGGAATATTTAGCCAGAATTTTGGTGAAAATGAGTGATATGGACCACTTTAAGTATCATCCAAGATGCATGTAATTAGTTAAAGCTTACCCATCTTAGCTTTGCTGATGATCTGATACTTTGCTCTAAAGGTGACTATGCCTCTGTATATTTGATGCTTCGAGCTTTTAAGATGTTTTCTGAGTCTTCTGACTTGAAGACAAATGTCCAAAAATCTTCTTTGTTTTGCTGTGGTATGGAGGAGAGTGAAGTCATGAGAATTCAGCAAGTGTCTGGCATCCAGAGAGATTTTTTACCTTTTAAATATTTGGGGGTGCCCATTTATTCAAAAAGAATCTATGGTGCCCAGTGTGATAGTTTGGTGGAGAAGATGACTATGAAAATCAGAGTGTGGAGCACTAGGAGTATTTCTTACTCAGGTAGAGTGCAACTGGTTAACACTGTTCTCATGAGCATCCATGGATACTGGGCTTAAATGTTTATTCTCCCTAGCAAAGTTATCCATGACATTGAGAGTGCTGTGTGTAGAGCTTTTTTGTGGTCAGGGAACTATTTTTTCTCTAAGGGTGGTTATGTAGCATGGAAGGAACTTTGCAATAGCAAGAGTAAAAGAGGTTTGGGCTTTAGGGATGTGAAACATTGGAATATCGTAAGCTTAGGAAAGCAGGTATGGGCAATAGCTACAAAAAAGGATAATTTGTGGGTAAGGTGGGTACACTCAGTGTACATAAAAGATGCTGATTGGTGGGATTACTCTCCCAAAAGTGTTAGCAGTTGGTATTGGAAGCGCATTTGTGAGATTAAAAATCAATTGAAGCAAGTCTACATCAGGCAAGAGTTTGTTAAGCATGCACAAGTACTGTATTCAGGATGTACTACAAAAGATAACATAGCAAAGGAGCTATGTCTTTTGGGACAAATATGTTTGGAGCATTCAAGTTCATAAACTGGCTTGCAATGAGGGGAAGGTTGCATACTGCTGATAAAATAGCAGCCTATGATGGGAATGTATCTACTGAATGCCTCTTATGTGGTATGGAACCTGAAACACAGGAGCACATTTTATTTCAATGTCAGTACAACAAGCAGATTCTTTGTCAGATTAAAAATTTGATGGAGTTTGGTTCTTCAGCTGAAGACTTGAATAGGCTGGTTAGATGGGGTGCCAATTGCAGACATTCCAAGTTCCAGCGTGCAGCTTACAGTGCAGCCATAGCAGGTACTGTGTATGGGATTTGGCTTGCTAGAAATGATAGCAAATGGAGTATGAAGGTGTCAACTGTTCACTATGTGGTGAAATGGATTAGAGTCATTGTTAGAAGAAGAATCTTCCTTGTGTTACCTAAAAAGATTTCTAGGAGTGACATGAATTGGGTTTATACTCTGTAAGGGTGTATAGGGACAGTTGTATAGTTGTTGCTTTGGCTACGTTGTGTAGCAGGTTTCCTCTTGTCCAGGGAGGAGGGGTCCAACCTAATTAGTTTGTTCCTCTCTAGATAAGGTTTAGGTTGTAAATTTGTTAAGTGGCAATATATTCTTAATTACTTAGAAAAAAAAAGAATATATTGACTTACTTACCAAAAATAAATAAAAAAATTATACTCCCTCCGTCCCTAAATAGAGTGCCCATTTCTTTTGGGCACAAGTATTAAGAACAAATCATGTGTATGACCTTAGTTGTATTAAATCATAATTAAATATAAAAGTTGGTACACTTTTTATGATATGTTTATTAAGGAGAGAGAATATGGGCCATATGGGAAAGTGAGTGATATTATAAAAGTTGAAAGCAAAATAGTATTTTAATTGGTCGACCCATACCAAATAAGGAAATGAGAAATCTACTTGGGATAAACATAAATGGAAAAATGGGCACTATATATAGAGACGGAGGGAGTATAAGAGTACTACTTGTTGTTACACGAATGTGAAACATCAAGTAGGATAGTTTGGAGAAATTTTACTTGCCAGTTGCCATGCAATGTCAAGGAACACTAATCTAATCATACATGCTTCCTACGAATCCAGATAAGTGACACACTTCTCCGAAAAAACTCACATAAAAAGAAGTGTTTCACTTATATAGATATGGAGGTTCGTATTAATTTGCACAAAATAAGCAGAAAAAACTAACCTCTTCTCAGAGAAAAACAAAAAAAAAGTAAAAGAAAACTAACCTCGCAATGTGATAAGAATGTGGTAGTATTAAATCCAATCGAGCTCCCTAAGCCTAGGGAAGGCTTTTCATTCCCAAATAACTTGGAAACCCGATCCGAGATCGACCCAACATCTCGAACCAAACCCGTGGCAAACCCAAAACGGTTCATGTCAAGCTCACTGCCAATAACCTCCTCAGCACCCAAGTGTTCCTTCACAAACCTCTCCACTATCACCCTTGGGGTTTTTGTCACAACAACTCGTTTACCATATTGGTTAAAAATTCTCCAAGCATCCATATTCATATGATCCATATAGAACTTGGGCAGAACCGCCCTCCCAATATACTCTATTTCAGATATCCGGATCCCAGCAACCGCAATGAAAACGGTAAGCCTAAACCCAAAGTCCTGCATACCTAGTAGGTCCAACAAACGGATGACAGGCCAGAATAGGAGCAGCAAAGCAAAACGAATCGGACCAGAGGCTTCAAATGCGATCAGCATGAAATATGGAAACGGGTCCGGATCCCTCACTAATATCCCTTCTAGCTCTGCTACTACTGACCCCATCCCGAGTTTCTTCATCACAATATGAATTCAATTTTTTAACCTGATTTGCAATATTTGGTGAAGAGACTTGAAGACGATCAAAATGGAGGAAGTTACCTAACTGTTTGAGTAGTTGGAGAGGGAGATGGGGGAATGGTGAACCTATAGGTCCTTCAATATATAATATGATAAAACATCTACTTTTTTTGACTTGCTATATATGGTTGTCGTCCTCCACAAACCTTCCACTCCTAGTATATGCTTTCATCTTTGTTTTCTGTTTTCCATTGTGTCCTTCCTGGCCACTTCCTTCTTCTATTCATATAGTAACATTATATTGATCGATTTTTTTGACTAAAAAATTTCGTATGAAAGATATTGTTGGATTTATCTCAATGTACATTTTTGAAAAATCAATATCTTTATAACTTTTAGTGATAGATAATTAAATACTTCTTCCGTTTTTTTTAATTGCACTATTTATTTTTTGGCACTACTACCTCCGGTTCCGAAAGATCTTCCCTATTTGACATTTTTCACTATTCACAAGTTTCACTTTGACTGTTGTTTGTGACTTATACGTAAGAAAAAAATATAGTCATGTGGGATCTTGTTAGATTCATCTCAATATGTATTTTATTAATATCCACTTTTTATAAATTTTTCAAATATACAATTAGAGATATTAGTGTCTAAAGTTTTGCATTGGCATGCGTGAAAAGTAAAAGAGGGGAGATCTTTAGGAACCGGAGGGAGTATTAATCAACCAATTTCGTTAAGCTATCTTGCATTATCATGTAAGAAAATACATAGCCAATTGGGGTCTTGTTAGATTCGTCTCAATACAAGGATTCCAAATATCAAACTTTTATAATGTTTACTTATACGCAATTAGAAATATTATGTTTAAAGAAGCGTCTCGGCAAATGTGAAAAAGCAAATGATGCAATTAAAAAAAATACAGAGGAAGTATATTAATAGTCATATTTGTGCATTGACTATAAATATTAAAAAAGGCTTGATTAAATTTTATTAACCACGCTAGCAAATATATATTGTACATCAATAACGCTAGTGCAGAAGGGAAAACAAGATTATATTAATTAAAGAATATTATTAACGAGCGTAACTGAAGGAGATTGACATCTAATTATATCATGAATAAAGAGATACTGCATCTAAGATCCTTTAAAAAAAGACACTGCATCTTAGAGACATGAACAAGAATTTACATAAATATCACAAGATTATAGAAAGAGGTGGGTAAAAAAAATTTACGGACCTGGTCCACACTAAATTTAGTGTGGACCTAATGCTCATACATGTGATTTACGAAAAAAGGGTCACTATTAAAATAAAAAATATAAGCGACGAATAGCTATATAGATTGTAAAGGGTGACATGTGAGAAGAAAAGTTATTGCGTAACAAAGTGTAACTTTTATTATAATAAAAGGATGTAAGAAAAGGTGACTATATAAAAAAAAACAGTCACTAAGTTATTAGATAATGGTAGATTAGTATAACATTAGATTGTAAAAAGGTGACTATATGAAAAAAGGATTACTATGTCATATTGATGGTTTAGGTCCACGCAAGACTAACTCCCTTGATTGACTAATGACTATGAAGAGTGATCCTTATTATTATGAGTTCAGAAAAACCCAACCTGATTGACCCACTGACCCGCGACAAAAAGGGTAATTAATATAAAATTTCCAATTTTAATGGGTCATGTCTCATGTATCCGACCGGGGAAAGGGGATAAGAAACGGGGTCGAGGAATGGGCCTCTTATTTTGGTTAAGTGGATACACAGAAAAATTTAATATACTTTTTAAAAGTTTTGCTCCGTTGGCCTCTCAACTCTCACGCCTCTTCGATCTCACAAAACAGTGTTGCTGGTGCCTGGTGACTGGTGACTGGTTAGGGTCGGTGGACTGAAAACTAATTGCATACAATTGGGTACTAAAATTTTTTACTTGTCAATGAATCTAGTTGCTTTTAGCTATTATGGTTGTATGTTTAGTAGCTAACTAGTTATTGTCCTGGGCCCTACGCCCCTGATTATTTACCGATGTGCATTTGACGTCTTTAAAAATAGAAATATTTGTCTTTAAATGATTTTTTCCCCTACAAAGACCAACATGAGCATTGTAGTGTAGTTGGTTAGTGCGTTAGCATCATATCAAATGAGAGTCGTGGGTTCGAGTCTTGAAACATACATTTTTATTGTTTAATGTCTCATTTGATTGTGTGGGGGAGGAAAGAGTACATGTGGCAGCATGACATTTGTTTGTCTTGGGTTTTAGATATATATATATATATAGATTGTTGTGATATCATGATCAAGTAAATGATCATAGAGCACTGGCGGTTTTTTTTTCACTTGGCATTTGGACCATTTGGGTACGGTAAATCGTGACTTATGAAAACTAAAAAATACAAAACATATTTTTTACGATAAATCTCTGAGTAATTTTGTTTTTCACAATATAACCTCCAACTTTTAAAATTCATCATATACCCCTAAATTTCTTTACAATTCACAATATGCCCTTAATGAATAACGAACGTCAACTGTTTTTGTCATTAACTCATAATTATGTATTAAATCCGAATTGACCTCTATTTGACCCATTAATCTTAATTGACCATCAAAAAAACACCAATTATGGCCCTTTTATCTTTCTTCCTCCACAACTATCTTCTCTCTTCTCTCTTCTCTCTTCTCTCTTCATTAGTTATAAGTGGTGTTTCAGATGATGGTTTATTAGGGTAATGGGTCAGATAAGAGTTAATTAGGGCATAGTAACGAAATCGAGAGTTAATGATCAAAAAAGTTGATAGTTGTTAGCCATTAAAGTCATATGGTGAATTTTAGAGATATTGAGGGGTATAAGGTGAAAAAATAAATAATTACTCAGGGGTATATGGTGAAAAAACAAATAATTACTCAGGGATATATGGTGAAAAATTCGAAATAATAATTAGATCAAGCCGGGTATCCTATGAGCCAACTAGGAAACCTTGGGTACCCTATTGAGGCGTTATCTTTACCTAAAATTACACTGATGACTTGGATAACACCTCAAATATGTTATCTTAAGCCCCAAATAGCCGTTATCTTTGCCCTAATTTGTAGTAGTGAGTACCAGCAAATGCGGGTACCCACATATCCGTGTAATAGAAAAACCGACAATACCCGTTTATGAGCACCCCTACTTATTTTTGACAAGTGTAAAAGTTAAAGTATTTGATAAGTTTATGTGTGGAACTAATACCAAATTCAATATTGGTCACACATTTTCTCATTAATCAATCACGTATTTATACTAAAAGGTTACTAAACACTTACTCAATATATCCAACTAGACTCCTAGATGTACAAAAGATAAATTATATTATCTCCTAATTTAATCTTATTAACTTTTTAATCATATCTGCTACTACTAGACTTCTACTATCACAATAAATCAATAATATCATACTTCCTCCGTTCCATAATAAGTGAAACATAGGGATTGACGACAAGATTTAATAAACATCACTTTCAAAAGCCAAAAAGTCATAAAATACCCTTTTCATTATCAAAAGGAGGAGAGAAAAGAAACCACACGAGTTTGTGATGGGTACTCTTGTCATTTTGTCACTTTCTTTTTTCCATTTAAGGTATGTTTCACTTATTCTAAAACGTTCTAAAATAGTAAGTGTTTCACTTATTATGGAACGGAGGAAGTATATGATATTGTATGAACTAGGATAACTATGTTATATTCAACAGTATTTTTTTTATACAAAAAAAGAACTAGTTGTTAACAATGAAATTCCAACGAACCAGTCAAATATTTGGTAATGGGTGCGGAACATGTGGTGCGTTTTTGGTTTAGTCGTGGTAAAAGTCATATATAGGCAAAACAAGAACAAATCAACGACATTAGGCCAAGTGGCCAACACACAGCTGTATCAAAATCAACACGACGATGCGGCTTCTAAAGAAGGAAAGTGCAAGTTTATGGAAGGCTGACACGCCCGTCACAATAACCACACAACAGTGTTTTTTTTAAAGGTGAATCTGGCATAATATTATATCTTAAACATAGTTTTGGCTAGACAGCCTACAACAATTCGATAATATAAGCTCCATACAATCATTAGGGATTTGGGGGATAATCCTAACTTCATTATGGGGCATGCTTTGTTTCCTACTGTCACGCGCAAGGTAGTCCGCCACTTTGTTGAGTTCACGCCTCGCAAATACGAACTGGACATCCTTGAACTCCCGAGTGCATTCCCTACATATTTTTAACACATTACAATACAAGTCATTATGGATAGTATCTTGGGAGAGCATTTTTATAGCTTGTAAGCTATCCGAATAGAGCAAAACATGTTCAAAATATTCCTTTTTTGCCAGGTATAGTCCTTTGATGATGCCCATGAATTCAGCCATGAGTACATCAGCCGCATATATTTGCTTTTGGAATCCCTCTATCCACTTATCTTCATAGTTTCGCATCCATCCTCCATTACCTGCAGGAGCATGGCTGCCTACAAAGGAGGCATCAACGCATATAATACACCACCTAGGGGACATGATGCTTGGAATAACCGAGGAAGGAGCTTTGTTTGAATGAGATATAATGGGGGCAGAAGAAGTAAACTCAAGGGCAAGAAATATTGCTTTTTCCATAATATGATCTGGGCTTGGGAGGGTTTTGTCTTCAAAGATTTTTTTATTCCTAGCAATCCATACTTCATTACACACAAAGAGAAATAGGGTAGGCCAAGGAATATTCCTAAATACAACTTGAGCATGAATGTTATTATCAATCCATCTTTCCCTATTACCCATAAGCAAAGTTGGTTTGACACTAGTTAGATCCCACACTTCCTTTGCATACCTACAGTCTCTAAGGATGTGGATTACACTTTCCTCTTCTAACTGACATACTTGGCTGTGGCGGATCCAGGAATTTATGAAGGGTGGGTCACTACTGACTAGGTTGCACAGAGACGGATACGGGTACGGGTTCGGATACGCGTACCCATACAGGATAATCCATGAATCAAAAAAAAAACTACTTCAAATAAAATCATTTCATGACTAATAATAGTTCATATTACAATAAAATAGTACCTAAAAATTGTTACAATTGTTCTCGACCAGTTTTCATGTTTTGATACCGATTTACAATATTATCCATGCTAACCTTTAAAAACAAATCTCTTTCTATACAAGTAATCAAGCAATCATTTAAAATTTGATCTCCCATGCTATCACGCAATTTATCTTTAACTTGTGTCATGGCGGAAAATACTCTTTCTACAGTTGTCGACTTGTCGTTGCCACGGGAAGAAGCAAGACCAACTTCAAAAGCAAGTATACCGGATCATGAGTTTCAGATTTTCCCGTCTCAACCAACTTCATAGAAAGCTCATTGAGACTTTTCAAATTCCAAAATGTTTCATCCTCTCTAACAGAGACTATGAAATTCTGAAGTGAAAATTCAAAAAACATCAATTCAGTACTTGAAAATTCATTAGGATAGAATTTGGTAAATTTAATCAATTTTCTCTTGTCGAAAGACGAAAACCAGTTAGCAGGATTAAAGCAAGACATACACAGAAGTAGTTCCTTACTCATCTCTGGAAATCGACTTTCAAGTTCTTGTAATTGCATATCAATGACGCTTAGAAAAACTTCAACTCGAAAATGATGAATATTTGTCACTTGTGGAGTCTTACCTCTAAACATCCTTCTTCCAGGAACAAGATATCTCTCCTCCATACTTGGAACCTCAATTTCATATTTCTCCATAAAAGAAGTGGATTGGGCATTTTGTGGTTTCACAAATTCTTCGAATAGACGGTCTCACGTTAGTCTTAACATGAGACTCGCCCAAGTCCAAGAGATATATGTTTTTAAAAAATGAACCGCGTCTCACAAATTCTCACGATAATATTTTTGGCGAATTAGTTAAAATTTTTGGCGTATTAGTTAAGTATTTTAGCACAATAGTTTAGAGTCGGTAATCTATATGTAGACTTACATTATTTTGTAGTTAACATATCCAGTACATTAGTTAGTGTTGTTCTATAATTAGTTAAGCTTTAGTGAGCTTTATGTAGTTTCCAATATAAACGAAGAAATAACTTTTTTATAAATCTAAAATGTCAAATACAAAAGACAACCTGAAAAAAAAATTAAAACAACCTAGCATTTGGAGTAATTGTACTAATTTCAGTTTGGTTCTTGGAATTTGTTTTTTTAGTCTTCTCAAAATGACTTTTCTTCCTTGCACTTCTTCCCTTTGTATTTGCACGATCGGGGTCTAAAATAACCAATGTAGTTGTACTTGATGAGCATTGTTCTTCTACAATTGGTTTTGTACTTCGACTTTTTTTTATACTTGCAGAATATTTTCGTACTATACGTAGACTTCTTACGAAGACCTTTCTTGCATATTCATTATCTTGAATTTTGAGAATGAGATTGTAGAACATTCTTGTAGTTTCATATCGCTATGGGGTTACGTTGTTTGTAACTGCTCTAGAGATTTCTATATCCATTTCTCTTTTCGACACTTCACTCTTTTCAAATCTAGTCCACCTTTTGCACACGTACCTATTTTGTATTGTTGTGATTGCACGCATGTGCATGATTGATAGCATGTGCATGATTCTCAAGGCAGGAAAACATAACAATCATGGCAACATAACTTTTACATCATGTTATTTAACTATTACGAATAAATTAATAACTAATAACATTTAGGTATTAGTTATGTTTTTCATATAAAAAGTTAAACTTTCAAAGGCAAAAGTTAAATTTTCAGTACCAAAAGTGGTCTGACCTGTTTCTTCAAAGGTTTTGCAAGTGCAAGTTATCGTCTGATCATGGGTAGTACATATTACCCTTTGTGATGAATATGTGTCAAACTCATCTTTCACTTCAAACATGATAGACATATTGTCAAGTGAAACAACAACAAAGTAAGTGTTTGTGGACATTACCATTCATGCAAACTCGTGCTCAAATATTTAATTTACATTCAAATTAAACAACGAATTCAGGTTGTAGGCAGAGAATGGAGGAGGAAAACAATGTAGGTTTTAGGGCGTCTCGATGGATTAGAGAAGAAAGAGAGAATTATTTATCCATGATACAGAAATTAGGGCCAATAAAATGCGATATAATCTGGTTTCTATGATATAACTAATATACTTCAACGCTTAACTAATTCATCCAAAGCAATTTAAGGCTAGCATAACTAATAGGTTCAAGAGCTTAACTAATTCTACTCCTAGTTTGATGCACACGCGTGATGTACAGCATGCACTAGTGGAAAAAAACGCAAGGGCTGCGGTGCAAGGGCTGCATTTTTTGAAAAACGCAGCCCTTAATAGTGAAGGGCTGCGGTTAGCCAAAAAACCGCAGCCCTTTTAGTCAAGGGCTGCGGTTAGCTCAAAAACTGCAGTCCTTTATCAATAAAGGGCTGCGGTATTTGGGCTAACCGCAGCCCTATTTGGCCTTAAGTTCTCTATTATTCTATTTTCCCTAGCCCCTAAACTCCCTCCAATTCTTTCATTCCCTCGCTGCTGAAACCCCCCATCTCTCTCTCCTCCCATTTCATCTCCTCTTCTTCTTCTCCTCAACTCAGGCCTAAAATCTCACAAAAAAACCGCTCAACTCTGCCCTAATGGCCTAAGCTTCGAACTGACATCGATGTTCGAACTCTTTATCTCTACTCCTTCATCTTTTTCTTCTTCACTCATCATCATAATCGCTCCAATTTATTGGGATTTCAGGGTCTGGTTGTTCGACATTTAAAAGAGGTCATCAAATGTGCGATTTTTTGGTAATTACTTCCATGTTTCTTCTATTTAGTTCTTATTTCTTCTTTTTGTTCTCGTGTCTTCTATTTTGTTTTCAGATCTAAGTTTACGTTAATTTTTCATGTTGTTCAACGCTTTTGGCGTGGTTTTGATAAGTGATGTTTTATTCGTGAGATTTTACTACCGAGTGAGGGCAAGGAAATGGCGTCGAAGGAATTGTTGATCGGAAGCAATGTAATCGTTCTCATTATCCGGGTTCTTCAATTACATCGATTCAGTAAATGGTACATCATCTTCATTTCCGAATTTCTTCTCAATTTGAAGGAAATTCAAGTATTTCTTTATCTTATTTCAAATTCAAAAATTTGAGGTCTTTTTGGTTTGCTCAAGTGGAGCCTTGTGTTCTTATTACTTTTGTTTCCATGATTCAGGGTGGTAATGATCTCAAGCGCATTCGCTTTAGGTATAATTTCGATTTTGATTTTGGTTTTTTGTTGTTGTCTTTGGCTTTGATCTGATATTGTTTGATGTTTGTTGGGTTGCTAGAGGAATTATTGAAATGAAAAGGGTTTTCTCTGTTTATATTATTGTGATTTGTGAATTTACATAAACTTCTGTGCTTTTATTGGTTTAATATAAAAGGGTGGTAATTGTCTTTGGCTTTTCTTAATATGAACCTTGAGTATTCTTATTCATCTTCGATTCTTTGTTTATATAATGATGTTCTTGCATTGTCTATTGTGTGTCTATGGGAGTATTTGTTAAGGACGGGTGTTAACTTCTCTAGCCCTCTACTGTCTTCTGTTAACAGAGTGCATTGTCCGTTCTGTTAACTCTTGCCATCCTCTTCTTCACCCTGTGTTATATGAAAGGTTGTTGTTGTTGGTGGTTGTTGTTTGTTGTTGTTGGTTGTTGTCGTTGGTTGTTGTTTGTTGTTGTTGTTTAGTGATTTAGCTGAAATATGAATCTGAGTTTTAATTTGATTGCAATGATGTATATCATTTTTCATGAATGTTGCATTATTAGTGGCTACGTTGTGTTGTTGTTCGTTGTTATTGTTGTGGGTGTTGTAAGTTTTGCTTCTCTTTCATATGAATATAGATGTAATCTACTCTTTCATATGAATATAGATGTTATAAAATATTAAAATGTGATGCTCTAATGCTGAGATCACTTGCCTTGCACAGTCCAATTCGACCGAAAAAAATGGTGGATGTGGTGTTGTTTTGTTGAGTTGCTATTTGGTTTATGGACATGTTTGGTCTATTTACCATCTTCTTGCCTCTGTTCAGTTTTGTTGCTTCTGTTTCCCTATGATTCTTAAGATGTGAGTTCATATTTTATGGGCTTTTGAGCATCACATGGTGCTTGAAAAATAGAATAACAAGTGTCTTTTACTTTGAAGTAGTTAATCGACTCTCTCTTCTATGGTTTGCTGCTGCTGCTACGTGGGTGTATCATGTTGTTTTCTTGTTTGATTTAACGACGAAGCTTTATCAATGGTGCTTCCTGGGCTGGTAATGTTGCTCATTTCTTTTTTGCTGATTTAACGACGAAGCTTTATCAATGGTATGCTTGCAAAATGGAGATATGTATGAAATAAGCATGGGAAGTTGAAATCAATGTATTAAGTGCAATTATGAAGAGAAGTATGTGTGGAATTCCAACTGAACATTACAATTGAATATGTAGGTAAATGGTCAGCGTAGGAGGCACATCTCAATCGATGAATGCTGAGAATAACAAAGATAAGCAGTTACAAGAAATGAAGGAAAAGAATGCTCGACTGTTAGAAATACTTGAAAAACAGAATCAAAACAAGAATGATGATGAGGGAAAAATTTATAAGCGCTTAGCAGCTCATAAGCCACGCACTTATGACGGTGAAGCTGATCCCGTTAAATTTGAGGACTGGATTACATACATGAGTAAGTTGCTTGACGTGGTTAGTTGCCCTGAGACCATGAAGGTTAAAATGGCTACCTTCTGGAAGGTAGGACCAGCTGATATATGGTGGAACACCACCAAGGGAGTAACTCAGCAGTCGGAGTTTACTTGGGCGGAGTTTGTTGAGAAGATGAAGGATAAGTTCTTTCCTCCGGCATTACGGAGAATGAAGGAGAACGAGTTCTTATTCTTGAAGCAGGCTAAGATGTCAGTGTTGGAGTATGCAGCAAAGTTTCTGGAACTGTCCCGATTTGCGCCTGATTTTGTGGGCAATGAAAGAGTGAAGATGATGCGGTTCTTTGAAGGCCTGAATCTGAAGTACCAGAAACGAATTGGGACGTATACAACTTTTGAGGAACTATATGTAATACTCCGTATTTTTCGTAAGTTATTAATTATAATTTTTAAAAGTATTTTAATTATTAAAGAGGTTTATTATTAATTATAAAGGTTTTAAATAGGCTTTTATGATATATTATGGGGTTTTCAAATAAATTCTAGCCCAAATTATATATTGGGCCTAAGTTTACAAATTATAATCTAAGTAGTTAGTTTAGTAGTTGAAGATATTTCTTAAAAGAAAATTCATAAAAAGATTTAATAAAAAAAAGGAAAAAAGATTTAAAGAAATTTCAAAAAAAAAAAAAAAGATTTATAAAAAGAAAAAGAAAAAAAAAAAGAAAAAAAGAAATTATCCGGCGGCAAATTCACGCGGTGAGCCGCAAGCAAAGTTTTGGTTACTTTTTTTTTTTTTACTTATCTTTTTAATTATTTAAGCTTATAGAATTTTGTTTTGTGGGATAATTTATATCTTTTTCAAATTTTAGTTGGATGATCGTAAACATTTGTTAGATCTTAGCTAGATTTGTTTATCTTTTCTCTTAAATCCATCTTTTAGTTTCCTAGTCTTATTCCGACTCTACCTATCCAACTAGTATAAATAGGGGTCTCCACCCATCATATTCTTCACACCAAATTTGAGAAATACATCTCTTTTCTCAAAGTTTAAACACTCTCTCTATTTTAGCCTACCCTTTCTCTTCCTCCTTAGTAGTTATTAATTTTCAAGGTGCGTGTATATGTAGATTTTTAAATATTATTCTGCATACGTAGTATCATGTTTATAAGGTTATTGTTTTGGATCGGAAATCATGTTTTATATGAACTTTATAAGTTATTTTATATTGTGTTGGAGGTTGATGAACGTTTAGAATCAAATTGGTATATTAATGTTAATATATACATGTTTAGTGGGTAATATATGCTAAGTACACGTATGTTAGATTTTCATATACCGACTTTACGGCTTCGTCTAGGATTGTTAGTAGTATTAAGGCCTCATTATACTAACGTGGTCTTGTTATATAAACTTTCCACTAATCCTAAAGTTAATATTTTATCAATCAAAACTAATGAATTCTTCTGGATGCTGTGTCTGCTGCTTGTCGTAGCTACATAGGTTATTTAATATGAGCGGTTTATTTTGTTAAGAAAATGGTTACTCATTACCAAATTATCAGTAGTCATATCGTATGAAGTTTCAAGATTATTCTTTTTAGCAAGGTTTTATTTATGCCTTTTATATGGCTAAGGTTCTATATAAGAATTATTATTCTTTTGAAGGAGTATTATTTCCAAAGGATTTTATTAGTTATATGATCTTTTATGATCACATTTATAAAGAGGCAACGACTTGTTATTTATTAGCAAGAACGGTAGCCATTATATTATTTACCTATGTACTTTTTGTATAAGTCATGTGGACAAGGTAGTTCCCCTCGTAATAGACTCAGTAAGGAATACTAAACTTGGGGGGTGTGCACACTTTAGGAAAGGTACCTAGGCAAGGAAAATGAGTTTTTATTAAAGTTAAATACTTTATGTTATATAATTATCAAGTATTCAAGGAAGGATTTTCGAAATTAAATATTTCAAATGTTTAATTAAATAAAGTGTTTAATATTCCGCATATACATGTACTCAGTATTTTTACTGACACGCTTTTATTTGTTTTGTTTTATGGCTTTGTCCCTGTGATGACCCTATTGTGGTGAGCAGATTTTACAGGTTGATATGATGCATACTTCATATGGGGGAGCTAGTGAGGAATCATAATTAGTCAAGGAGTTGTTATTTTTATTTTTTATTTGTTATTGTTATAGTTGTACAATAAAGTTTATATTAATAAAGAGGAGTTATTTAAGTTACTTCCGCTGCATTAGTTTCAAGTTCAGTTAGTAGTTAGTATTGAAGCCGTTAACGTTATCACGTGGCGGTAATACTCTCAAGTTTCTCAAGTTTCATATTAAAATATCTTTTTAGAAAGAGAGAAATTTGGGGGTGTTACAAAGTGGTATCAGTTTAAAAGCCTAGGGATATGAAACTGGAATCTAAAATTAATGGGTAGACTTAAGGATGGGCATATAGGTTAAAGAGTTTCGCATTCTTTTCATATTTATATTAAATATGCATAAAAATCTATTTTATTATTTGAGGAAAAACGATTGATTTGGATAAGTTGGGTTGGCAATGTTTCTGGCAAGGAAAGGCTTGGGCTCTCACCAACGTTGCGTGTAACCAACTCTTTCCTGGGAAATTCATTGGCCCGACTATTCTTTGTCATGAATCAAGTACTCATTATAAAACATATTTGGAAAAACAAAAGGTTGAAAAAATAATTTTGACAAGAAAAGTTTTAGCATTTTATGTGCATAAGTAGAATAAGATGATAGACTTTGAATTTTTTTTAAAGATGAATTATTTAGTTATTTATTGTTATATTAGAAATATGATTATTTTGAATATATTTTAAGGAAGTTTGACTTATTGTCAAGTTAATATGAAAAATCTTCGTATTTTTCATAAGCAAAAGAAAGAGTTTATTGTTTATTATAAGAATTGAGTTATTATTCTGTCTTTCATGACATATTATTAAGAAGCTACTTGCAAGTTGTGATATTACTATCTTTTGAGGCATTTTTTTGCACGGATATTTTCTACGAGATGAATTTGGTTATTTAACGTCTTGTATGACATGTATGCATGTGATCTAATTCATGCAAAGTGATTTATATGTTTATTTTGTTGATTTATAAGTGTTACAAGAACCTATGACTTTAAAGTAAGCCTAGTTGTTTTAGATTCATTAAAGGTGAATACTGTTTTGGTTTATTCCTTTGAAGGAAAGAAGTTTAGTAGTTATGTTTTTTTTATAGACATGAAGAAGACATTACCTTATGTACGTTGTGCTAAGAATTGAGAAATTAGTCATTTGAAGTTTTATGAAGTTGGATGATCTTTAATATGTAGTGACATGAGTAAGAAAGGGAAAATTTATGATTTGTGGAAAGTACAAGTAGGAGATCAATGATATATACCCATTTGGGCGAATTATCATGATTTAGATAAGTTTATATATTTTGTTTATGGTTATAGTCAACACCATTTTAGCTATGATATACATATAACCTTAAAAAGGTGACAAAATAAGGGATATTATGAGGACCTTATAGGTATATGAGATACCATATTTGAAGTTTGATTTAATTAAGGAATTTTACATTTACTGAATTGCAAATATATTTAAAGGAGTTATCGTTGTTATAGTAAAACAAAGAAAGTACGAAAGACCATATTTGAATTTTTAGTAGGTTCCTTTGGATCCTTTTTGTTTTAAAAGGTGGAAGTAAGAAACTAGGACTCTCTAAATGTATGCTAAGTTGATTTTGCGGGATTATTAAATGTCAAGAGAAGTATTATTTTTGGGAGTAGTCTTAAACTCTTGCTTGATGTTTGTTACAACGAGTTATAAAGGATTGGGTATATCAATTATTAAAGGAGCTAAATGACTCTAAATCTCTAATAGTGGAAGAAATATACTTTTGGAAAGAAAAAAAATCGGAGTTTAGTAAAGGAGAAATGGGAAGAAATTAGTCAATCAAGGTAATTGATTTTGTAAATAGTAGTCGTATTTTCGTCTTATGAATTTAAGCATTGAGTATATATTATGTGAATGAGTTAATTTTATTAAAATGGAGATTATATCAATTTTGAGGCAAGATTGTTTATTTACTATCTCAAGTCCTAGTTGACTACTGTCTATTTTGAGAGAATATTAATTATGGTACTAAAAAAAAAAATTGAAGATGAATTTCGAGGAGTTTTAGTTTTGAGGACCTAAGTAAGGAAGTTTATTTTTCTTCAAGTATATGTTGTGTTAGTATATATACTAACAAATTTTGCTTATAAATGATGAGTTGATTTGATTTGTAATATAGTATGATCAACGGTTGTTTTGATGATATTTATTGTGAGACCTTCATGAGTTATGTGAAGCTGATTAAATTTTAAGAGAAAGTAAAGGTATTTTTTTTTTTAAAGAAAAGGCATGTTTGATTATGGCATTTTCAAGTAAAGCTTACGAAAGGTTTTATAATTTTCTTTTACTCACTATATTATAACATTTTTTTTAATATATATTAGCATTCACCTCAAGTTGTTTTTCAGCAACACTTCATGTTTTAGTATCAATATTAGTTCTTTATTAATTTTGGAAAATTTTCCTATTCAAATTTTATAAACTTTTCAGTTTGTCATAAACTACCCTTTTTGACTTAGTTAAGTATTTTCTTTATTATGTTGATCTATTATTGAAGGAAAATATTTCTATTATTAATACCTTGAAACAGAAGTTATTTTTTTTCTAAAGCTTAAAAGTTATTTTTGGAAGTGTTATTATCTCTCTAGTGATTTTATTATTACATTTCCAGCAACGATTCTTAATTGTTTGCAATACAAATTTGGTAAATAATTTTAAGTCAAATTTTAAGCCTTGGCGAGTTACGGGGGCGTAACTCCTTTTAAGGGGGGTAGAATGCGATAGAGTTTCGCGCTTTTAACTTAAAATGCTATTTTTGACCTAATTTTGACTTATTTTATGAGTTATTAAATGAGCCAACTTACTTTGATACAAAATTTTGTGATATATGTGAATTACATGCTTTATTTTTGTTTGCTTGCATTAAGCTTCGAGGACGAAACTTCTTTTAAGGGGGGTAGTCTGTAATACTCCTCGATAGAGTTTCGCGCTTTTAACTTAAAATGCTATTTTTGACCTAATTTTGACTTATTTTATGAGTTATTAAATGAGCCAACTTACTTTTATACAAAATTTTGTGATATATGTGAATTACATGCTTTATTTTTGTTTGCTTGCTTTAAGTTTCGAGGACGAAACTTCTTTTAAGGGGGGTAGTCTGTAATACTCCGTATTTTTCGTAAGTTATTAATTATAATTTTTAAAAGTATTTTAATTATTAAAGAGGTTTATTATTAATTATAAAGGTTTTAAATAGGCTTTTATGATATATTATGGGGTTTTCAAATAAATTCTAGCCCAAATTATATATTGGGCCTAAGTTTACAAATTATAATCTAAGTAGTTAGTTTAGTAGTTGAAGATATTTCTTAAAAGAAATTCATAAAAGATTTAAAAAAAAAAAGGAAAAAGATTTAAAGAAATTTCAAAAAAAAAAAAGATTTATAAAAAGAAAAAGAAAAAAAGAAATTATCCGGCGGCAAATTCACACGGTGAGCCGCAAGCAAAGTTTTGGTTACTTTTATTTTTTTTACTTATCTTTTTAATTATTTAAGCTTATAGAATTTTGTTTTGTGGGATAATTTATATCTTTTCCGAATTTTAGTTGGATGATCGTAAAAATTTGTTAGATCTTAGCTAGATTTGTTTATCTTTTCTCTTAAATCCATCTTTTAGTTTCCTAGTCCTATTCCGATTCTACCTATCCGACTAGTATAAATAGGGGTCTCCACCCATCATATTCTTCACACCAAATTTGAGAAATACATCTCTTTTCTCAAAGTTTAAACACTCTCTCTCTCTTTTAGCCTACCCTTTCTCTTCCTCCTTAGTAGTTATTAATTTTCAAGGTGCGTGTATATGTAGATTTTTAAATATTATTCTGCATACGTAGTATCATGTTTATAAGGTTATATTTTTGGATCGAAAATCATGTTTTTATATGAACTTTATAAGTTATTTTATATTGTGTTGGAGGTTGATGAACGTTTAGAATCAAATTGGTATATTAATGTTAATATATACATGTTTAGTGGGTAATATATGTTAAGTACACGTATGTTAGATTTTCATATACCGACTTTACGGCTTCGTCTAGGATTGTTAGTAGTATTAAGGCCTCATTATACTAACGTGGTCTTGTTATATAAACTTTCCACTAATCCTAAAGTTAATATTTTATCAATCAAAACTAATGAATGCTTCTGGATGCTGTGTCTGCTGCTTGTCGTAGCTACATAGGTTATTTAATATGAGCGGTTTATTTTGTTAAGAAAATGGTTACTCATTACCAAATTATCAGTAGTCATATCGTATGAAGTTTCAAGATTATTCTTTTTAGCAAGGTTTTATTTATGCCTTTTATATGGCTAAGGTTTTATATAAGAATTATTATTCTTTTGAAGGAGTATTATTTCCAAAGGATTTTATTAGTTATATGATCTTTTATGATCACATTTATAAAGAGGCAACGGCTTGTTATTTATTAGCAAGAACGGTAGCCATTATATTATTTACCCATGTACTTTTTGTATAAGTCATGTGGACAAGGTAGTTCCCCTCGTAATAGACTCAGTAAGGAATACTAAACTTGGGGGGTGTGCACACTTTAGGAAAGGTACCTAGGCAAGGAAAATGAGTTTTTATTAAAGTTAAATACTTTATGTTATATAATTATCAAGTATTCATGGAAGGATTTTCGAAATTAAATATTTCAAATGTTTAATTAAATAAAGTGTTTAATATTCCGCATATACATGTACTCAGTATTTTTGCTGACACGCTTTTATTTGTTTTGTTTTATGGCTTTGTCCCTGTGATGACCCTATTGTGGCGAGCATATTTTACAGGTTGATATGATGCATACTTCATATGGAGGAGCTAGTGAGGAATCATAATTAGTCAAGGAGTTGTTATTTTATTTTTTTTGTTATATAGTTGTACAATAAAGTTTATATTAATAAAGAGGAGTTATTTAAGTTATTTCCGCTGCATTAGTTTCAAGTTTAGTTAGTAGTTAGTATTGAAGCCGTTAACGTTATCACGTGGCGGTAATACTCTCAAGTTTCTCAAGTTTTATATTAAAATATCTTTTTAGAAAGAGAGAAATTTGGGGGTGTTACACTATATGATCGCGCTCTAGAACAGGAGCGAATAGAAATGAAGGATGAGGAGTTTAGGAAGAAAAGGAATGGAGGAAAATTTAAGGAGGGAGGATTCAAGAAACCAAGACCAGAGATGGCAGCCCCATTTCAGTTCAAAGGGCAAGTTGGGAGCAGTAAGGGTGGAAAAACAGAGTGGAAGTGCAATCGTTGTGGGAAGAATCATTATGGCAAGAATTGTTCAGGGCAGATGGTGTGTTTTAAGTGCAAGAATGTTGGACACCGAATTAGTGAGTGTCCCTCATGGAAAGAAATGGGAAGGCCGGGAGGAAATAATAAGCCGGGGAATATGTTGATGTTGACCGCTGTAGAAGGAAGCTCGAGTCAAGGTAGGACCGGGATGAGAGTTCAGCTTGTCGGTCAGGGGAAAGCACCAGGGAAGCTGTTCGCTATTAAGACAGAAGCGAAGGAGGTACCGGAGCTGCATGAGATACCAGGTAATGTGATTTCAGGGAAATTTCCTGTATGTAACTTAGTGGCCAATGTGTTATTTGATTCGGGAGCCTCGCATTCATTTATTTCGAATATGTTTGTTGGCAACCTGCTATATAAACCCTGTGTTCAACCCTTAAATATGACTATCTGTATGCCTAATGGGGAGTCGACTTGCTCTAAATGGATATTTAGAGATTGTGAAATTAAGATAGCAGGGTCAGAATTGCGGGTAGATTTGATACCCTTTGACCTGGAATATTATGATGTGATTATGGGAATGGATTGGTTGAGTCGGAATAGGGCGGTGATAGAATGTTACGCTAGAACTGTTAGGTTGAGGTCCCCAGGTGGAGCTAATATTTTATATCAGGAAGAGATAGCGAGCCCGGAAAAGGAGGATAATGCAATAATTGAGATTGATACGAAGTAGTACACGAGGGTGTTGGTTATCTGAATCAGATGGCAGGGGGTCCAAAGGAAGGAAGGAAGATTGAAGGGATTTTGGTGGTGAAGGAATTTCCGGATGTATTTCCAGAAGACTTACCGGGTTTGCCACCGCATCGGGTTGTCAATTTTCATATAGATTTGGTGCCAGGGGCTACGCCGATATCCAGAGCTCCTTATAGAATGGCTCCGGCAGAAATGGCAGAGTTGAAAAAGCAGTTTGAAAAGTTGTTGCAAAAAGGTTATATCCGACCTAGTGTATCTCCATGGGTTGCACCAGTGTTGTTTGTGAAGAAAAAGGATGGTACGATGAGATTGTGTATAGATTATCGGGAAATCAATAAAATCACAATCAGAAATAGATATTCGTTACCCTGAATAGATGATTTGTTCGATCAGTTAAAGGGGGCCGGGGTATTTTCAAAGATAGATTTAAGATCTGGGTATCACCAGATGCGCATAGTTGAAGAAGACATTCCGAAGATGACGTTCAGAACAAGATATGGTCATTATGAGTTTGTGGTGATGCCGTTCGGGCTCACCAATGCACCAGCAACATTTATGGATTTAATGCAGAGATACTTTAAGCCTTTGCTCGATCGGTTCGTGGTAATCTTTATAGACGACATATTGGTGTACTCCAAAGATCGCAAAGAGCATGAAGAACACTTAAGAGAGGTGTTAGGAATATTACAAAGAGAGAAACTCTACGCAAAGTTGAGTAAGTGTGAATTCTGGTTGGACAAAGTAATGTTCCTAGGGCATGTTGTAACCAAGGAGGGTATAGCAGTGGATCCTCATAAGATCAAAGCGGTAAAAGAATGGCCTGCACCCACCAATGTTGGGGAAGTTAGGAGTTTCCTTGGGCTTGCTGGTTATTATCGGAGGTTCGTGGAGAATTTCTCGCGGATAGCTCTACCAATTACGAATTTAATCAAGAAGAGTACAAAATTTAAGTGGTCGGAGAAATGCGAGAATGCCTTTCAGGAATTAAAGAAGAGATTAACTAGCGCTCCAGTATTAGCTCTACCTTCGGGAACAGAAGGGTTTGAGGTCTATAGCGATGCCTCCCAGGAAGGGTTAGGGTGTGTCCTAATGCAGAACCAGCGAGTTATAGCCTACGCTTCAAGGCAACTGAAACCGCATGAGAAAAACTACCCTGTGCATGATTTAGAGTTGGCAGCAGTCATCTTTGCATTGAAATTGTGGAGACATTATCTGTACGGAGTCGCTTGCAAGGTTTACACAGATCACAAAAGCCTTAAATACATCTTCACCCAGAAGGAAATGAACATGAGATAACGGAGATGGTTGGAGTTACTAAAGGATTATGATATAGATATTCAATATCATCCAAGGAAAGCAAATAAAGTAGCGGATGCCCTGAGTAGAAGACCTCGTCAGGAGATAAATTCACTGATATCGGTGCCAGAAGAGCTATATAAAGAACTAGTGCAATTGGATTTACGAGTGATTGCAAAAGACAGACACTAGTGGAAAAAAAGCTATATGTCACAACACAACCGCTGCGGTCCTTAAGAGAACCGTAGCGGTAAATCCTTGAAATTTTGGGTAGGAAAATTAGGAACATAAACCGCTGCAGTTCTCAGAAAACCGCAACGGTTAATAGAAAACCGCTGCGGTTCTCTATTAACCGAACCGCAGTGGTTAACAGAAAACCGCTGCGGTTCTCTATTAACCGAACCGCAACGGTTAATAAGACACGGAGATGAAGTCCACTAAACGAAGAAAGCCCATATCTGATCTTGAACCCCAGTCGATTTTTTCTCCCTCTCTCATTCTCTCTCTCATCCCCTCACTTCTCTCCTCAACCCTCACGAATAACCCACAAATCACCCACCACTCCTCCCTTCTATCTCTCTGAACCACCACTATGGTTCGTGAGATCGAAAACAACTCTCTCTCTCTCATCGCCGTCGCTTCTCTCTCTCTGATCCACGAACTGCCACGAATAGCCACCAGATCAGGCGAAGAAAGGAGAAGGTGAAAGCTTCTCGAAACGACGCCGATGCGGTGCGGAAGCTTCTCGAAGAAGATCGCACACCAAACCACCTCCTGCCCCTTCTCCTTTGAGAAATTCTAGATTTTTTCAGGTGATTTTATGTGAAATTTGATGAATTTCATTGATTTTAATGTGAAATTGATGATTAAGGGTTATTAGTTTGATTTGATAGGGTTTAGATTTGCTTCTAATTGGTTAATTGTAAAGCCATGATAAATTAATGCTCTTGATTTACCTCTTTGTCTCCTTTCTTAAAATTCCACTGTGCTGAGGTTAATTTTCTGCATAAATAAATAAAAGAAAAATAGTGCTCTGTTCGGTTGTTGTTGCTGCTTTCAAATTGCCATAATTAGCAGCTAGAAATGGTAGAAGTTCTGCCCACCAGAGCTTTTGTTGAAATGGATATATCGATGCATTAATTGTCCTTAAAAACAATCTGGTTAGCACGGGAACAACGGTGGGGGTGGGTGGCGGTGCGGGGGGGGGGGCAACGCAGGGGTGGGGGGCGGTGCGGGGGGTTGGAGGCGTGCCGTGGGTGGGGGGCCGTGCGGTGCGGGGGGTTGGGGGCATGTAGGGGGTGGGGGGCAGTGCGGGGGGTGAGGGCAGTGCAGGGTGGGTGGGGGCAGTGAAGTGGGTGCTTAGATGAGCATTGATGATGATGGTTTGGGTTTTTACCTAATTTAAATATGGTTTGGGTGCTTGTAGGAAGCTGATTTCGGGTTTTTACCTAATTTAAATATGGTTTGGGTGCTTAGATGAGCATTGATGATGATGGTTGAGGAGTAATTTGTACATGTAAAACTAAATTAAGAGGTATGATTCTTTGGTAGTGATTATAAAGGCTTTAGATTAGCAGCAGGGTTGCTTTCTGTTAAAGCTTTTTTTTATAGTGATTTCTCACTTAGTTGGTGGTTCGCAAAGTACCGGAGGTACTTTCCCTTGAGTTGAGAGTTGTTGGTTGTTGTTGTTCTCTTGTTGTTATTACTGCCCTTGTTAATGAGTTGTAGTTGTTGGGGTTATTGTTGCTGTGTTATATTGTTGTTGTTATTGTTGGTTGTTGTTGTTGGTTGTTGTTGTTAATTGTTGTTGTTCTATTATGGTTGTTGTTACTATTGTAGTAGTTGCTCCTCTTGGCGGTGCGGTGGGTGGTGGGGCGGTGTAGTGGGGGGTGGGGGCGGTCTTGAGGGGGGGCAAAGTTGGGGGGGCAATGCAAGGGGTGGGGGGAAGCCGTCTTTGTTTAATTTCAATGTTAGTGCCATGTTTTGAATAAGCTTGCTAGTCATTTTAAGTATAATATTGTCGGTCTTTATTTAATAAGCTTGCTAGTCATTTTAAGTATAATGTTGTTGGTCTTTGTGAAATTTGTTGCTTTTTTTGCTGTATTGATGGGGTAATGTTAAAATTGGTGTTGATGAAAGATAATTTGTCTTTCTTGTGATGCGGCTCTACGGAAATGGTACGGGTTGCGGATGAGCATGTGAGTACTGATCATTCCAATTCTTGATGGAAAATGCAGACAACCATGTAATATATGTAGACTTGGCTAGATTATAATTGTTAATATTCTTATGTATCTAATTATTTATACTTATGCTTCAATTGAGCATAATATGCTTAATAAAATGATTATTGATATATATTATTGATTTTGTATTGATTAAAAATGAAAAAATGCAAAAAAAAAAAAAAATTTGGTTTTTGGGGTGATTAACCGCTGCGGTTTTCACCCAAAACCGCAGCAATTAATCATTTACCGCAGCGGTTTTGGGTCAGAACCGCAGCAGTTAACAGATTAACCGCTGCGGTTTTGGGTCAAAACACCGCAGCGGTAAATGATTAACTGATGCGGTCCGGAACCGCAGCAGCTAAAATTTGTCTACCGCTGCTAGTCCAACCGTTGCGGCCAAAAACCACAGCGGTAAGCCCGGTTTTGACCGCAGCGGTTGAACTTTATTCCACTAGTGAGATTACAGGGATAATTAAATGCCATTGTGATTCAACCGTCTCTTCTTGAGGAAATTCGGGGGAAGCAGGAAAAGGATGACTTTATCAAGGAGTTGAAGTCAAAGATTAGAAAAGAATGAGACTAAAGACTTCCAATTATATGCTGATGGGAGTGTACGGATAAATGGAAGATGGTGTATTCCTAATGACAAGGAATTAAGGAATAAAATTCTGAAAGAGGCGTATAGCAGTGCTTATTCAGTTCATCCAGGTAGAGATAAGATGATTCAGGATGTGAATACGTTTCTTTTGAGGCGAGGACGTTCCACTTTGTATTAGATAATAATTAAGGGGTTAGTTTTATTTCTAGTTCTGGATGAGCAATAGTGCTCCTGATTCTCTTTAGCTGCTGCTTCGCGGAAGCGTTGAGTTATGGATTTGGAAATATTTTATTTGTAACAGGTTTCTCAAACATTTTTCCCATTTTGGGTCGTCCAATTTACAAAGGAAATTCTGCCGAAATTTCTAGAAAATATTAATCTATCTTTAAAGTGTTTCTTTAAAGATTGACAAATCAAAGTAATGTCCCTGTAAGTTAATGTTAAATGTCGCCTTGTATTTTCCCCTAGTGGAAAGTACGGCGGTAACGCGCCAACTAAGCTAGATCTTGCGCTGCTAATCTTGATTAATTAACTTAATAAGGATGCATGAAAGTCGGGGTGTTACATTTGGTGGCAGTAACAAATATTAATGGGGGAGAAAAAATCAAGGACAGATACACTGACCTCACAAAAATATGCAGGGAGCTGTTGCAAGAGACGCTGGTCAAAGTGCACAAAGCTAAACGAAGCCAAACAAGGGAAGCGGACATATTAGCTAAGGGAGCTCGGCAGGGAATTGATGAAGATGATATTATCCTCCAATTTTGTAATTCACCTTGGGAGGAGTTAAATATTAACCTAGAAGATACTACTTTTGAACACTTGAAGATTTGCTGTAATAGGGGGAATGTTAATCCCTAGTAAACCTCTAGCTTGTTATGAACTTTAACTGCTTATTTTAATATATGCTCCTTTAACCGGAAAAAAAAAATTGTTTGCTCCGCTCAAAACACGGTTTAGCTGACACGATCTTTGCCGACGATTCTATTTTGGAATTAGATCATCGAGAAGATGGATTTAACATACAAAAATTGCTTGTCGGTGACTTGAGACGAGTGGCCTAGCTTAGTCATTGGCGGCATAAATGGCTAAATATTTGGGGTTTATTTCTTAGGGAGAGGGAGTAACCTTTTTTTAGAGAGAAGCGCGATTCCAAATAATTTATTGCGAATGATACCCAACACATTCGGTTTTTACTAAAAGAGTATGCAAGTTGTTTCTTTCCCTCTCATATAGAGTGATTTTTTTCCTTTTGTTAGATTAAATTCTCTTTTTCTCTAGATAATTGTTTCATTTTTTACATTTACTCTGTACATTTATCCTATATTGATCATATTATATAGGAAAAATTATTTTAAATAAGTCAATCTTTGCGCGGTCTTCCCAATTTATGTCTACCTTTTGATTATCCTTGATTCAGTTAGGCTTGTATGTCTGTTTTCTTCTATTGAGTTTTAACCTGTTTGTGACTTGTTTAGTAGGTGACTTATGATACGTGTTAAAATGTCTCTTCTTCTAAAACAGGAGAGGGTGGGGGTGGGACATTGTAACACGTATCATAAGTAACCTATTAAACAAGTCACAATCAGGTTAAAACTCAATAGAAGAAAACAAACATACAAGCCTAACTCAATCAGGGATAATCAAAAGGTAGACTTAAAATGGGAAGACCGCGTAAAGGTTGACCTATTTAAAACAATTTTTCCTATTATATATAATAACACATCTTTTAATGTAGATTGTTATTAAGTTTATCTCAATATATATTAGTTTTAAACTATCATTTTTCCGTAATTTTTACTGATATAGATAGTTAAATTATCTTGGTAAACATGAAAGGAAGCTATTGGAAAACAAAAAAAGTATTTTGTTGTTTCCTTTATCTTTTTTTTTTTTACATAAAGTTGCCAGAGCACGATTTGCTTCTAGATTTCAAATCATTAAACCACAACATGAGTAACCCAAAAAGACCAAAACCCTTACTCTTATTATATTCCCTTAATCCAAAACTCATCTCTCAACCGCACACTTGGTGATGAGATGACATAATAATTCTAAGAAGCAAGACATAACTTAGTTATAAAGCAGTCTCGTCATGATATATTATCATTTCATGTTGATTAGACATTTGATTTTACTAAGAAATTTTTTTAAAATTATTGATATTATAAAATTGTAAATTTAAATTATTTTTAATGATTAATATTTTCATCATACATATTATTATTGTGACAAACTGTTGATCAATCTTATTTGATTATTATTCATGATCAATCATTCTACATTTGAGAGAGAATATAGAGACATTAAGAGAGAATTTTTGTGTGTTCAGTATTATTGATTACAATAGCTAGACAACTATATATATATATAGAGCTGTAATAAGGATCTAAGGGGAGAAGAGCGGAAAAAGGATTAATGCTGACGCAGCAGCTTATTAGCTCAACTAACTAAAAGTTAGTTACAAGAGAGATATTCTGGTGTGTTGCAGGTAGTAATCTTGTGTATCTCAGTTTTTTTTTTGACTGGAAAAGTAACTTCTTATTAAGAGGAAAGCTTGTCAGCCATTACAGCTCTAGATACTTCCATTGGAGCTTCTTCTAACCACACTTGCATATTCCTAACAACATTAATTACACAGTTGAGCTAATTGGTGTGCCACCTTATTACCTTACCTTTTAACATGAGAGAAGGTAATCTGAGTACAGTGCTTAGCTCTATCAAAGGGAGAAGGACCACATCTTCCTTCCTTCAAGTGGCTGAAAAGTTTGGGGCAGTCAACCTCCACTATCAAACTTGTAAATCCGGCTTCGATGGCAATTTGCAGCCCATGTCTTGTGCTTAACGCCTCGGCGATATCCGCATCCTCAATACCTTCCATCGAAGAGCATGTAGCCATCATAACATCCCCAGTAGAGTCACGCACCACCCCCCCTAAGCTAATCCTTTGCCCTTGCAACATAGCAACATCCGTATTTAGCTTATAAATACCTTCGGGTGGGCTATTCCACCTCACCTCCTCATTGTTACTATCCATCCCACTCTCCCCATCACCATTGGCCCTCCCATACTCCGAAGCACCTCTCACTGCTCGGCTAACCACTTTAACAAACTCCACTCTTTTTCGCTCAAAAACCCAAGCATTCCTACTTAACCACACATTCCAACACATCATCGAAAAGAGCATACACCACTCATCCTCCTTTCTTTGTTCCGTAAGTGATTCTATCCAGTCACGAACATGAACATTCTCCAACTTTTCCATATCAATTCTAAGCGGAGAAAAGTACCACACTCGCTTACTATCTTCACACTTCATTAGCATGTGCTCGACATTTTCATCTGCCTCTCCACATCTTTGGCAGATTGTTTCAGTAGGAACTCCTCTATGCGCTAAGTTAGTTTGGACTGGGATAACATTTCGCAATAATTTCCAGCCAAACATCTTAACCTTCGGAGGGATTTTTGCCTCCCAAAGCCTCTTCCACACACTCTTTTTTGGGCCTTCAGAAGCAGCAGGCGAGTTCTTGCGTTCCTCCAACAATTCAAGGTAGTATGCACTACAAACCGTGTACTTGCCATTGCTCGTAGGGTACCACATCCACTTGTCCTGTATGCTGGAGGTTGGTACAGGAATTCTCTTTACTTTGTGAAATTCCCATGGGCTAAAAAGACTCTCAAGCAGCTCTATGTTCCACTCTCCCTCAAGGGTCAGCTCACTCACATGTTGGGGAAGTCCTTCAGCATGTTCGGCTTCACTCGTTTGGATACGATAATTCGGCAATCTAGGGACCCAAGGGTCATGCCATATGCGAGTCTCTCGACCATCCCCTATTACTTTACATGCTCCTTTCAACACCACATTCTTAGCCGAAACTATAGATCTCCAAGTAAAGCTGCTGCTAGGATTCATTCGAGCCTCAAAAAAATATGTCGAAGGGAAATACTTACCCTTTAGCACTCTAGTCATAAGAGAGTTAGGCATAGTTAATATCCTCCACGCTTGTTTTGCAAGGAGAACTCTATTAAAAACCTCAAAATTTCTTATGCCCATACCCCTTCTCTTTTAGGTATGAACACCTTCTCACATGCCACCCATGATATCTTTCATTCATCCTCCTTTTGACCCCAAAAAAAACTCCTACACATTTTCTTAATTCCATCGATAATGCTCTTCGGAATTTTGAAACATTGCATTGCATATAAAGGAATAGCTTGAGCCACTGCTTTAATCAACACTTCTCTTCCTGCTTGTGAAACACATTGCCGTTTCCACCCTTTTAGCTTTTTCTAGACCCGATCCTGAATAGCTTGGAAAACTCGTTTTTTTGAGCTTCATATGAACGTAGGAAGACCCAAATATATTTATCATGTCCCTCAACTGCCTTAAAAGCTAATTTCATCTGAAGGTTATTAATCTTCTCTGGCTCCAAATTTCGGCAATAGGACATTTTCGATTTCTCCATATTCAGTTTCTGACCCGATGCAGCTTCATAGGTAGAAAGAATCTCAAGCACATTTTCCACTTCTTCTTCTGTAGCTCTGACAAATAACAAGTTGTCATCTGCGAAAAAAGAGGTGAGAAATAGGACTAACTCGCCTCCCTATCTTGACCCCATGAATAAGATTTTTTGATTCAGCATCTCTAATGAGGGTAGATAGGCCTTCAGCACATAGAACAAACAGGAAAGGTGACAATGGATCTCCCTATCTCAGCCCCCGAGTAGGAATAAAATTCCTAGAAGGTTGCCCATTAACAAGCACAGAAAACCACGCAGACTCCACACATTTCATCACCAGCTTAGTATAACCACTCGGGAAACCCAACTTCATCATTATCTTTTCAAGAAAACACCATTCAACTCTATCATAGGCTTTACTCATATCAAGTTTTAGCCCCATATAACCTTTTTTTCCTTTTTTTCTTTTTTCTCAGATAGTGAAAATATTCATAAGCTAAAAGTACATTATCTGTTATCAATCTACCCGGCACAAAACCACTCTGACTCTCATGAATAACAACCGGGAGTACTTTTTTCATTTGCTAGGACTTTTGACACCAGTTTATACAGGACATTACAAAGACTTATCGGGCGATAATCAACAGGTGACACACAATGTTTTTTCTTAGGAATAAGAACAACATGAGTCTGATTAATGGCACCAATATTATCAACATTATTCAACATATTCAGTACTTTATTTGTAATATCCTCAACAATATTATCCCAGAAGGATTGATAAAACATAGCATTCATACCATCGGGACCGGGTGCTTTATCGGGATGCATTTGTGATAGCGCCGTCGTGACCTCAACACGCCTAAACGGAGCAGCAAGGCTCGCTGCCATTTCGCCATCAATACTAGGTTGCACAAGATTAGTAACTGGCTCCATATCACTATTGTTATTCGAGTTAAAAATATGCTCAAAATAGGAGGCAAAACACTCAGTAATTTCTTCCTCGTCATCGAACCAGTTTCCAGCTTCATCTTTAACTCGAGTCACATTATTTCGTTGTTCACGTTGATTAGCTTTCTGGTGAATTTTTTTTGTGTTTTTATCACCGCTCTCTAGCCAACTTTGTCTGCTTCTTTGGTGCCAGTACACCTCTTCCCGCTTCTCTAATTCGTCCATGCTAGCATCAATGCTTCTCATTTGATTTATGGTGTCCTCCGTAGGCTCCTTTTCCATCAAGATCTTCATTTGATGTTGGCACGCCCTTATTTCTTTTGCATTATTACCGAAGGTCTTCCTACTCCAAGCAGCTAACTTGTTAGCCGTCCGAGCAAGATTTACTCCTGCATCCTCACCTTGATTCCAAGCGCTTTTCACCACCTCCACACTTGCATCCTCCCTTAGCCACATTGCCTCAAACCTGAATCGCTTGCTATGTCGTTTCTCCCTAACTTCTTGACACCCACGAACACTAACCACAAGCGGAAGGTGATTAGATTTACGCTTAGTAAGATGAGACACAAACGACCCCAAGAATTTTGCTTTCCACATTGCATTGACAAAAAATCTATCCAACCTTTCTTGCACATTAGCATCCCCTCCCTTATTGTTCGACCAAGTGTATTCGTATCCAACAAAGCCCATATCCATAAAACGGCAAGCTTCCATGGCACTCCGAAGAATCTCAGCTTCATGTATCCTAAAACCGTCACCCCCTTTCTTTTCATTCGCCATAAGCATAAGGTTGAAATCACCCCCACATAGCCAAGGAACCTCCGTAGCCCTAGCAAGGGCTTTTAGCAACGCACCTGTTTTGGCTTTGTTTTTTTTTTCAGGGAAGTCGTACACTCCCGAAAATCTCCACTCGCCATTATTGTCATCCCCCACCATCACATCAATATGATTCATAGAGAAAGAAGTCACTTGAACATTTATTTCATGCTTCCAAAAAAGAGCCAAGCCCCCTCTTCTCTTCCTTCCTTCCCCTTCACAGTCAACAACAAGCATTTGATCAACTTTTAGTTTCTTTTTAACAGTGTCCATCTCATGTTTTTTAAATTTTGTTTCAGAAAGAAAAACAATTTGGGGATTTTCCGTGGAGATTAATCTCCTCAATGCGCTAATTGCAGCGGGGCTCCCCATCCCTCTGCAATTCCAACAGAGGATTTGCTTCATTGATCACAAACAACATTATCTGTGGGGCCCCCCACATTTTCATCAGCATAATACATATCATTCTTCAGCTCGACATTAACATCCACTCCAACTTTCTTTAACCATCTCAATTCCTCTATTTCCATCTCATCTACTCCCTGCTCATTTCCATCATTTGCGGAATGTTTCTTACCACTCAATTGACTTGTGTTTCCACCCACCCTATCTCTCTGCCCATCCATTCTTTTCCATTTCTTCACCTGCCTACCTTGCATCTCACCTTCCTGGTTCACCATCGAGACAAAAGTTTTCTCGGACACATTATGAGCTGCTACGAACTCCTCCCCAATCTGCTCTATCTCCCTTTCTGCACCTTGTATCCTGCCTTCCTCATCACCCTTTTCTTCGACCCCATCCTTCCCTTCATCACTACCTTGCTGCTCTAGTTCCCCTTTCTCCATAATTTTCCACTGATCCAGGCTCTCAATAACCGCATTTACTTCCTCTTTAGCCTCATTATCAATTCTTCCTTTCGATTTCGTAATAAAGAGAGCTCGAGCTAGAGGATTTTCTCCCTTTCTATCACGCCTTATATCCCCACTATCACCTCTTTTCCATGGTGATGCTTTTAACCACCCACCATATTTGTTTCCACTTCATCATCTTCTCCCTCCACATCACAGTCTTTTATACCATGACCTACTTTTCCACAGAAAAAACAAAAAAGTGGCGGTCTCTCATACTTAACCTCAAAATCCTCCTCTATCCCCGATTTCATTCGAACACGCACATTCGAAACAAGAGGTTTACGAACATCATGCAATACACGTATTCGCACAGATTTATCAATTCCCATTACACCAGAATCATCCATTTTAATGAAAGTTCTTATCTTGTTACCAATAGCCCTAATGTTTGTTTCATTTAATCTACCCTTGAAAGACAAATCATAAACCCTAGCCCATATAGTAAACTCCCATAATTGAATGTCAGAGGGTTTACAGTTACCTTGGATATTATTCATCAGAATAACATGTTGATCGAAGTCAGGGGCGGATCCAGGATTCTGAACCAGGGGTAGCGTAACTTTACATTACTAGAAACTCAAAAAAAAAAAGTAAACGTGCATTATTAATTCATGTATATCATACCAGTTTTGGAGATATTCCACGGGCAATTGCAGAACCCCCAATCGTATACACTAGGATCAAACACCAGCCAATCAACCATGCTACACTACAAACGAGAGGGAAGTGATAGTCTCAATACAAAACAGTTCATAGGCGACCGGTTCTTGCCAACGGTTAGGGTGAGGATCTACTATATCATAGAGCATTCGGGATTGCTTGCAAGTTCTTTGTATACCATTCTCCTAGTGAATTTGAATATTTTCAAATAAACGAGTCTCAAGTAAAGCACTTCCTATATCTTCACAATAAGCATAGAATACTAAAGACACTTACCCTTCTCCAACGCATACATATGAGTAATGATAGGCACCGCCCGCAGAAGGACACCGACTAAACAAATATGCGGTTCTTTGAACCGAACACATAACTAAACAAAAATGCACTTAATCAATTCGAGTGAAATGAACATGGTATTAACAAACAAACTAATTAACTCCTACAATCAACGAGCGGGCGGTAAACAACAACAACCATCTAAAAATTACTTTTCTTGTCCTATATTCAACTATATCTATTTTTTATCAATCTCTAAATCTTCACTTCTGCTCGAAAGTCTAACATTCACCCATCACATTATATAGGCAAAGCAAATTGATTTTTTTTTTTGCAAAATACAATTATTTAGCAGCAAAATTTAGCCATTTAGCTATATTTAAGTTTCCAAACTAAGACTGGTCTAAGTAAATCATTCAACTTCTATCAAGATTGAAATTTCTCAAAAAGATCTAGCTCATCACCATCATATACAAACTTTTGCACCCTTGAGTCCATCATATTCATCCTTGCCTCGCTCCTAAAGTTGAAACTTGTTGACAAAACTAAATGTTCAATTTTCCACATTGTGTTATTACACTTTATAGTGTTAATTACATAACCAAAAGTGACTAATCTTTCAAACCCTAGATCAAAATCCAAATTCCCTACTTCACTAACGTATTCAACAGGTGTTCCGTCATCTTCTCACACGTTCAAATTACAACAACAAACCCACAAAAAATCAAGTTAATGGCATGAAATGATGAAACCCAAAACAATCAATTATCATTCAACCAATAATAAACCGGAAAACAAGAAATCAAATCAAATACCTACTACCCAAGAAAATTAATTCCAAACATCAAAAACCCAAATACAAAATCAACCCAATAAACGAAAAAAAGGGGAGAATTCAAGACTAAGTAAGAGAGAGAGAAATACCTTGGCAAATGGCAAATTCAATCTCATCTTCAAGCTCATGAAATCGATTATTAAGTTGATTTGAAGTTGTTAATATTCTCACGATCTTTCCATGTGATTTGGGTCTCCCCGTAAAATGCAAATTATACGTAAAAATCAAACACGAAATAATCTCCCGAAATAAAGGGGAATAAACTAACAATGAGATTATAAATTCTCGCATAATGCGTTTTTCAATTTAGATCTGTAACTTCAATTACGACCCACGAGTATATGTTGAATCGAAGTCAGTAACTTCAATCGAATTGGTAAAAAACCGCGCTTCGCCACGGCCCACGGACCCTAATTTTCTATTAAACCCAACAATCTGAGTTCAAAAACCCTAAATTGCGATTAAATCCAACCCTAACTCACACACAATATGAAGATTGAAGAAGAACGGCGACTCCGAGGATGCTAGATTTACAATTTGAGGAAAAAGAAACTTACCATTTTGTCCGACGACCGACGACCGACGCTGAAGAGTTGAGAAAAGACTCCGACGAATGACGACCGACGCTGAAGAACGATCTCCAACGACTGAGAATCTCCGAGAATTGAGAGAGTGACTGAGTTTGAGATTTGAGAGAGTGAAAATGTTGTAATGAAGCGGCGCTGAAGAGTATTAGGTCGCGTGCAGTTTTTTGCGATTTTTTCGATTTTTTTTTTTTTTTTTTTTTTTTGAAAAAAACAGGGGTAGCACGTGCTACCCCTTGTTACCACGTGGCTCCGCCACTGATCGAAGTGCCACGGCTGCCCTTCAAGCACACATTGCTTATCTTTCCAATGGTGGAATTGAAAGACAAACAAATTCTTTCCAATGCTCTTAATATTGACCTCATGCTTAATTCACTTGCCAAATATTCTTCATGGTTGATATAAAGGCTACTTAATTAATATGTCTATTCGTCCATATTCGCCCCACCAACCCTAATTCAGCCCTAGCATCTTCCTCCTCCGAGTCATCTTCCACCCAGTCAATCGGTTCCACAACATCAGTCTTCGACGTGCTTATAACTCCCTCATCTCTCTTTTTGTTCGCCCCCATCATCTAGTCCCCTCTAGTTTGCTTAGGTAGATCGTTATCATCATTGTTTTCAGCATCCATGATTATCAGAATTGGATTCCCGATGCCACAAACACTGCCCCCCGAAGAGGAAACCCTAGTATCGAGACTAGCAAAACCCTCCCAAGGAAAACGTAGAGGGAACTTTTTTAACAACTAAATAATGTGTATCTCAGTCTAGCAATGTGTATATCCAACAATTATCTTGTTTGGCGTCATAAAAATACAAAAATCAGTTTTGGTATTGTAGACCATTAATTTATACATAGGGTCCTTATATATTTTCACCCATAGACCTCCAAAATGTCAGAATCCAACCTGGTAATTAGGAAACGAAATAAGCATGGCTTAGAACACAAAAGAAATTTGAACAGATCTAAACACTTCCTATGGCTGCCAATTAATCTTTTTAATAAATCTCGGAAGTGTATATATTATGTCATTATGATGAATTTCACCAAATGTCACCGAAAATAGAATGAAATGTGACAAAATACTAAAACAAATATCTAACTGTAGCTGGAAGGTGAACGTTCATGATATAGTCTTGCCAATTGATGCACTGAGGATCAAAGTTGAACATATCTTCATCCAAACCATATTGACGGGCAGTTATGAGCAACTTATTAGTATTTGTGTCCACAAAACTGCAAAGCCCAAACCACTAATTAAAAATGGAACTTTATCTGAGATAAGGAGATCAGAAGGGATGGTATAATACAGAAGTTATAATTACATACATGCCCTTGAAGAATAAGTAGGGCTTGTACAAGGCCACCAATCTCGTTGTTATTTTCAACTTTTTGTCAAAATTGAACAACATTTGATGCAAATTACTGCAACCCATTCTAGTAACAAAATTCAAGATCTGCAGAGAAAACATAGATCAGCACAAAGGAGGATAATTAGAGTTCAAATAAAGGTTTACGATCGTGACATATCTTTTATGTTGATGCTATATTGTAAATTTGTAATTAAACTTGAAGTACCATTAAAGATAATTAAAACTAACCATTTGCACCGTGAAGTGAAATAGGATGAGGATGATTTCGAATATCAATATGTTGCTTAACACGAAACCCTTCCTGATTTTGATAGGGTTGCCTTCACGATTGCTCCATGGGTTTTTAGAGAAGTAGGAAAAAATAAAATCCATGTAGCACTTCAAAACTTACAGGATTCCTATATGAGCTTCCCACTTGGTATATAGTCAAACATGGTTTGTTCACATTGGCCTTCATAGCCACAACAATGGAATTCACAAACATATCAGCCGGTATCTGCATATAATAGGAACATAATAAAGTGCAAATCAAACAAAAATTCAATTCTATTGCTATTTTATAAATCGGGTACATTTAATAAGGTGTTTGAAAAGGCAGTGATAAGGATGGTATTAAATACCAAGTATTGGTAACTACTCCTATATACTAATATATAGATTGACATTTCACTGTATCGTGTATACTTCCTTCGTCTCATATTACTTAAAACGTTTTGACTTTTACACTATTTAGTATTTACACACTCTCTTTTACCATGTTTTGTGAATTCTACATAAAGAAAAATATAGTCATGTGGGATCTTATTAGATTCACTTCGACATCTAGCTTCAAAATAAATAAAAAATATAATTTTACTTATAGGGAATTAGAGATATTAATCATTAAAGTTACACATTTGCAAGTGTGTCAGAAGATATGTTTCAAGTAATATGAAACAGAGAAAGTATATATATATATATACATATAGGACCAAATTCTAATGAGAACCAACTCTAAAATGAGATTTAAAAACCAATTACGTTCTTTTTATTGTTTTACAAAAGAGTACTTAAGTAAACTATTTTGATTCAAAGTAAATATCCAAAATTTGCGATTTTCCCTTCTTTGACCAAAATTAAGCCACTTCCATCGTCAAATTTTACCCCTGCAACTACGACCACTTAAACCCTCATGTATGCATGTAGGGGCGAAGCTACAAGAGGGGCCGGCACAATAATGACAGGGCCGGCCTTGCAGCACACCCTTGCGGTCCATGTATTCTTAAAGTGGTCCTTTCAGATTTCTAAGGTATTTTTTTTATTATTAAAATGGCTATTCTTGGTCTCGTCAAATTTTGATTTCTTGTTTTCTCCCTTATATGCCTGTGGAATGAACTAAATTTTGATTGGATTTGCACTAATCGAGCCAAGGTCTGCATATCTTGTGGTCTAGGGTCTTTTTCTTCTTCTCTTACACTCTTAAGCTATGATGCACGGACACTCTTTATGGGTCAACGTTTTCCCCGTTTCGGACACTTTACGTTTCCGACACTTTGGGACACTTTCAGAAACTTTGAGTTTTCTTTTTAAAATAAATAGTGGATTGAAACGAGATCGATAGTTTTTGTTACTAAACGATATGTTTTCCCTTTAAAAGCTTATATTTACCTTTCAATATCTTTAAACCTCTCAATGTATAGCCTAATCTACTATCAAAACTATAAAATATTGTGTTATTTCTAACGTTTCCCCGACATCTCCTCTTATCTACGTGTCCGTGTCTAGCTCTCAAGTGTGCTAGTCCTTTGGAAAGAATACAAATCTTTTAACCAAAAGGACATAAAACAAAAAGGAAGACTAACCAAGTCGAAGACGGAGCTGATATCGGCGGCGAAGACTCTTAGTGTTCCTTTTCCATACATAACAGCAACGGTATCAATAGTCCTACCACAAAATAAATAAGTTCAAATGAAAATTTTAAATGTGAAATGACCCAATTTTATAGTAATATTATATTAGTACGGCTGTATCGGCAGACATTAAAAGAAACAAAAAAAGATATTATAGTATATTAGTATTTAACTTTCAAACTTGTGCAATGTTTGAACGAAAACTAATTGTAGTTGTATTCTAAAATAAGAATATATGGTAATATTATATTACAAATTGAAGGATGACACTATAAATTTTAAGTTTAAGGTGTATTTTTCATATTAATCCCGAGTTTCATTTATTTATGAATAATCTCAAATTTAGAACTGTCCTTTTCATATTATTCTCAAATCAAAATTAATCGAGTCAATAAATAAAAAGTCCTTATCAAAAAAAAAAAAAAAAAAAAAGTCGTGTCTCATGCTCTAATTAACAATGGTGGACTAGTGGATAATGTAATGGAGAATGAGGATAGAAAATATATATATGAAATTTTAGGACCCTAATAAAAGGATATTAAGTTATCTTGGACCAACATATGGGGAGGATACTCACAAATTTGAAATTATTAAGTAATAAATCAATGTTTAGATCCCCAAAATTTCAACGTTTGGATTAATAGGGGAACACACCCCCAAAGTAAGGATTTATAATAAGGTCAATTTTTCTTATCAGAAATAATCGTAGAATTTGAAAATTTTGCGATGCAAATTGTATTCTAAAACAATAAGTATCCTACCTATCAAGGTCTTATTTTAGTTAGTAGATCAAAACAAATTGCATAGTAAATTTTTTGGCTTTAATACATTTAAGGAGATAGACGAATGGATGAGTTTTATTTTATAAGCTCTTAATTATATAATAAATTATTTTTTATTTTTTTGCAAACTCTTTCCAATGTTTCGAAATTTAGATTTTATTTTGTAGACTTCATATTAGAAGTATAATTAACTGCCCCACCTAATTATCTATGGTTTCTATAAATTTATATTAAGTCAATCTCTATTTTCTTATATCCTATACTCCAATATTACTATCATTTTTACCATCCTAGAACTCTATTTACTTCAAAATTGATCTTCAAATTGAAACATAGTCTGCTTAGGTGGCTTGATCTATACTCTCGAAAGTTTTCCTTTTATTAAAATATAAATATAGTTTGTAGAAAACATATTGAATAAGAAAACATATGATAATCATACTAACGACTGGTTTGGCAGGTATAATAAATTGTATTAATGATAATGAATGTATACGTACTTTTTAAAATATAATTTCAAGTCACTATCCATTAAGACTTAGATCTCCATGTCCCTTTAGAAAAGAGTATCCTAATTTATATTGTGTACCTCTAAAAAAATACTTATAAATCGCCATATTTGTTTTTTTATTCACAGACTTATTACCATTTATTAATGTTTAGACTTTTTAGTATTGAGGGGTATTGTGAATTTATAAACATATATGAATATACATTTCTTCACCAAAGGCTCTTAAAAAGGAAATTCATCGCTATAGACATTGACATGAAATTTATTGCCAAAAGAACATTAAGTTAGTATAAATGAACATATTTTATTACCGGCTACGGGGCGAGAAACAGATTGTACAATAATATTTACCTGCAACCTTCAAGCCAGCCAGAGAAAGGTTCTTTCAAAGTGCTGCACACAATGGTAGGCCTCATAACAACCACCGGTAGATTGCCTCTGAGTTTCCGTATTACCATTTCTCCCATCGCCTTAGTAAACACGTAGGTGTTTGGCCATCCATACAACTTTGCCCTATTATGTAAATAGGTAGAAAGCTATAGTCAAATAGGGAAATTAGGGCCTGACCTTCATAATTATGTCTACATAGTAGGTGCAATATATGTAAAATATGTACACATAAATGCTTGTATGATAATATGATCCCACTAACCGACACTAGATAAAGATATACTTTTGCATTTTATTACTCATATACTTCACTTATTAGTAATTATTGAATGTGGCCATATTATATATATATATATATATATATATATATATATATATATATATATATATATATATATATATATATCTGCTGGAGCTATATATCCTTTGAGATTCTTTTGAGCACCTTTTGTCAGCCAAAGTATATCATTTTTTACATTAGCTCTTGTCGCAGAAGGGGCCTTAGGAATGACCTCTTGCTACCTCAATCTCAGCAAATTTAGAATTTCTATATTGAAGGTGATAAAGGTGGTGATTCCTCTTTCAAGGCCTTTAATCCTGTCCATGGATTGTATAAACCTCATTGATGTGGTCAGATTTCTGCTCGCTCTTTGGCCTTTTGGAGGGCCCTTCTTCAAAAGTTTATCAAATAGGTTATGATGAAAGATTGTTGTATCTTCTCAAATAACTAAAGCAATATATTTTACTTCACAAAAGAAATAGAAAAAGGTCTGTTTTACTTGCTATGTTCCATTTAAACGACCATTATTTATAAGTTATATATATGCATTTAGAATGTTAGTTATGCAAGCCCACTAATAGTCTAACAAAACCTTTTGAGCCCGAAGACACTTTATGGGTTTTGGAGGTGTTCGAGTAAAACTTGTAGATGAATTGGAAAGATTTTGCCTACTCGTGTGGTGAAACCTGCCCCCGTAAGGTGAACCCAGTCACGCGGAGTTTTCTGTTTTTTCGTCGTAATATTTTTAGTTTTGATATGTTAGGGCTCTTTAAAGATTAATTATTACCTAATAGATTGTAAATTGTATTAGGGAGATAAATAATTAATTTCTGAAGTCTAGTTGGATTAGGTCTTGTTAGATGCTAATTTTTCAAGGCTTCTTGTTAGAATCCTGGTCTGAATTGTAGGATTGTATGATCCTCCTATCCAAATATGACTAAACGATTTATATTGTCTGCAGAATCGGACTGCCATAAGACCGGTATAGGATTCGTCATGAAAGCACAAAATATGTTAGGATCGGTTAATATCATACAGGATCGCTCAAATTGGGACGATCGTATAATATAGTTTTAAGAAAATGTTAAGCATTTGCTAATACCAACTATTTTTGGAAAAGAGACACAATCCTAAAATAAAATCACATAAAGTACGGATGAACATAAAGCTCAACATTTTTTCTACAATTTAAATATGTTTATTATTCAATTAATTAGTTGGTGATTATGATACTTTAGAATGTCGAGTAATATCTCTGTTCTTTTTTTTATATTGATAAATGCTAAGGCATTAGGGATGTCAACTATGTAAAAATAAATATGGCTGCATTGAAATATATTTTGAAATTTTAGTTGTTAAACACTAAATCATATTTCTTTTTTTACATAAATGGTATTGTAGGCTACTTCCAAAAATTTCCTTGAATTGTCATCTTGACTAATTACTTACTAGGGTATGTTGTACACATGAATATACTCAATTTCAATAATTTTCACTGAAAAAACATATAATATTACCGATTTAAACGTTAAATTTCAAATTTTTAGGATAACTTTATCAATTTTGTAGAATCTTATTAGGATCCTACAATCCGCATCTCCCGATTCGATCCTACTTCTGTTATTGTTCTAAAGTAGGATCCCGATACTAATAACATTGCTAATAGAAGTAGGATCTAATAATCCTCTATACAGAGGGGGAATGGGTTTATCATTTCGTATGCTCATCAAGTATGGGGAGTGATTATTACAAAACTCTTAGGTTTCTAGATAGAGTTCTTAAGAGATATAGTAATTCTCGGGATTTGTGAGTTTGGAGTTTTGCTACCTGTTAGAGCAACCCCAGCAGTTGCCCTTCTAGTGGGTTATGAGGAGAGAGAGAGAGAGAGTATAAAAGTAATATTAGTTTATTAGGAGAGAGAAAAAAATTTGGCCAAAAACCGACGCCCATTTCTTCAGCGATGGACCAAAAAGAAAAGAAGGAATTGGAGGAGAGAGAAAATATGGTGGGGTAGGTGGAAGAGTGAGGAAGTAATAAAATAATTAATGACCACAAATTATAGGGTAACCATTAGATATGCTCTAAGTGGTTTTCCACATTAAATTTGCATTTGTTATTGTTTTAATTTCCCGCTCCTTACTATGCTTTCGCATCAGTTCTAATAATGAAATGAATGTTTGATACCTTTGACTTCCTAAAATCTTCATCCTTTCTCTGATTGCCTTTTCTGGAACTTCTCTGGCTATAAGATTACTTATAGTTTGTTCAATGAGCTTTTTCTCTGAATCAATATCCAAGGCAGCCTCTCCACTCAAAGTCTCACCCATGCCATATAAGTTTTCAGGTATTAATCCTGCCTTCTCTCCACAAACATATGCTGAGACAAGAAAAAAGTTTGTTAATTTTATTATAAAACACTGCCCACAACAGGAGGCCGGGGTTGGCACTTGACACTTACCAGTTGACACGTGGATGAGCAACTCTATTTTAGCACAATTCTTGGCGAAGTTTATCACATTCTTAGCTCCTAGGGTATTCACACCCAATGCAACATCATACCTACACATATAGTCAACAAGATGTAAATAAGTACTTCATTCCTTTCACTTTCTAGATAATAATCAACGCACATTTTCTATTTAGCACGATTATATGAAATCCGAATTACAAGCCAGAAAATGAGATATCTCTTGTATATTCTGATAGAGATCAATATTATGCATATATTATTATTCTCTATCATATTCAAGTGAACCTAAAATTGGTATATCTCACAGCTTAATGTTATGTTTTAAAACATAGTTAATTAGTAACTATAATTTTTTGATTAAATTGTATATGAGGCATTTTAAAGTTAATTAAGTACGGTTGTAAAAAATTAGGTACGTACATTAGAATATTATAATAGATATATTCAAAAAAGTCACTTAATAATGTTTCTAAGTAATAATCCGTATGACCTATATATCTAGATGACATTAGTCTACTCTCTTAAAAACTTCATTATGAATATGCACGACTTCGAAAAATGAAAACAATACTCCCTCCATTTTAAAAAAGATGATCTATTTTGACTTGCACTTGCTAATTTTCACAATTTTGTTCATGAAGATCGTCTCTAATTATTCATTACTAAAAGTTTATAAAAAATTAATATCTTAAAAATATACGTCAAAACATATTCAACAACGTATTGTTTGCTAATTTTATGTACATAAATATGGTCAACATAGAGTTTATGGATAATGTACAAGTCAAAATAAATACAACATCTACATATTTAAAGATAGACGGAGTATAAGATTACTTAATTATGTGACATTATCCTTCCATTTTAACATGCTATTCCCACACATTATATTCCTACCTAGTTAAAAACGTATGACAATGACTTATTATAAGACGGTAAAGATTATTTTTAGAAAAAAATATCAACCCTTCAAAATACAGAAGTCACATCTCTGACAACGAAATATTGTGAAAGTCTCCTCAGAAGATTTCGCGGAACAAGATTACTTCCTGCCAAAACTTAGACCTCTCTTCCCGTCAAAAAAAAAAAAAACTTAGACCTCCCTAATACTTCTAGGCTTCTACGCAAACTTTTAAATAAAACAATCACTAGATATTGTTAAACTATGTCTTAAATTAATTATTTGGCGCTAGGATTAACCAAGTACGGGGTATTCTCTATTACATAAGTATAAACTCTATTATTAACTTCTGTCCACATATTTTGTTATTTGTATTCTCTCTCTTAAACCTTATAAAATCGGTTCTCCCCGTTTGTGTGACGCTTACTAACACATTGTTAGTGAACCACGTTAAATTCTTATGTCGATTGTTCTTTAATTACTTTGTTCTTTATTGCGTTCGTTACAACAAATATTAACGATATTATAATTAAAGTAACACAGTATTGAAGAGATCCATAAATTTTAAATATATATGTACCTTTCCTCAAATTTTGTTGCTGCTGCTACGTTAATAACAATATCTATACTCTTGTACATTTCTTCCATTTGATCAGCTGTAAGTCCAAGATTCTCGTGCGACGCATCACCCGCAACTGCAGTTATTTTCTCAGATACAAAAGAATCAAAATCAGAGCCCCATATTTCTCTTAAAACTTTGAACAACTCCTTGCCTAACACCTACATCAAATTGAAGACAACTAGGTGAGATCACAAATTGCATATAAAAATTGACCATTTTCATCACATTGTATAACTCTGGTCGTACTGGTGGATCGACATACCTCATCTCGCAGCCGCGAGTCGACTGACTTAGCATCTCTAGCCCTTACAAGAAGGTATAATCTCTTCACGTTTGGTTGAACCCGAAGAATCTTTTCCAAAAGAACTGCAAGTATAATATGAACAGTACATGTTGATACCACAAAAATTTTCTTTGACAAATTCATTGCACAGTACTTACTTACACAATGCATAACTATTGATACAAAGATAGAGAAGAAAGAGAAAAAAAATTACTCTTAGCAATGAAGCCAGTTGCACCAGTAACGAAGATGGTTTTGTTGCGAAGAAACTCAGTTATGCTGCCAAAATCCATAATTAGATAACTCCGTCAGAAGATTTACTGGTAGATAGATTTCCAGATGAATTGATGATAGGTTTTCAAATGAATTAGACACGCTTAAGACTTTTCAGATGTCCTTCAAAGCGACAGCTAGCTTTAGCTGGGCAAATCGAGTATTAAATTATCACAGATTCACTTCTAAAAAGAAGAAAAAAAACCGTTATTAGTAATAAAATTGTACCAAATTTAAATAATCTATCAGGCAATTAATGCTGGATCTCGACCATCACAACTAATAAATAGTTAAGAGATAATAAAAAAAAATCATATGAAAGTGGAATTCACGTATAGATATCTTGATTGACTGATTATATTAACATAATTATGTGAGAATCTAATAAAAAATGTAATCTTGTAATTTATGCGAAAAAAATTATTTATGGCATGTAACAACCTGAGCACAACTCCCATAGGTTAATCATTTCGGAATGTTTTATGCTTTTGCTCAGTCTCTCTATTTCTGTTCTTTATTTGCTAGTTGCTACTATATTGATATGATTTTGACATTGTCATGATTGCGGGACACTTTCAAGGTGTTCAATTCAATTATTTGCTTATTAATTACCCTAGGAAGGCTAACATTACTATGGTGATAGTATTTTTTTTGGAAAAACTTTGTCTATCCATCGGGTAGACTACTTACCATTAATAAAGACTTGTTGATGATTATGGTAATGGAATCCAACTCAACATAATTTTTTTCTATTTTTAATATTCTATTAGTAGTGGGTTGTGTCACGCGGTGGGTAGGTGTAGCAGAATGTCTTTTTTTTTCTCCCGAGCTCATTCAATCCTTGCAATTTCATAAATTACAAAGTAATGATTACATCAAAAAACTATACAACAATATTTTGGTGGGATACTTACTCCTCGCCTACACAACTTATATTTTTACGGGTTCATAATTTTACCGTTGATTATATGGGATAACATGCTCCACACTTACTTCAAATTTGTTGTGAACTCTTAAGCTCTCCATATATCTTGCGAGTATGTGTTGCTCTCTTAACTCAATCAAGTGCATTGTTGCCTTTATATATTGTTATATGTATCTTCATATCTTCTAGTAATTATGACTTTTCTATATGTTAGAACCTTCTTCATATTTCTTGTTGTGAGATTAGTTACTAGAACCTTCATTCTCCTTTTTTTCTTCTACACATCTTAGCTCTCTCATCATCCAATATTTTTTTTTTTTTGATAAGTAAGTATGAGGTATTATATTTCCAACAGCAAAAACGATTACAACTCACAATCCCTCCTCAAGCAAACCATCTAGGATGGACTCCAAGGGAGGGATCAACAAAAGACAACCAAATTACAGAGACTCAATCCACAACTTATCTCCAGTACTAACTTTCTTAGGCAGACAACTAAGACTCTTAGCCTTCACTATACTTTGTATGTGCTTTACAGTATAATCAATGCTACTCACTTTATACAACCAGTAAGCTTCATTTCTAACTTTCCATATACAATAAGCTACAACTTCCAGAGCAGCAGCCTGTATAAGTCTCTTTACCTTGGATCCCCTTCTTCTCCTGGCTATCCATTCAATGATTTGAGTAAAACTCAAACTCTGATTCTGAATTCCACACCATTGCTTGATCCTGCTTACACATTCCTTACTAAAATGACAAGTGAAAAACAGATGGTCATGGGTTTCAGCCTGAGCACCACATATCATACATAAATCATCCTCACACACACCAATTCTGTGAAGCTTTTCCTTCGTTTGCAATCTAAGCTGCATTACCAACCAGGAACAAAACTGATGTTTGGGTAGGCCTAGCCTTCCCCAAATTACCTGACTCCATAGTAACTTTTCATACTCTCAAAAAGCTTCATATAAATATATTGAATTGAATATGTTTGCATTTGCTGAACTTCAGAGGCAGTGAAATGATTTTTGAACTTTTCTTTGATGTTGCATAATTGTCTCCAATACCAGCTGCACGTATTCTATGGCACATAATCCCACCAAACATCCTGTTTAATATAGATATTGTGGACCCATTTCACCTAGAGATTGTCTATTTTCTTCTCAACGGCCCACACATACTTCCCAAGTGCTGCAATATTCCAAAACTGAATATTTCTTACCCCTAAACCACCTGCAGACTTAGGAGTACACACTCTCTGCCAATTAACATATCCAGGCTTGTTGCTGAATGAGTCCCCTGACCATAGGAAAACTCGACATATTTTTTCAATCTCATGAAGCACATGTCTAGGAATCACAAAAACCTGAGCCCAATATGAGTGCATACTAAGGAGTACATAATTTATTAATTGAAGTCTCCCAGCAAGAGAAATGTTATTGGTTCCCCAAATTCGTATTCTAGCTATGTTCAGTTAACTTCTCACAATCAACAATTGATATTCTTCCAGAGAAAATAGGCACGCCTAAATACTTAAAAGGAAGATATTCCCTAACAAACCCAGAATTGTACAGGGCCCTTTGCACCTCTGTATTATTCATCCCACTACATTAGATAGCAGATTTATGCACATTTGCTTGCAAACCAGAGGTTTCAGAGAAAAGTTTAAAGCCTTTCAAAAGCAGCATAAAAGGATGTCATCAGCAAAACATAAGTGTGTGAGCTTCATTAGAGAGCATCTAGGATGAAACTTAAAGCCTGGTTGCTCACTAACTTTCTTCAAGACTCTGGATAAGTACTCCATGCAGACCACAAATAAGAGGGGGGACAAGGGATCCCCTTGTCTGATGCCCCTCTTAGAGGGAAAATAACCATGTAAAGCTCCATTGACCATTAAGGAAAATTTGGGAGAAGTCACACAAGTCATGACCTGCCCTATAAATCTTCTAAGGAAACCTAAATGCTCCAACATCTCTTCCAAAAAAGCCCATTCTATGGTGTCATAAGCCTTTCGCATATTTATTTTCATCATGCATCTTGCACTAGTACTACTCCTTCCATAGTGCTTCACTAGATCTTGACAAATCATAATGTTGTGCATAATGTATCTACTGTATACAAATGTACCTTGATTATCTATGATAATGTCAGGCAAGACCACCCTCAATCTATTGCAAAGGACTTTTGTAATGCACTTATATATGACATTACAACTAAAAATGGGCCTATAATCACCTACATAACTAGGAAACAACACCTTGGGAATAAGAGTGATTTTAGTAGAATTTACCTCACTTGAAGTCTTTCATTCTGAAAAAATCCACAACAGCTTCTATAACATCTGGGCCAACTATGTGCCAGCAATCTTTGAAGAAGTGAAATGTAACTTCCCAAATAAAATAAGGGCTTTCTCTCTCTAGTTTTTCTCTCCACACTCCTGAAATGTGGTAGACATGGCAAGAACTTCTAGATCTAAGCAGAAAGCCATCAAGCATAGGAATATGTCGGGAAAAAAGAAGGGGTCGAATCCTGACTCTCCTGCGAAGAAGATGAAGTCAGTAGATTTGTTAATTGGTGTGTCCTGTTTGGAGATTGATAATGAAACGGAGATCATTCATGAGGAGATCCTATCACCTCGGTCATCGCTGAAGTCACTACAACATCAATCGGAGCTGCGAACTACCTTCTCTGCCTGGCTGGACTCAATTCATCATGCAACACGCGAAAAACTCCGGAGCGAAGGACCCATTTCCGATTCTATTTGATCCTGCTCAAACTGAATTGGAAAAGTCTAGTAACTCTGAGAAGCAAATAATCGTTGATAACCCTAGTTTTAACCGAAATATAGTGAAAATTGGTATGGAGGACATTCAAACTGAAATTGACTTTTGGAACTCCGTAATATATTGCTATGTGATTGGTGCAAACCCTCCTATTGCTGTTTTGGAAGGATTTGTGAGGAGGATTTGGAGATCCTATATGGAATTGATAAGGTAGCAATGGTTTAACTTGGTATTTTTGTGGTGAGGTTCATAACTATGGAGAAGAGAGATCTGATTTTGGCGAATAATGTTGTGTTCTTTGACAATAACCCAGTAGTTGTGAAGCCATGGAATCATTTGGTGGATATGCATAAGGACGTTGTTAAAAGTGTTCCAACTTGGGTACAATAATTGAAGTTAGATTTTAAATATTGGGGAGAACAATGTATCTTTAAGATAGCTGGGGGGATTGGTAAGCCCATAAAACTGGACCAAGCTACTTTGAAGCCCGAGAAACTCCAGTATGCTAGAATGATGATTGAGGTTCAAGTTGATCAGTTGTTTGTGGAGCAGGTTGAGTTCATAAATGAACACTAGTGGAAAAAAACCTCATCTGTCACTTAGTAACAGATGCGGTTTTTACAAAACCGCATCAGAAAATCAATTAAAAAAATGGGAAAGAAAGCTAGAAGGAAAATCTGATGCGATCCTCTTGTGGACCGCTTTAGATTAATAAAACTGATGCGGTTTTTTAAGAATCTGATGCGGTTCCTAGGACCGCATCAGATTTTCTAAAAAAAACTCGTGGCCCATTTCCCTTCCTTACAACCCCAGCCCACATAACCCATTTCCTTCTAACCTATTTCCCCTCTCTCTCTCATTCACGGCGCCCTCCCTCCTCACTCAACCACACATCCTCCTCTCACCTCTCTCGTTCTCTCGTTCTCTCGTTCTCAAACACCACCACACCTCCTCCTCTCTCCTCTCTTCTCTGTCGTTCTCAAACACCAGAGTCGAGAAACCCCTAACCACACACCTCCAACGCCAAGCCACAACCTACACGAAACCCTAACCACACACCGCCAACGCCAACGCCAACGACACCAACGCGACCAACCAAGAAAGGAAACGACCGCGTCCTAGTTTTCTCAACCCTTGGATTCATCTTCAACGACGCCCAGATCTAGTAGCCGTCACCTCCTCGAAACGCCGACCACCACCCACACATCACGATTTTTTTTCGTTTTTTAGTTGATTTTGTTAATTTTTGTGGTGATTATTATCATGTAATTTCATATTATTCTAGACCTAGGTTTAATTTCGTTTAATTGTCGTTTTTCGTTTCTTATTTTTCTATTAATTAGTTTATGCTCTGTAATTTTAGATTTGGTTAATTACTTTATCTTTTTCATTAATGTAATTTATATAATTTATGTTTCGTAATTTAGTTCATTTGTGTTTCATTTTCGTTGTTGTAGTTTATTTTCGTTGTAATTTAAGTATTTTATCATTGAAATTCATCTTCTGTTTAGTTTATGTTATATTTCAGTAATTTCAGTATGCTATTTTTTAGTTTAAATTCGTTTATTGGATTTCGCTGCTGCGTTGATGTCTTGCTGTAACTTTTTTTTTTTTCAAAAAACACAGAATCTGATGCGGTCATTCTTGAAAACCGCATCAGATTGTTACCATACTGATGCGGTTTGGGTCCGCATCAGATTAACCGCATCAGTTTTTTTTGTTAGCTGCTGCGGGCCCATCTGATGCGGACCAAAACCACATCAGTAAGCCCGGTTTTGACCGCATCAGATGGGCTTTTTTCCACTAGTGGAAGCTGACCAATTGGTGAAGGTGGATGTCATTTATGAATGGAAGCCAACTTTCTGTAGCAAGTGTAAGGGAATGGGACACAAACAAGAGGAGTGCAAGAAGAGTTCAAAGAAGGTATGGCAGCCAAAAACTAAACTTGTTCCTAGTATTGTGGAGAAACCTACTGAGGGTGAAAAGAGAATCCAGGAGTTTCAGAGTGTGAAGAATCCTGCAAAGAGAATAGAAACAGCAGCTAAACCTCCACAACTGCATAACGGTTTTGAGGCTTTAGCTTATGAGGAATTTGAGATGATCCAGGAGGAAGAAGTGAAGGAGGGTGAAGACAATGATGAGACTAATGCAGATGCTGAAGTTGTTAGGGTCATTGCTGGTGGTCATGCTCAAGATGGAGGAGTGGAAGGCCTCCTATTGAGCATGGATAGAATTGTATGCTGGAATGTCAGGGGGATTAACCATGCTAAAAAACAAAAGGATGTTAAGAGATTTCTTAATGTGGGAGCGATTGGGATGGTTGGTCTCCTTGAAACAAAGGTAAAGGCTTGCAACATGGGGGGCCTTTACACGAGTTTATGTTCTGGTTGGTGCTTCTCTTCCAATTCTGCTTACCATAAGGGTGGAAGAATTGTGATAGCATGGAATCCAAAAAGATTTGTGGTTACAATCTTGGCAGTGTCAAGTGAAATTGTGCATTGCAAAGTTGCTACAGTGCATGGTAGGGAAGAATTCTTATGCACCTTTTTGTATGCTTTTAACGAAGCTAGTGGTAGATTGGAGGCTTGGAGAGATTTGGAGGAGATTGCTAAGGGCTGCAAAATCCTTGGATTTTGACTGGTGACTTCAACTGTGTTCTAAATTTAAATGAGAGAATAGGGAGTGTTGTCAGGCCTCAGGAAACAAAAGCTCTCAGGAAGTGTATGGATGTTTGTGGTTTGAAGGATATGACAAGTACATTATGTCTTTATACCTGGAACAATAAGCAGACTGGTAATGGTATAGTTCTTTCTAAGTTGGATAGGGTGATGATTAATGATGAATGGGAAAAATTGTTTCCTACAGCTGCAGCCCATTTTATGCCTGAGGGGTATTTTGATCATTCACCAATGATGGTGAATGTTTATCCTCAGATTGAAACGGGCAGGAGACCTTTTAAGTATTTCAAGATGTGGAGTTCAACTACTTCTTTTAATGACATCATTGATGAAGGTTGGAACGTCCAAGTCAGAGGAGCTCCTATGTTTAGGGTTGTGCAAAAACTAAAATGTATAAAGGCTGAGTTGAAGAAATTGAATGTCAATGGTTTTTCTGAGATTCATTGTGCTGATGTTGTAGATGAAAATGAACTTTTGCAATGTCAGCTGACTGTTCATGCCCAGCCAAATGATGTCAGCCTTTATGAAGCTGAGAGAGTTGCAGCAAAGAAGTACATGGATCCATGGTCACTACTTGTCTTTTTTAGCTCAGAAGGCTAAACTTGCATGGTGTAAAGAAGGGGATGAAAATTCTACTCTGTTTCATCAGTCCATCGGGGCAAGGAGAGTTCAAAATACCATATATGCCATTCATGATGATGAAGGTGTGTGGAAAGAAAATGTTGGAGCTGTAAATGAAGCTTTCTTGAAGTATTATCAGAAGTTACTTGGTTCGACATTGCAGAATAGAAAGAAAGTGAATGCTGAAGTTATCAATATGGGTCCCAGGATCAATGCAGAGCAAAGTGAGTTGTTAGAGGCTCCTTTTAGTGAAGCTGGTGTCAAATATGCTCTATTCTCTATCCCAAGGAATAAATCTCCAGGCCCTGATGGATTTAGAGGTCATTTCTACAAGGATACATGGCACATTATTGGAAGTGAAATGACTCATGATATCCTCAACTTCTTTGAAACTGGTAAACTTCTCACTGAATTAAATGGTACTATTCTTGCTTTAATTCCTAAAGTAAGTTGTCCTAGTAGTGTTGTAGAATTTAGGCCTATTGCGTGTTGTAATGTATTGTATAAATGCATCACTAAGATGATTTGTAGTAGGTTTAAATTGGTGCTACCTGATATCATAGCAGAAAACCAGGGGGCTTTTGTCCATGAGAGATTTATTATTCACAATGTTATGGTCTCTCAAGCCATTGTGAGATTTTATGGTAGGAAAAATGTCTAAGCTAGTTGCATGATGAAGTTGGACATGAAGAAAGCGTATGACACCATTGAGTGGGAATTTTTGCAAGAAATGTTAAAAGAATTACATTTTCCAAGGAAATTTATTTCTCTTATAATGACTTGTGTTAGGACTCCAAAATTCACTCTCATGATAAATGGGTCCTTACATGGGTATTTTAAATCAAAAAGAGGCTTGAGGTAAGGAGACCCAATGTCTCCATTACTCTTTGTTATCTGCATGGAGTACATGTCTAGAGTGATGAGAAAAATGAGTGAAAGCCCTGAGTTTGTTTTCCACCCGGCCCTAGATGTATGTCTTTGAAGCTCACCCATCTGGTTTTTGCTGATGACATCATTCTTTGCTGTGGGGGTGAGTTTGCTTCGATTTATTTGATGCTTTAGGCCTTCACTTTATTCTCTGAGTCTTCTGGTCTATGTATTAGTGAAGCTAAGTCAGAGTTCTATACTGCAAATGTGGAGTCTGGGTTGATTGAAAGAATAAAGGATGTGACAGGGTTTGGTTACAATAAGCTTCCTTTTAAATATTTGGGAGTTCCCATTTGTGCAAAGAAAATTTCAGTGGCTGAATGTGCTAGTTTGGTGGAAAAGATGAGTGGAAGAATCAAGGTTTGGAGTAGTAGGAATATCTCCTATGCAGGGAGAGTGCAACTGATTAATTCAGTTTTTTTAAGTATACATCAATAGTGGGCTCAAGCCTTTATTCTTCCCAAGACTATTCTGCATGATATTGAAAGAATCTGTTGGGCTCTTTTGTGGAGTGGCTCCTTTTATAGCTCAAAGCTTGGGAATATAAGATGGGAGGAAGTTTGTAGTCCAAACTCAGCGGGTGGACTTGGTATAAGGAGAGTGAAAGAATGGAATAGAGCTGCAATGGCAAAGTATGTGTGGGCAATAGCTACAAAGCATGACAACTTGTGGATAAAATGGATTCACTCAGCTTATGTCAAGGATACTGATTGGTCGTAGTACAAGCCACATGGGGACTGTTGTTGGTATTGGAAGCAGATTTGTAAGGTTAAAGAGGAGATTAAGGCATATATCACTTTACAAGACCTACATCAGATGATAAAGTTTAGTGTGAGGAAGGTGTATGAATTGATGACAGGGGATTGGGAGAAAGTTCACTGGGATGTTTACATTTGGAACAGACTAGCTATGCCAAAGCATAGGTTTATTAGGTGGTTGGGTATAAAAGGTAAGCTCAGGACTGCTGATAGATTGCATAATATTGGTGTTCTAGCTGATGATGTCTGCCAGTTCTGTATTCATTCTGAAAATCACGCTCATCTTTTCTTCAAGTGTCATTACACTAAGCAATGCTTATAAGAAATGTATAGATGGCTGATGGGGATCAAAAGTACCCACGAGGATTTCCAACGAATTATTCACTTCTTGAAAAGAAGTAAGCGTTCAAAATTCCAAAAGAATGTGGTGTCAGCTGCAATTTTGGCTACTGTGTATTTAGTTTGGTGGGTTCGCAATGAGGTCATTTGGAATGGGGTTGTTTGGAAGGTGGAGAAAATTGTTGCTAGATTGAAGTATGAGTTAGGTGTGAGAATTGATGCAGTTCTGCCTCAAAAAATATCTTGTAAAGATAGTAAATGGTGGGATAAAATTAAACACAGTAATATTTAGTTTTGTTCTAGTTTTTTTGGCTAGTTAGGTTGGAAATTCATTTTTTGGTCTGAATATAACTCTCTTACCTAACAAAAAAAATCTTTGAAGAAGTGGCTACCAAATTCATCTGGGCCAGGTGCCTTATCTCCATGTATAGACCACATAGCCACCTTCACTTCCTCTCCAGTAACAGGCCTTAATAGGTTCTCACAATGCTGTGCACTCACCATAGGCCCTGCTGCTAAAATGCTCCTCTTTACTTGCCTTCTCTGTTGCATTTTATCACCAAGCAGGGACCGGATAATAATCAAGAAAAGCCTGAGTGACTTGTGCGAAGTTGATTAACCCATTCTCCTGTCTCATTATGGATCCCAAACACAACATTTTGGATTAGTCTTTTTTTATGCTTTAATGAAACAACTTGGTGTTTGAGTCACCGTCTTTGAGCCACCCACATTTAGCTTTTTGTTGTAGAAAAGCATATAAGAAGCATGAGCTATTTTATCTTCCTGTGCAGCTTGAAACTCTTTTCTTCTCAACTCTAAGTTGTCAGGTTGTTGATGTAACTGGACCTGACACTCTCTTTGAACAACAGCAGTAGTGATCTCATTAGCTTGCAAATCTGAAAAACCATCCTTGTTCAGTTGTTTGAGTTTGATCTTCACCCTCTTCAATTTCTGAGTGACTTTGAACATAGGAGTACCCACAATCACTTCATTCCAACTATCCTGAATTAATGCTTCAAAATTTCCAGCATTCTTCCACATAGCAAAGTACCTAAAAGGCTTCTTGCCAGAATTCAAACTAGGATGAGTGATTAACACCATAGGACTGTGATCAAAATCCCCCTCAGGGAGAAACATAGCTTCAGTGTATTGATAAGCTAGCATCCAGTCAACATTACACATTACCCTATCTATTTTTTAGAACACTCGAGCATCTTCACTTTGTTTGTTATTCCAAGTGTAGAAACAACCTGTTGCTTTCATGTCCTCCATATTACAGCTTTCCACACATCTCCTAAAATCAACATATTCACTACTTCTAGTAGGAGCCCCAATTCTGTCCTCCATATTCAAGACACAGTTGAAGTCCCTCATCCACATCCAACCAGCATTATGAACCTTCAAATCTTCTAAATCACCCCATAATACTCTCCTACTACTAGCATCATTGAAAGCATATATAAAAGTACCATAGAACTCATCTTGGCCATTCTTAGGTTTAACAAAACAATGTATTAACTGACTAATGCATTTAATGATGTTAACATCAAAAAAAATTGGATTCCAAAAAACCACAATCCTTCCACCTTTATGAAATTGAGAGTTAGAAATAAAGCACCATCCAGGACACACTTATGTAAAGTTTTCCCATATTGGAAACCTTCACCCTTGTCTATAAGAGACTTACCAGTCCAGCAGAATAAGCTTGGATGAAACTCCTCACTACCTTCTGCTTGCTAGGACTGTTTATGCCACTTATGTTCCAGCAAACCAATTTATTCATGAGGAAATGGAGGATTGTCACCCCTCCTAGCTTCATTTGCAACTATTTTACACATGATTTGCCCCACAACAACCTTTTCTTCTGTCAACACTTGGAAAGGATTCATGCTAGGCACCATCCCTGCCTTTTGTGGTGGCCTTCTAGGTGTAGTATGAACCACCATGAACCCTTCCTCATCTACCTCCCGTCTCTTATTACTATGCTCTGTCCTGTTCTCAACCACTGCAACTTGTGGTACTGACTGTACCTTTTATTTCCACACCTTCCTTCCAATCTGACTTCTACATTGTTCAACAGGATGCCCAAATTGCTGACAATTGCCACAAAGTTCAGGCTTCCATTCAAAAACTATCTTCACCTGAGTAATGTCATTCTTTTCATTTTTAAAACAAACCATCTCAGGAAATTTTTGATTAACAATAGCCTCCACTAACACCCTTGCATATCGTAATCTTTCTCGTTTATGAGTTGCCTGATCAGTTTTCACAAGTTTACCAATCACACCAACAATCTTGAATAAGCTACGTTCTCCCCAGTACTTAATATCTAGATTGTGCAGCTGAATCTACATAGGTACTGTTCTAGTTACTTCTTTGGTAAGATCCATCTCAGGGGTCCAAGCATTGATAATCATCGGTTTCTTATCAAAGAATTGAAAACCGCCATTAAGCACCTTGTCTCTTTTTTCCATAGAAGTGAATCTTACTATGAAAACACCTTTGTTCACACTTGCAACCTCATCTACCCCCATATTCTTCCAATTCCTTCGAATAAACCCCTCCATTACATATATAGGTGGATTTGCCCCTAAAATGTAACAAATTACAGCTGAATTCCATAAGTCTATTTCATCCTGAATGTCCTCAACATCAATTTTCACACACCTAGACTCATCAGCTATCACAGGATTCAATTCAGTGTTCAAATTCAATTGATTCATCCGATGATGCTCATTTTCAATCATATTATTGTCTCCATTTCCATTCAATTGAAATTGCTCATCAATTATATTTCTAATCGGAGAATTCGTATTACCTGAATTCCTTACTTGCAGCACAGGGGTTTCAGATCTCTGACTCGTCGATTTGCTTTTAATTGTCGTCATCCAGTCAGAAAATTGAGTTCGAATCATCGATTGTTGCTTCAAATCACGCAATGTTGATTGAGGTAATAAGTTTTCACCTAAATCCTCCAGCGATTTATCTCCCGAACTTTCAAACTCCATCGCTTGAACTCCCAATATTTCATCCATGGTTCGAGTTTTCTTCTCATGAGAAGAAGAAGGCACTTTCTTCGAATTATTGCTAGAGGTTTTGGATTTTCCTTGAGCTCGAGCTTTCCTAGCCATGGCAGCTCCCTACACACAACGTGTGCATAGAGAGAAAAGCTAGAGAGAGAAAAAATCCGCCTCTTTTTTCATTCTAATTGCCTATTGAGTATCATCATCCAATATTTCAATTCTTCTAATATCTAGATTTTTCTAAAATGATCTTCAACACTCCCTCTAATTTTAGAGAAATGATACAATTTTTTTTGGCTCCCCCTAAGAGTAAATCTCATCATATCTTCATTTTTCAACCAATATAATTTCAGCCCTAAAATTTAACCCTAAGAGAAATGATACAATTTGTTTTGGCTCCCCCTAAGAGTAAATCACATGTCACCTATCTCCATTTGCTTCACGTTCAAAAATATTAGTCTTTCCATTCGTACACTTCACACTTGTATTACCAACAATTCACTAATGCACATGTAACAGCCCGCGCATTCGAGCTGCTAGCTAATCACACTTAAAATAAATAAATCTCAATTACCACTTAATAAACCTCGAATTACATTTATTCGCAACGGAAACATAACCTATAAAACGATCCTGGACCTATGGGTTATGGCCCCACAATACATCATTCTTTAGAAGAAATCCTTCATGCATAGCTACTCTGACCGGAACCTCAAAATGTAATACAACCAAATATCACAAAAATATAATTAATAAAACATCTAACTATAACTTTAGTCTAGCGTTTACAACGTAAGCATCTTCTCGCTCATTTAACATATTCCAAGTTCTCGATACTACACCTGCAAAATGACTAACAATGAACTCTGCCCCCACCAGAACAGGTTCGAGAACAAAATCAGAAAAACTGAGTACACACTGTCCAACCAGAAGTCCATTTAGTGGCTTAAAATATGGTTGCTTAAGTTACCAGTTCTCATTTAAATACGTAATCTCACATTATACGAGTAACAAATATGAAGGTAACAAAATATACTCTTTAGTATATAATATAAAATATCAGAACGATTTTTACAACACTTCAGGTCATACTAAACAACCACAGGATAACTCATAAATCTTTTGAAAACAAAATATAAACATAACAGCTCACTTATAATATGTTCCATAGAGACTTCCTTGTCTTTCAGCTAAATCATATATAACATTAAGTAAGTCTACCAAATACATATACATTACTTAGAGAGATTCTAAGAATCACAACCTCTACTAGAAAATCCTTTTGTAAATTCACTTTATGGGTATTACGTCAAAACACATACTCCTTTAAAAACTTCACTAAAACAATATACATAATTAACTATCAATTTAAATATATCATGGAAGCATATCTCCAAAAAGAAAATCTTTTGTAATTGTTCCATTTCCTTGGAAGAAAATCCCATTCATAAGTCATTAAACTGTCGTATCAGACATAAGCTTTTAAAAAATAACTGTATGAGTTTCCAGATAAAATTTTCGAGACCAAAGTATACTTTCTTAGTTTCTTCCTTAAGCCAGCTCACCAAACAACCGGGGAAGAGAATACGAATAGAGAGGGAACTATGCCACCACCTCTAAACTCATGGGGACGTCTCCCCCACCAATATTTGTACAGCTTGCAAGACTTATTTCCAGGACATGTCCTATCATTTTATATTACACACGTACCATGATGTGTTCATCACTACTCTTGCAGTTTCTTCCATATCATTAATAGATCTAGAAGACCTGATTTATAATTTCACAAGTCCATATTTGCTCATAACTCAAATTCATAATTTATGAAGTTCACGATCAAAATCTCAAACCATAGTAAAGAGTCTTTCATACTTTCAGAATTTCATATAAAACTTATATCGCAAATATTTTAACAATTGTCTTATACCCGAAATCATAACTCAACATCATTGATCAAAATTCCTTTGTTTTCTCTGGAACTTTCAAATACATCTATAGTTTAGATTGAAAGCGAGTTCATAAAGATATCGAATCGACATTCCGGCCTCGTTCATAAATCGGAGTACTTGTTGTAAAACACTAAAACCAACTTATACAATTAGATATATCAAAGATTCTTGCATAATTTCTCATAGTTACACTTTCATATAAAAGATCAACTTATAAGACTTAAGAAAGTCTATTATAAACTCGATCTGAAAAACAAGTAGATTTAATAATAACCCACATTTATATTCTTAAATGATTCAACTATCTCCAATCGCTTCTTCATAATCAAAAGTTCACGCAATAAAAACTCTTCACGTTTTTTTTAGCTTTCGCTCATAGCTTAAAACCAGTCATGTAGTCAAACAACTCTTGTAAACACGCAAATAATATTTTGAATAATTATGTATTTATATAAAAGCTTATTAAGCTCAACACATGAAATCATATGAAACACGGATATAGTTCGAAGGTGGAAGGACATGTGTGTACCTCTTTTATTCTCCAAATAATGCTTGATTTCATAATAATCTTCAAGAGTCCAGCATCTCCAATTTCATGATCAATCTCCAATAATCACCTCACAACAATAATAATAACAATTAAAAACCATTCGTACTAGATTTCAATCAAACAGATTAACTTTGCTCGACTTTTTTATCCCATTAGTTGAATACTAAGGTAATCTCCAATAACCATCATCCTCTAATATCAACAACAGTTCCTTTCAACTACCATTCTTTAAATACTCCAATTCTTTCAACAATACTAAAACTCCTCCACAAAGGAGGCTACATCCAAGGGAACTAAAATAAAACTGATTTTGAAAAAATCAAAATATAAAATAAGCTTTTCCAAAATTATAGCAATCAGAATTCATTGATAGATTTGCGATTATATCAAGGTTTTTGAACTCAATCATTAACAAAAGTTATTGAATTAAACCCAATGGAATCTGAATATGGGTTCTTCAAATTAAAGGGAAAAGAGATGAAGAGTCCAATTTGCAAGAGGGGTTTAAATTATACCTTCAATAATATGAATAGTCCAATTTGAGAAACTACAAGATGAGAGAATAAAGAGCAAGAATACGCAGCAGCAACGCATCCAAAAGTACAGCAGTAGTGCTAAACTTGCAAAGGGCGTATCTTTTAGGTCTCAACTCCAAATTGAGTGATTTTTGGGTCTAAATTCAATAACTGGAAGAGATCTACAACTTTGATGTAGAAACAAAGAGCAAAATTGGGTTGCATGCTGGAGAAAATTGTGGAAACAGATTGACGAAAACAGAGGAGAGAGAAAACTTAAGGGTTTTGGGTCTTCAATAGCTTCAGAGAAATTAGGTACTAAGACTAAATGTTTGGCAAGAGTTCCTCAATCAATTTATGAAGTATTTTTGGAGATCAAATTGCTTAGTGTTAATCCACTTGGCTTGAGAAGAACCTAGGAACTGCCAAGTAGTCATAACTTGGTTTTTTTCTTTTTTTTTTTTTTTTTTTTGCTTAAGGTGACACGAATGGATGGAAGAATTAGGAGCAAGTAATTCTTTTTTTATAATTAAAACCAATTTCACTTAATACCAACTTATATCCTAGAAAAATAAATAAGATCATTTGTAAAAGAAGACTCATATCCTCAAAGTATTATCAATTAAAATATAATCAGATAGTCACAACTTAATAAAATATGATTAATTTCCCAATTAAAGTAGCTTAAGAAATGGGCTATTACAACACATGTCACCAATCATCTTCCAAAATCTTTCCTTCAACAAATTTATTTGTGTTATTGTTAATGCTCATGTCACTAACTATCCTCAATATTATCATAGTTTCCTTCAATACTGAACATCTCTTTACAAATTACAATCTTTCGTCATGCCAATGTTCACAATGTCGTCTCCTTTTTTTTTTCATGTTAGCTTGTAGTGATCATGTCATTAACTTAAAAATGTTGATGCACATGTCATCAACCATCTCTCACTAGTGGAAAAACCTCAACGGATACGGTTAAAATATGCCTTACTGATCCGAAGATAGACCGAAACGGATGGAGGCAGAGCAGCTAGGGAAAGTTAACTGATCCGGTTTAAAACCGAATCAGTTAGGAATTAACTGATGCGGTTTGGGCACAAAACTGGATCAGTTAATCAACTTAACTGATTAACTTATCCGGTTGTGTGCCATGACCGGATCAGTTGAGAGTCATAAATATTAAAAAAAATCCACAAGCGAACGAAAGCATCCAAAAAAATCAAGATTAAAGTTACAAATTCACCAGAAACCAGAGGTGATTATGGGCCGAGCCGAGCTTTGGCAAAAAAAAAGTGGCCCGTTTCGAGACAAAGCCTCGATGCGGGCCGGGCCATGCCTCGGGCCAAGATTCCCGCGCAAAAACCCGCTAATTCGGGCCGGGCCATGAGGGCTTTCGGGTCATTTTTGGGGCGGGTCAAACACTAGGCAAATTTTACATGTCGCCCGTGGCCCGAATTTTTTACCCAAAAAATCGGATCGGGCCAGGACCGACCGCGGGCCGAAAATTCGTGCCCAAAACCCGCCCATTTTCGGGTCGGGCCCATGTTGATCACCTCTACCAGAAACCATACATCGCAAACGGACGAAAAACATATCTCAGATTAATATCCACAAACAAACGACAAAATCATAAAACAAAGAAAAAATCAACAAACAAAAATAACAAGAAAAAAAACTTAAACAATAATATACACAAATGAAAAATTCAACATCAATATATACAAACGAAAAAATTCCAAAAGAACTACAAAACAATTAAAAAAAATTACAGAAAAACTACAAAAAAGAATAAACATATACAAACGAAAAGAAAGAGAATTTTAATATCCATAAACGAAAAAAATTATATTAAAATTACAAAGAAAAATACAAAAAGAGGGGTTTAGAGTTGTTAAATTACAAAAAAAATTACAAAATGACTAAAAACCTAGATTTTGGTGGGTGGCGGAAAAACTTGGGTTGTTTGTGTTGAAGAGCGCATGCGACGACGGCGAAATCTTGGTTTGGCGGTGGAAGTGAGGTAATGAGGCGAAAACTTCAAGTTCATCAACCGCCATTAATATGGATTAGGGCAGTTAAAAAGGAGAGAGGAAGATAGAGAAACTGAATTTACGTGTTTGAATGTGTTCGTGCCTTCGTGGGTTGAGAGGAGTGAGTGGTGAGGAGTGAGAGGAGTGAGAGGAGTGAGGGGTGAGGAGTGAGAAGAGGATGAGAGAGGGATGAGAGGGGAGAGGCGCTGAAGATCTGGTGGGAATGGAGAGGTGTGTGACGGCTGGGTTAGGGAAGAGAAGTGCGGGGATGAGAGAGGGATAGGATTTGTCAGGTTTGTTGGGGGTGAGAGAGGCGTGCGAGGAAGTGGGCCGCATGTTATATAGCATTACATAGCCACGTGATCCCGTTCTCATACTGACCAGGAGCAGCTTTAATAATTTACATTTTCGCTCCAAAACCAACATTAAGGTTTTTTCCACTAGTTTCTTATTTGAAAAAAAACTACCCTTTAATTTTACTTAAATTTCTCTAAATATTTCACCATAATATTCCATAGTTTTCCACAACTCCACAAAATTTCAACAATTTATTTATCATACTTTCACCAAAATTTCTCCAAAACCTTCTTTTTTTTCTCAACCTTTATTTATCTCCATATTCCTCCATCAATTTCTTCTTCTAGTTTAATCTTTCCTTCTTTATTATATTCTTTAAGAAAATTTGGATTTCGCACTTATCTCTTTTTCGCTTGCCATGTTCCATATTTTCTTTAAATCTTGTAATCCTTTATCTCTCGAGCCTCCGGTGTTTGATGTCTTCTAAATCACTTCCGTCTCTCGATACCATGATCAAATTTCGGGCGAGCGGATCAGACGTGGACCCGGAAATATAATTTTACAATTTCATAAATTGCAAAGTATTGATTACATCAAAAAACTATACAACAATATTTAGGTGGGAGACTTACTCCTCGCCTACACAACTTATATTTTTATGAGCTCATAACTCAACATTTGATTGTATGGGAGAACATGCTCCACATTTACTTAAAATTTGTTGTGAACTCTTAAGCTCTCCATATATCTTGAGAGTATGTGTTGCTCTCTTCCCTTCCTCCTCCCTCCTCCTTAACCAGCAGTATCCCCTCCCAATCGGACCACCGCTTCACCACCGTACCACCTATCTCCCTCTTCCCTGACCAAGCCTGACCACTATTACTCCACCACAACTCGGTCCTCAGTCCCCGAAAATTGAACACTCGAAGTGCCTAGAATCGATCAAGCATCCTTGTACTGTAGTAAACGATTTAACAGGTCTCAATTTAGCCAAATGATTACCAGCATAGACTTAATGGAATTAAGAATTTCGGCGAATCGAATAGAGTTTGAAGCTGTCGAACCTTTCCTTTGAAAGAATTACAATTATACCATTTCTTCACCGAATTCAAAGCTGCTGAAGAAACGTAAGCTTTCTTTGAGAAGGAATTTCCGGATGGGTGGAATGTTGTCATTAACCGGTTGAAGAGCGAGCCCTTTGTTGTCGAAGAAATCGAGGGTTTGCTAGTCGACAACTCACAATTCTCTTTGAAACCAGCCATGATTCAAGCTTCAAATTAGATTTAATTTTTTTCTTCAATTCAATTGTAAAATCTATAAAATCGAAACCTTAAATCAAAGATAAAAGATGAGATAAAATGGGAGAAGATGAAACTGAAAAAGGGAAGAGTCAAATTTAGGGGGGGGGGGAATCAAAGATAAAAGAGGAAGATGATGAGATAGAATATAATGAGAGGGAGAAATCAGTGAGGTTTGGAGTTTACCCAAGCTGAGAAATGTCAGGAAGAAATAAGAGTGGGTTTGTTTAGGAGAGAGAAAATGGAAAGAAAAAGAGGAGAGAGCTGCCTTAGAAGATAAGGAATAGGAAAAAGAAGACAATTCGAAACAAAGAACAAGAGGAGAGAGACAGGTGGCACGGTGGTGAAGGGGTGGTTGGGTTGAGAAGGAGTTAGTCTTTGCATGGGCACATATAATATTATTAGTAACCAAAAATCACTTATTTAACATAGATGGCCTTTGGTTCCATATAGTAACTTTTTCAAATTTTAAGTTACACTATACGCTTATTATCTATCATAAAGTATTTTTTTTAATATAATGCTTCTTTCACATTAGTTTATCATGATGAAATTTTCACTTCGTGACATAGTAACATTTTTTTTCATAGTCAAACGTCATAATTTATATCTATTCATCTTTTATATTTATTTTTTTTATATAGTGATCCTTTTTATTCCATAAATCACATGAATTAGCATTAGGTCCACACTAATTTAGTGTGGACCAAGTCCATATAAGTTTTTTACGTTGAGAAGAGTGGTACTAGTTAAGGAGGAGGGAGGTTGGAGGAAGGAAAGGGGAATTAATTTTTTTATTTTTCCTTTTTTTAAAATTATTTAACATAAAGTAGGATGGAAAAACTCAGTAATGTCACTTTTTTTGTAAAACAATACCATAGTGTTACCTTGTAGAATCCATTTTTTTCTTTCCACCATATAGAATTTCCTATAATTAAGGGTCACCGTGTAGAATTTCCCTTTTCTATATGCTAGAACCTTCTTCATATTTCTTGTTGCAACATTAGTTACTAAAACCTTCTCCTTTTTTCTTCTACACAACTTTCTCATCATCCTATATTTCAATTATTCTAATATCTAGATTTTTCTAAAATTATCTTCAACATAATCCATCCGATGTGAGTTAATGCCATTTGGGAAAGACTTGACAGGGCTTGGGTAAATGATGACTGGTTTGTTCACTTTCGGACTCCGCCTTAATCCACCTCACTAGAATAACATCCGACCATAGCTCCATTCTTCTGACCATGTCGAAACCCCAACACCCCCTTGGTGATAAACCTTTTAGGTTTGAGCCGATGTGGTTGCTGGATAATACCTTTCAGGATTATATTCAGCAAGAATGGGAGAGAATGCAAGCCAATGAGACCATTAGTGGTAAACTTAAAATCGTGGGGTTAGCGATGGTAGAATGGAATAAATATTTTGGAAATGTGTGCTTTAGGAAGAAAACACCCTAAAGATGGACTCAATGGAAGGCGTTTTTGTCGTGTGCACCTAACCAAAGATAAATTTCTCCTACTCTCTTTTACAATTAAATGTAGAAGGAAAGTAAGGTTCGTATCCATAGGGAAACAGGGACAAGTTTAATATTTAGCGTAAATTAGTACCTAGATGGCTCTAAGGGTCGAGTAACCTAATAAAAAAGGGGGTTTTCAAAAGAGTTATAAACAAACTAAAATTAACTAGCAAATAAATAAAATGAGAAATCAATATGGAAAGATCTTGAATCCGATTAACATCCACTTCAATTCATTATCGATCATTGAACCTCAACTCTAATTATTTCCATGATTATCTATTGTTGAGAACTAACCTCGCATTCTCCTTATTCTTAGTTGAATAGCACGATCAGCGTGACTATAAAATCCTAACTAAAGGATAACCTAGTCCGATCAGCGTCTAAGTTCAATCCAATAGCAGCAATAAACACAGAGAATCAATAGACCTGCTAACGTCATACACGCGATAAACATTCAACGGTTGATTCAATTTCCCCAAGAAATAACCAAGACGATATGCATCTAAGTTACTCCCTAGTTTGCTACAAATTGATAAAAGAATAAAACAATCCGATTCTATTCTTAAATCTAGTATTAGATTAATTACACAATCAAACTAGTAACGTTCCTAGCATAATTATGCAATAATCATAAAGTATAATCATATAAATTGAACCATAATCAAAGAAACTAAATAGAGAGGAAAGATCTCACAATAATGCTTGAAGCTTCATGTTAATCTTCTTCAAGAATAGTTCAAGCTACAATCGGCATAGCAATAGCCAATCCCATAGTTGAAATCTCTAAAAACTAAACTAGAAAATGAAAACTAAAACTAGGAAATGAAAAACAAAGAAATGAAAAACAAAGAGGAAAGAAGAACAAAAGATGAAAAGAGGAGTATGAAGAAGGAAAGATGAAGAGAGGAGTATCTTCTCTCTCTCCTCAAGTTTGCTGCTCCAATTCCTACATTTCGGCTCTTCTCTTCGTCCTCTCTGTCCTCCTCCAAAATATTAGGTTTTAGGAAGCTTTTAAACCCCGCACAAAACGTGGCCCCAAGCCGACTTAAGCATCGCGAGTCGCGATACTGATCGCGAGTGGCGACGAGTACTCTGTCATCCCGCATGAATTAGCTAGGCAAGATGGTCGCGAGTCGCCCCAATCCTCGCGAGTCGTGAAGGCAGGGGAGTCGCGAGTCGCGAGCTACTTCGCGGGTCGCGACCTGCTTGGAGTGCTGGCTGCGCCATCTTGGCTGCTGGGCTTCGAGCGCTGCTGGGAAGACGTGAGCTGCTGGGCTTCGAGCGCTGCTGGGCAGACGTGAGCTGCTGGGCTTGCGATGATGCTGAGCTTGCGAGCGCTGCTGGGCAGACGTGAGCTTGCAGCGGTGTTTGGCTAGTGCAACGATGTTGTGGAGTTGTTCCAACCACTCATGCTTCTAGGAGCTCGGAACTTACAACTTTAACTATAATTAATATACAAAATTCCGAACTTCCGCTAAGAGCTAAATGAAACGCAAACGTTAACGATTATGATCAAGACCCTTAGCAAAAAGCACCCAAAATATAATAAAAACACCGTATAACTTGAGCGTATCAAATACCCCCACACTTGAACTTTACTCGACCTCGAGTAAACTCAAAAATGAGAAATACCAATTAAATCATCACCCAAGCTATCGACACCAACCTACACTCTCCATCAACTACATCATCATCATCACATCTTAACAACCTCCGCTCAAAACCTAAACGTAAGGGACAATGACTCCCCCACACTTAGCTTTGAGCTCACACGAAAAAAATACAAAGACGCGACAACAATAATAACCAAAGAACACCAACAAGTTTAACCAAAGAACACCAACAAGCATCAAAATGTCAGCTCATGACACACTAAACTATCAGCTCTCCCAAACCTCCAAAAGATGATCTAAAACTACTACTACTACAACTAACTTAGAATAGCAAGCCATGGAACAAAGACAAAAAGGGATAAATTCCATGCTTACTCCCAAAAACAAACAATCAACCAAAAGAATGTGAAAGCCAAAATAAATCTTCACAAAATCAAGGATGAATTCACCAACCTTACCCGAAAACGCTTTCCACCTTATGACACCATCTCCGGCAAATGGGTTTTCAAAGTATATAATTCTCTCTTAATCTCTCATTTTGCCTAGGAGCCCTTTCGGGTTTTCATCCTAGCTTCTCACAATTTTTTTTTTTCATCTTTCTTCTTTTTCCGGCTCACAAAACTCACCCGCTCAACTAGCCCTTTTTTGCATAGGCCGCCCTTTCGGGTTTTCGACCTATCCGAGCCCCCAATTTTGCCCGAGTCGCCCGCCCTTGCGGGTTTTCAACTCAGCGGGATTCACTTCATCATCATTTTTTTTCATTATTTTTTTTTCATTTTTTTTTCATTCATTTTTTTTTCAAATTGAAATAAATACAACATAGATACATGAGAATGAGAATACCCTCCCCCCTACTTAAACTACACATTGTCCTCAATGTGACGACAATTAGAAGAAAAAGTAAACTGAAAATGAGGGGGAAAATCGAAAATCGGGTAAATCGAAGATCGAATGCTCAAAACTCATGACAAACAATCCGTCAAACTCAAATTTCTTAACAACACCAACTCGAATCTCATAAATCAACTCACAACCCGCTCCCTCGAATCACTCAAACAAATGACAAATTCAAATTTTTAAATTTTTTGAGATTTGCACCTAGCTTAAGAGATCGAAAAGATACATTAACAATCTCAATCCTCTAGTGTTACCAACTCCTAGCTATTGAACTCCTCCCAACGGGTCTTCTTTTGTGGATTTTGGTTCCAAGTGGATTAAGAGTGGTTGTGGATCTTTTTAGTGGGTGGGCGGTGGGTGAAAGAAAATTTGTTGTGGTGGTGGAAATTTGATGAGAAATAAAGGAAAAGAAAGAAAATAAGAGGGGTCTCGGGTTGCCTCCCGAGAAGCGCTGTTGTTTAAAGTCGTTAGCTCGACTTAGTACTTTAAGCTCAATCATTGGGCTTGTGCTCCATGTGTGACAATGGTGGTTCCATGTCAATCTCCACTTCAAGTACCTGCAAAACTGATTGAGAAGAACTCTTGCAATGCATCGTCAGTGCTACGAGTGTCAACCAAAAACAAAGAGCACAAGCAATACCATCCAAAAATCACGCTAAATACAAACAAGTAACACCGTTTCCCCGGCAACGGCGCCAAAATTTGGAAGGCGTTTTTGTCGTGTGCACCTAACCAAAGATAAATTTCTCCTACTCTCTTTTACAATTAAATGTAGAAGGGAAGTAAGGTTCGTATCCACAGGGAAACAGGGACAAGTTTAATATTTAGCGTGAATTAGTACCTAGATGACTCTAAGGATCGAGTAACCTAATAAAAAGGGGGGTTTTCAAAAGAGTTATAAACAAACTAAAATTAACTAGCAAATAAATAAAATGAGAAATCAATATGGAAAGATCTTGAATCCGATTAACATCCACTTCAATTCATTATCGATCATTGAACCTCAACTCTAATTATTTCCATGATTATCTATTGTTGAGAACTAACCTCGCATTCTCCTTATTCTTAGTTAAATAGCACGATCAGCGTGACTATAAAACCCTAACTAAAGGATAACCTAGTCCGATCAGCGTCCAAGTTCAATCCAATAGCAGCAATAAACACAGAGAATCAATAGACCTGCTAACGTCATACACGCGATAAACATTCAACAGTTGATTCAATTTCCCCAAGAAATAACCAAGACGATCTGCATCTAAGTTACTCCCTAGTTTGCTACAAATTGATAAAAGAATAAAACAATCCGATTCTATTCTTAAATCTAGCATTAGATTAATTACACAATCAAACTAGTAACGTTCCTAGCATAATTATGCAATAATCATAAAGTATAATCATAGAAATTGAACCATAATCAAAGAAACTAAATAGAGAGGAAAGATCTCACAATAATGCTTGAAGCTTCATGTTAATCTTCTTCAAGAATAGTTCAAGCTACAATCGGCATAGCAATAGCCAATCCCATAGTTGAAATCTCTAAAAACTAAACTAGAAAATGAAAACTAAAACTAGGAAATGAAAAACAAAGAAATGAAAAACAAAGAGGAAAGAAGAACAAAAGATGAAAAGAGGAGTATGAAGAAGGAAAGATGAAGAGAGGAGTATCATCTCTCTCTCCTCAAGTTTGCTGCTCCAATTCCTACATTTCGGCTCTTCTCTTCGTCCTCTCTGTCCTCCTCCAAAATATTAGGTTTTAGGAAGCTTTTAAACCCCGCACAAAACGTGGCCCCAAGCCGACTTAAGCATCGCGAGTCGCGATACTGATCGTGAGTGGCGACGAGTACTCTGTCTTCCCGCACGAATTAGCTAGGCAAGATGGTCGCGAGTCGCCCCAATCCTCGCGAGTCGCGAAGGCAGGGGAGTCGCGAGTCACGAGCTCCTTCGCGGGTTGCGACCTGCTTGGAGTGCTGGCTGCGCGATCTTGGCTGCTGGGCTTCGAGCGCTGCTGGGAAGACGTGAGCTGCTGGACTTCGAGCGCTGCTGGGCAGACGTGAGCTGCTGGGCTTGCGATGATGCTGAGCTTGCGAGCGCTGCTGGGCAGACGTGAGCTTGCAGCGGTGCTTGGCTAGTGCAACGATGTTGTGGAGTTGTTCCAACCACTCATGCTTCTAGGAGCTCGGAACTTACAACTTTAACTATAATTAATATACAAAATTCCGAACTTTCGCTAAGAGCTAAATGAAACGCAAACGTTAACGATTATGATCAAGACCCTTAGCAAAAAGCACCCAAAATATAATAAAAACACCGTATAACTTGAGCGTATCACTCAACTTCCCCTTCATTTTAACCATAACTCTCACTTCCTTCTTAATTTGGAAAGCAAGCTCCAAAATAACTTAAGGACTATCTTGAGTTAGGTTGAAGCCCTCTGGATTTCTAAAAGCCTATTAGAGATATTTAGGGATGGTGAGATAAATACCCTTTTCTATCATAGAAGTAGAGATGGCTAATAGTGTGGGCCAATCCAGCCCAGCCCACCTCGTGGGTCGTGTGGGCCCGCGAAAAGCCCGGTCCAACCCGCCTTGAACCGTGAAATTGGTGGGTGGATCGTGGGCTGGATTTTTTGAGCCCAACCCACGAAAGCCCGCTATTAAAACCGCCCAGCCCGGTCACGAAACTGGTATAGCTCGGCCCATGATCCGGACCAGCCCAGCCGAAGTAATTATTCAACTAAATTATGTATATTTTAGTCAAATTGTATATATTTTAATCAAATTGCATATATTATAATTGAATCAAATTCAAAAATAATGAAATTATTCATTAATATTAATAATTATATATATTTTAATAAATTTAAAAGGTTTTATGCAACAATAATGAATAATTTCAATAATTTTGAAAAAAATAAAAAAATATCTCATGCCGGCCCGCCAGCCCGTTAGGCCCACGAACCGTAAGAACCGCTTTTCGAACAGTTAAAAACCGGTAACAGACCGGTGTGGGCCAAGATTTTTCAGCTTGTGGACCAGCCCGTCCAAACCGTGAATTTCACGGTCTGGTCTTGGGCTGTAAAATCTCAGCCTGGCCCGCTATGGCCCATGGACTGGCCCACCCAGCCCGCACCAATGGCCATCTCTACATAGAAATGTTCTTATGACTTGCCACTCTAGTAAAATCATTAGCCTAAAGGATAGTCTGGGTTATGTTTTGTTGGATCCTCGAGCTATTAGGGACCCTATTTCATCTTTATTACACAACCTTTACTTAACCGCTAAAGTGCAAACCAATAACCTCAAAACCTCAAGCCATGAGAAATACCCTTTGCACTCAATCCCGTCTAACCAGGCCAAGAATCAGGGCTGCTTTGTTTAGCATGTATCCTAATAAAGCGCCTGGTAGTCTACACCCGTTTTCTTTCAAAAGACATTGGATGTCTTAGAGGACGAGGTGTACTCATCCATTCAAGATCAGTTCGAGAGGGGTTTCATCCCGAAAATTTCTGTATAAAGCTTTAATTTGTCCCATCTCGAAGACCCACTGGAAAATGTGAAGCATTTGCATTGAGACCCATTAGCCTTTGCAACACCCTCTATGAGGTGTTAACAAAAATTCTGGTAAACGTACCGCTTGAAACCCTTAATGCCAGATATAGTCTCCTAAACCCAAAACAACTTCATTAAAGGGTAAGGCCCGGACTCCAACCTTGTCATAGCTTCAGAGATTCTCCACTCCATGTCCAAAAAGAAAGGAACCATTGGTTGGTTTACGCTGAAAATTGATTTGAAAAAAGCTTATGATCGCATAGAGTAGGCTGTCATTCGTGATTGCCTTATCAGGATAGGGTTAGATAAGGAAACCATTGGCCTCATTATGGATTGTATATCCAAGACTTTGTCCTCAATCCTAGTAAATGGCAGAAAAGGAGATAGTTTCTTTCACACCAGAGGGCTTAGGTAGGAGGATCCAATGTCTTTTTTTTTTGCTAAGTAAGAAATTAGATTAATGAACCACATTTAGGATCCAATGTCTCCGTATGTGTTTAATATATGCTTAGAATCCCTCACCAACATGATAAATTATCATTGCACCTCTAAAAACTGGAATCCTTTCTAGGTAGGTAGGAAACGGGTCATAATCTCTCACCTTATGTTCGCTGATGACCTCCTCTTATTTGGGAGAGTTGATGAGACCATGTCTTTCACTGTTAGAAATACCCTCCAAAACTTTTCTAAGCTCTCCCGGTCCAAAAGATTAACGAGGACAAAAGTCGTCCCATTTTCTCTCCTACCATAGAAGACTTGAAATCCCCTGTTCCAACAAACTTAAAATGTTTCGGAATCTAAAGACGTACTTGGGCATGTACCTTGGGAATCCTCCTACTCACAAAGGACCGACCCAAACCCAAGTTCACTTCATAGTGGAAAATGTTAGAAAGAGACTTGCCAAATGGAAAAAAAAAGTTTCTCTCAAAAGTTGGGCATCTTTGCCTCATCCAGTCCACTCTTGCAACAATCCCAACTTATTATATGCAGGCCACCTTTCTCTTGAAATCAACCCTTTTAACCTTGACAAAATTTGCAATAATTATTTTTTGGAGGAATAGGAGGGCATGAGGAAATTCCACCTAGTCGCTAGAAAATCTACCTTCCTCCTTAAGGAAAATGAGGGCTTGGGCATTCAAAGTCAAACTGCTCTAAATACCGCTACTGTTTGGGCCCATTTCCTGGATTGGCCCATTTATGGTGAAGTTACTAAAATACCCCTGCATCAAGGGAAGACAATCCTCCACCGACTGGAGCTGACTAAATTGCCCCCATTTATTGGAGATCTCATCCTCTATAAATAGGGGTTGTCTCATCAGACAAAGGTATTGAATTCTCACCTAACAAAACTAGAGCATCTCTCTCTAGAACTGTTCATTTTCCCTCTCTACCTCAATCTCAACTGACTTGAGCGTCGGAGGGGCTTTCCCGGGCACACCCCCGGGCCAGTTTTTCCTTGTATTTTGCAGGATGGTCGGAGACCCCTTCCTCAGCATCTCAGATCTTCCCGGGATTTCAAGACTCTCAACACTACACTCACCTTTGACAGTTTCAAGGCAGAAACAGTTTGGCGCCGTCTGTGGGGATGCTACATCTCAAAGTCACATACCGAGAGCAACATGGCACCCGACTAAAGAAAGACAAGAGCTTATCACCTGGGCCGAAGAGCTCCCTCCTGTAGTCATACCACACCTAGTGTGGAACCAACTCATTAGGAAGATGAGGGATCTACCTCTCGGGATGAGTAGAGCAGCCTCAACCTCTGGAACTAGTTTCCTCTAAGCCCACCTTAGTTAGTCGCTACGACTAACCCAGAGAGGATAGTCGATCAGTTCAACTAGACATTCAACGAAGTATTCAAGAGCTTCTATCCGGCATGCCGCGATTCCACAGCAGCAAGTCGTGTAAGATGGAGCAGGACACATGCCAAGTTGTCAACAATCTTGAAGCAAGTCAGGGAGAAGTATCTCGCAGATAGTACTTGCACATCACAAGCCCTCGAAGAAAGTGTGAAGGGATCCCTCTCGGATCCAACAAGCACAAAGAAGGAACATGTAACTCGGGCCCTCAACAGGTTCTCGGGACTCTTTGATGGTATCATCACGAACTACCCAACATTTAATATTGGGTGGCAGCACGAAAAGAGATTTGTAAGCCTATCGGCGAGAAATCATGGAAGCGAAAGGAGAGGCTCCCTCCCGGGAGTCCACCAACAACAATCGTAATCAGAACAATCACCCTCGGTATAGGGCCTCCGACCTCGGGTCATGGAAATAACGCTCAATTTAACAAGATCCAAAGAGAAATTTGCCCCAAAGGCACACATCAAAAGCCTTACACTATCAAAAATGGATACATGAAGACTCGGATCAACATGGGCGAGAAAAAGGAAACCCGAGAGAATGATAACCTCCTCGGGAAACACGGGGCTCAGTAGCCTCCCGAGTCAAGAACTACACCAACGGTACCTCCTCGGTCATGAGGAGTGCCCCAACAAACTTAACCAAAAAAAAAAAAGGCTAAGTATTGCTTATTGGTACTTACTCGACATTCGAGTGGCATCATTCGGACAAGAGAGGCCTCCTCGGGAAGCACCGGGCTAATTAGTCTCCCCGAGTCGAGAACATCTTCGAAAAATAGTGACCCTCTCGGTCTCATTAGAGGGATCAACACTTAGCAAATATAGCTAAGTACATCCTATATACCCAACTCGGGAAATCGGACGGCTCATTAGCCCCCTGAGTCGAGAGAGTAGGTGACCCTCTCAGTCTAACCCCAGAGCTCACCACTTAGCAAAATAGCTAAGAACCTACATCAAAGCCCGCTCGGGAAATACCCAACTCGGGATCATTATGGAGGGCCAATTAGCACCCGAGTTGGTGCATCACCCTTCTCGACCTTGCCAAGGGGATTCAGCACTTGGCCTAAATTTGGCTAAGTACCTCAACACCCAACCCGGGATTACCATGGAAGGCTCATTAAGCCCGGAGTTGGTGCATCGATTTCGGAGAGCATGTAACCTCTCATTCTCACCAGGGAGCTCATCACTTAGCAAAAATGAGATAAGTATTCTCCATACACCCAACTCAGGAATATAGGTGGCTCATTAGCCCTCCGAGCCCCCACATTCGTAACTCTTGGGCACTTGGGAACTCACTCCTCTCAGCTCGAGAAAGCAAGAAGACCTACTTGGAAAGACCTACTCGACGAAGATATGGTAGAGTTCTTTAGGCCCCCGAGTCAAAACTTCTCCAAATAACATCTCCTCGGTCATGGAGGAGTGTCCCGACCGACTTATCGAAAAAATGGCTAAGTATCAATTGCGATCACGACATCCAAGTGTCGATTGTCTCAACAAATTAAACTCCTCGGGAAGCATGGGGCTCATTAGCCCCCCGAGTCGAGCACATCTCTCATGGTACCTCCTCGGCCATGCCAGGAGCACCCTATCACTTAGCGGAAATAGTTAAGTGCTAACAAATGAACCTCCTCGGCCTAGCATGGGGCACATTAGCCCCCCGAGTCGAGCACATCTCTCGTGGTACCTCCTCGGCCATGCCAGGAGCACCCTATCACTTAGCGGAAATAGCTAAGTGCAAACAAATGAACCTCCTCGGCCTAGCATGGGGCTCATTAGCCCCCCGAGTCGAGCACATCTCTCGTGGTACCTCTTCGGCCATGCCAGGAGCACCTTATCACTTAGCGGAAATAGCTAAGTGCTAACAAATGAACCTCCTCGGGAAGCATGGGGCTCATTAGCCCCCCGAGTCCAGCACATCTCTCGTGGTACCTCCTCAGGCCATGCCAGGAGCACCCTATCACTTAGCGGAAATAGCTAAGTGCAAACAAATGAACCTCCTCGGTCTAGCATGGGGCTCATTAGCCCCCCGAGTCGAGCACATCTCTCGTGGTACCTCCTCGGCCATGCCAGAGCACCCCTATCACTTAGCGGAAATAGCTAAGTGCTAACAAATGAACCTCCTCGGGAAGCATGGGGCTCATTAGCCCCCGAGTCGAGCACATCTCTCGTGGTACCTCCTCGGCCATGCCGGAGTACCCCTATCACTTAGCGAAAATAGCCAAGTGCAAACAAATGAACCTCCTCGGTCTAGCATGGGGCTCATTAGCCCCCCGAGTCGAGCACATCTCTCGTGGTACCTCCTCGGCCATGCCAGGGCTACCCTATCACTTATCGAAAATAGCTAAGTGCAAACAAATGAACCTCCTCGGTCTAGCATGGGGATCATTAGCCCCCCGAGTCGAGCACATCTCTCGTGGTACCTCCTCGGGCCATGCCAGGAGCACCCTATCACTTAGCGGAAATAGCTAAGTGCAAACAAATGAACCTCCTCGGCCTAGCATGGGGCTCATTAGCCCCCGAGTCGAGCACATCTCTCGTGGTACCTCCTCGGCCATGCCAGAGCACCCTATCACTTAGCGGAAATAGCTAAGTGCTAACAAATGAACCTTCTCGGGAAGCATGGGGCTCATTAGCCCCCCGAGTCGAGCACATCTCTCGTGGTACCTCCTCGGCCATGCCAGGAGTACCCTATCACTTAGCGAAAATAGCCAAGTGCAAACAAATGAACCTCCTCGGTCTAGCATGGGGCTCATTAGCCCCCCGAGTCGAGCACATCTCTCGTGGTACCTCCTCGGCCATGCCAGGGGTACCCTATCACTTAGCGAAAATAGCCAAGTGCAAACAAATGAACCTCCTCGGTCTAGCATGGGGATCATTAGCCCCCCGAGTCGAGCACATCTCTCGTGGTACCTCCTCGGCCATGCCAGGAGCACCCTATCACTTAGCGGAAATAGCTAAGTGCTAACAAATGAACCTCCTCGGGAAGCATGGGGCTCATTAGCCCCCCGAGTCGAGCACATCTCTCGTGGTACCTCCTCGGCCATGCCAGGAGTACCCTATCACTTAGCGAAAATAGCCAAGTGCAAACAAATGAACCTCCTCGGTCTAGCATGGGGCTCATTAGCCCCCCGAGTCGAGCACATCTCTCGTGGTACCTCCTCGGTCATGCCAGGGCTACCCTATCACTTATCGAAAATAGCTAAGTGCAAACAAATGAACCTCCTCGGTCTAGCATGGGGATCATTAGCCCCCCGAGTCGAGCACATCTCTCGTGGTACCTCCTCAGGCCATGCCAGGAGCACCCTATCACTTAGCGGAAATAGCTAAGTGCAAACAAATGAACCTCCTCGGCCTAGCATGGGGCTCATTAGCCCCCCGAGTCGAGCACATCTCTCGTGGTACCTCCTCGGCCATGCCAGGAGCACCCTATCACTTAGCGGAAATAGCTAAGTGCTAACAAATGAACCTTCTCGGGAAGCATGGGGCTCATTAGCCCCCCGAGTCGAGCACATCTCTCGTGGTACCTCCTCGGCCATGCCAGGAGTACCCTATCACTTAGCGAAAATAGCCAAGTGCAAACAAATGAACCTCCTCGGTCTAGCATGGGGCTCATTAGCCTCCCGAGTCGAGCACATCTCTCGTGGTACCTCCTCGGCCATGCCAGGGGTACCCTATCACTTAGCGAAAATAGCCAAGTGCAAACAAATGAACCTCCTCGGTCTAGCATGGGAATCATTAGCCCCCCGAGTCGAGCACATCTCTCGTGGTACCTCCTCGGCCATGCCAGGGGTACCCTATCACTTAGCGAAAATAGCCAAGTGCAAACAAATGAACCTCCTCGGTCTAGCATGGGGATCATTAGCCCCCCGAGTCGAGCACATCTCTCGTGGTACCTCCTCGGCCATGCCAGGGGTACCCTATCACTTAGCGAAAATAGCTAAGTGCAAACAAATGAACCTCCTCGGCCTAGCATGGGGCTCACTAGCCCCCCGAGTCGAGAAACTTGCTCATTGGGACCTCCTCGGTCATAAGAGGAGCGTCCTACTAACTTAGCCGAAAAACGACCAAGTATCGATAATCGGACCTACTCGGCATCCGAGTAGCGTCGTGAGACCTCCTCGGGGAAGCATGGTGCTCATTAGCCCCCCCGAGTCGAGAAACTCGTTCATTGGCACCTCCTCGGTCATAAGAGGAGCGTCCTACTAACTTAGCCGAAAAACGGCTAAGTATCGACAGTTGGACCTACTCGGGATTCGAGTAGCGTCGTGAGACCTCCTCGGGGAGCATGGGGTTCATTAGGCCCACCGAGTCGAGAAACTCCTTTATTGGCACCTCCTTGGTCATAAGGGGAGTGTCCTATTAACTTAGCCGAAAAACGGCTAACAATCAGCAATTTGGACCTACTCGGGATCTGATTATCGTCATGAGACCTCCTCGGGGAACGTGGGGCGCATTAGCCTGCCCGATTCGAGAAACTTCTCCATCAACACCTCCGCGGTCGTGGAAGTACTCTACTCACTTACATCAACCGACTGGGGAATCGGCACCCCTCAGGTCGGGTAGTCTCCAAGGAACCTTCGCAACATCATAGTCGGGAATTTTTAGTCTCGGCTCGGGAATCATCACTCGGTTAGTCGCACCGAGCACACAAGGAGTGTGCGGACGCACTCGGGCAAGTATATCTTGGGCGCACTCGGGAGCGCCCGGTGCTAGCCCCTCCGTCCCGCAAGCTCTGTTGTCCGGGGTTTGTTAGCCTCAACTCGGGATCTACCCCGACTCGGTTCACGAAAAGCCCCTCGGCGACCATCTTGGTCAAGTAACCTCCCTTTTGGGAGTGACCAACTCGGGGGTGACCTTGATTAGGGAGGCCCCCTCGAATTCGAAGCCCCATTGGGTCGGGGATGACTCGGTCCATATCATACACATCTCGGTTAGCAGGAGCCCGCTCCCTGCACACTTATCCGCGCGCCACGCGAGCCAACTACGTGTCAAGCGCTGCTTGCGCCTAGCGCACTACAAACCCACTCGGCCCGCTAAGTATTTCGACTCGGGTATCCATGCATCACCTCCAACATTCCCGAGAACACAATACGCTTCGGCCCCGCCTCGGTAGATGGGTAAGACCCCCCTTGGCCGACACAGGACCTTGCCGATGGCTGCACCGGCGCATAGGAGACCTCTTATGTTCCCGAGGCCCAGTTGCGGTCCGACGTCGGGGTGCTCGGATGAGGCTTGCTGCACACACTCGGGAAACGGTCGACATAACACATCCCCGAGTGCAAGCACAAGTGATGTCGGGATGAACCCTCTGTTAAGCTGCGCCGACTAAGTCGGGATGAACCCCCACTACTCGGGTGTTTCCCACTCGGCTTAGAATAAGCCCCCCAGCCTGCCAACGACAAGCGCATCACCCGGTCAGCGACTCGCTGACCGGTCAGCGAGACCCCCGTGCTTGGTTAATCCTAGCGCCAGATAGCTAACTCAAAGCATCATTCAACCTCAGCAGCAACAACATTATTATTCCGCCAACCAACCGCATTAAAAATGGTGGATTTTTACTCCGATTACTTGGCGTGGGGCTAATTGTTTGGGCCCATTTCCTGGATTGGCCCATTTATGGTGAAGTTACTAAAATACCCCTGCATCAAGGGAAGACAATCCTCCACCGACTGGAGCTGACTAAATTGCCCCCATTTATTGGAGATCTCATCCTCTATAAATAGGGGTTGTCTCATCAGACAAAGGTATTGAATTCTCACCTAACAAAACTAGAGCATCTCTCTCTAGAACTGTTCATTTTCCCTCTCTACCTCAATCTCAACTGACTTGAGCGTCGGAGGGGCTTTCCCGGGCACACCCCCGGGCCAGTTTTTCCTTGTATTTTGCAGGATGGTCGGAGACCCCTTCCTCAGCATCTCAGATCTTCCCGGGATTTCAAGACTCTCAACACTACACTCACCTTTGACAGTTTCAAGGCAGAAACAGCTACCATGGCAAAATTAGGTTGGAAAATATCCGATGCGCCCGAAACCCTAGCAAAATCCGGCATCTTTTCAAAATATGTCCATATAAACCACATCACTAGCTTCAAATACAGTTCTCCCATGTGGAAAAATATTAAGAAGGGGTAGGATTGTTATCTAACCATAGCATTTGGACCATCAGCGATGGTGAAAGTATTAACGTTCGGAATTATCGTTATCTAGGTTCAGACAACCTTAGGTCCCTATTATGTGGTCCCTTGAACAAAAATGAGTCAACCACTTGGTTAGACACGCTATACAAAAATAATAGATGGGACATATCTAGCCTCCCTTACCACCTTCCCCAAGATGCCAAGGATAGAATAGCAGTAATCACCCCCTCCCCAGCTCTCAAATGAGTCGGACTAGATTTCTTCGTCCTTTGTGACTCATAAGGGCTTCTCTCTTGATTTGGCCTACGAGGCTAGCCTTACGAATCTTACCCTCCACCAAGACACTAATGTTCAATGGATTTGGAAGGCCCAAACACTTCCTAAAGTGAAATTCTTTATATGGCTTGTATAGAAAGACAGTATTCCGCATAACATCCTTCTCTCTATTCGGAAAATTGTGTCCTCCCCTTCTCGCTCGTGTTGTAACTTCCATACAGAATATTGTAATCACACTATGAGGGATTGTCCTACCTCCTCCGAAATCTGGGAGATCCTCTCTCCCTCTAACCTCCGGGGGGAAACCTTCATGATTGGCTTTATGGAAACTTAACCTTGGACCTTTTCACCTACGACCTAGATTGGAGTATTCTCTTCTCATGTATTTGCTTTGAAATTTGGAAAATTCGAAATCAGATAGTCTTCATGCAAGAAAATAGGAGTTTGGATGCAATAATAAAGTTGGCTAAAAGACAAGCTTGGGACGTGAAAAAATTTGTCTGCACGGACTGCACTCCGCCCACCTCATATATGTCGCCTCCCCTCACAATCCAAGTCAGGTTTTTTTATAATCACTTTTGCTACTAATTCCCTTAAGGCATAAATTCTAAGCATAAGGGAAGGCCTTCTACTTTGCCGTAGGATCGCATTACGAACCGCACTATTGTCACCGACAACCCTAGCAAACGACCCAGGCCCCAAAGGATATGGAGGCCCTGTGCTGAAAGTTAAATATGAGGCCCCTATATAAAAAATTTCAAATTCAAAGATACGTACAACGATCTCAGAAATATTTATAATATAATTAGATTTTGATTGTTTCTTACAAAATAAGTAGTAATACAATCTTTTATTTAAAAAGTGCTATCCTTCTAACACTTTTGGAAGCGAAATCTTCAACCAAATCTTCATAATCAACCTTTTCCAAAATATCATTCTCAATTGCTATCAAGGCTAATCCGTTAAGTCGTTCTTGTGACATTGTGGAACGCATATATGTCTTTAACAACTTCAATTTAGAAAAACTTCTTTCTCGCAGCAAACGTCACAGGAATAGTTAAAAGGATTCTATATGCAATAATCGAATTAGGGAAGAAATCTAGACTTTTTAGATACTTCAAAATATCCGTAGGTCCCATTTTTTCCACAGGCATGAATTCCACAAGCAATTTTAACTCCACATATAACTCATTACCATCAATGTCAGATTGTTTATTATTGTTTGAAAGTGCAGCTTCAAAATTAGCACAAGACAACTTCAGACATGCATCATCTAGTGATTGTAATTTGTGAGAATTAAACAAGAAACCAAAGATATTTTCATATTCTTGGTATTGCTCAAATCTCTTAGTAAGAGAAACAATGGCTTGATCAACAATGTATAAGAAATAATTAACTCAAAATGATTCTTCAGGAGATTGGGTAGCAACAGATGACGTGCTTGGATTCTCATCAAAAAATACTTTTCGTCTAATTTCACGTCTTTGGGGAAAAACAGGATCTACATTCATCTCAGTGGCAATCTTTTTAGCACTATCAAGGGCATCATTAAAACCATTTTCTCTATATCGCTCAAAAAAAGAAGTTAACCCCCTTACTTTTTCAATAGCAACATCAATTAGCATATCCTTTGATTGTAGATGCTTACTAACCAAATTAACAAAGACATAATATTTCAAACCAAATAACAATGGCCACTATAAACTCAAAATCACCAAGTTCATTATTTGCCAAGGATTTAGCTTCACTTTTTATTTTAAAATCACCATCATCAATTTCTGATACTTGTAACAAAGCTTCTCGAACTTCTGACATTTGAAACCTTATAGCTTTAACACTTTCAACACGACTCTCCCAACGCGTGGATGACAAAGACTTAAGAGTTAATCCTTTTACATTATCTTTCAAAATTTGCCACCTTTTTGTAGAACATGCAAATATTGTATAAATACGTTGTATGATGCCAAAAAAATCTCTAGCTTTACTACAAGTGTTAGCCATATCACACAATGCCAAGTTAAGACTATGACAACCACAAGAAGTATAAAAAGCTCTAGGGTTTACATCTAAATGTCTTTTTTGCACTCCTTGATGCTTTCCTTTCATATTTGATCCATTATCATAGCCTTGCCCTCGCACGTTATCTATATCAAGACCTAGATCCTTTAACTCTTTTTGCAAAACATCAAAAAGCCCCTGACCACTTGTATCATTCACATTCAAAAATCCTAAAAATGACTCCTCAACACTAATAGGCTTTGAAAAGACATCGACATATCTTAAAATAATAGACATTTGTTCTTGGTGACTAACATCGGGTGTGCAATCAAGAATGACAGAAAAATATTTTGCTTGTTTTATTTTCTTAATAATATCACATTTAATTGCGGAACCAAGCAAAAGTATCAACTCATTTTGTATTTTATGGCCAAGATAATGAATATGAATTTCATCATTAGTAATACGCCGAACATGCTCTTGAATGATCGGATCAAACTCGAACAACATTTCAATCAAACCCAAAAAATTTCCATTACTACTTTGATATAGTCGCTCATTAGAACCACGAAATGCTAAATTATGTTTTGCAAGAAATTTTACAATTGAAATAATTCTTAGTAAGACTTTTTTCCAATGCTCTTTTTCTTTTTGTATTTAGTTTTGAGCCACTTTGTCAATAGTTTCATCATTCTTGAATCTAAGACGCAATTCATGCCAACTTGCCATATTTTTAAAATGTTCCATACTTGTCTCGTGCTCTTTAAGCCTTGTACTAATATGTGACCAATCACTATACCCTTCATTGACTAATTGACCTCTTCCTACCCATTTTTTAAATATTTTACAACAAAAACAAAAACTCTATCAAGTTCTTTCGAGTAAACAAGCCATTCTCTATCACACTTCTCTCCATTTGGTAAGACTCTAGTATATAAAGTAGCACAAAATCGCTTAGAAAATTTATCTTTGGGACCTTTCTCAATAGATGAGTCTCTTTTAGGGCCCTTTGTTGCTAACAAATCTATCATTTTAGAATCAAGACCATCCCATGTCCGTGGATCAAATATATTAACCATGTATGGTTGCCCATCATTGTCATATTCAACATTCATATCATTACTTTCATCCAAATTATTAACTTGAGGACCATTACTATCATAAATAGGATCATTATTTTCATTAACATCATTATTTTTATTTATACCATTACTATCATCAATAGGATCATTATTTTCATTTATACCATTGTTATCATGAATATGATCATCATTTTCATTAACATCATTACCAACACCAATAGGATCATCATTTTCATTAACATTATTACCAACACCAATAGGATCATCATTCTCATTAACATTACCAACACCACTAGGATCATCATTTTCATTAACATTATTACCAACACCATTAGGATCATCATTCTCATTAACATTATTACCAACATCATTCAGATTAGAGACTTGGGGTTCTTTTACAATGTACTTATCAAGAGCTCCTCTTAGGGATAAATTTAACTCTTCAATTCTCATTTTCTTTTTACGTTTTTCATGGCCCGAATCAAATTTTCTAAATCGAGGTGGCATAATTGAAATAAAATTTAACACAATCACTAAACAACACAATAAATATTAATTGCAAAGAAAGAAACCACCTCAATTTTTCTGTCCAAGTGTTTTCAATCTTCAAAATCAGTCCTCCAACACCAAAAGGTCCAAAATCTGCATAAATCAAATAAAATCGGTAAATTAAAACTAAACAATAAAAATCAGTAAATTAAACTAAGCAATAAAAATCAGTAAATTAAACTAACCAACACCAATTCGCCAATTTAATTGAGATAAAAATCGGTAAACCCTAAACTAAACAATAAGAATCATGAAAATAAAAAAATAAAAATTAAACTAAGAAAGTTTAATTACCTGAATTTCTGAGATGTGAATTGAGAGGAGATGAAAGTTGTAAATTTATAGCCATTGATTTTTTCCCGTTGAAGAAGAAGATCCGGGTGATGCGAACTCTGATTTCCCGTAGCTTCATAGATGATAGAGGCGGGTGATTCTAATTTCGGGTAACAAGAGAGAAAGTAGAGGAGAAGAAGCCGAAGAACTAAAACCCAGCAGTTATCAATGGAGTTTGTGACTTTGAAATCTGAGAACAGAGAAAATCGAGGAGGGTCTGAGCCTCTGAGGGAAAGCAGGAAAGAGAGAGAATGAGGAGAGAGAAGTTGCTGTAGTGCTGTACTTCAGTACTTGCTGTCTTGCTGAATCAGTTCTTTTACAATGAGGAGCGTCCTCTTTGCTCACGTGACGCCTCACTACTGCTCTTTCATTTTCAGCGCTGGGCTTGGGCTTCTTTAAATTTTTTTTTTTAAATTGAGGCCCCATTCAAATGGAGGTCCTGTGCTGAGTCCCATTTTGGACTTGCTCAGGGCCGGGCCTGCCTAGCAGTGCAGCTTTTGAGTTGCTAGGCCATACTCCCAACGTTTGGTGCTATCTTACTCCCATTATTAATGATTGTAGGGTGCTGCACGAAGAACTACATGATGTGAAGATCACCCACGTGAGGAGGGAGCGTAATAAGCTCGCGGATTGCCTAGCGAAGAAAGATAGAAGGCTAGATGATTTTATGAACAATATTTGGGTCTTCCCCGAACTCCTTAATTTTTGCATGTTTACATACATCTCGGATTGTAGTAACTCTATTATGGATTCATTTAATTGCTATCCTTGTTCACCAAAAAAAAAAGTGAATTAATGCTACTGTTACTCTGTTAGTCATCGCAGCCTTTTCTACTCTCTTAATCACGTGAGAATTTAGTAGAAGTTCAGCCTAATTCTTGGATTGGAGGTGAATTAATGAGTTTTCTCAGTGCTCAAGAGGTTTCCTATATCCTTTTTTTTGGTAAACTAGGGGTTTCAATCATATATTCTTGAATGCGACAACTTTAAGGCAGATAGAGGTTTTTTTTTTTTTTTTTGAAAGGAAGGAGGTTTAAAATAGAACAAGAACATGTCATCACTTAACAGCCGGAGCACAACTCTCAGATGTGGAATTCACGTTTTGATAGCTTTGAGTGATTGACAGATTAAATTAACCTAGTTATATGATCATCTAATTAGATAGAATCTCGTAATCCATGGGGAAAATTGGGAGGATCTAACAGCCTGAGCACAACTCTCAGATGTTAATTATTTTTTATCCTTTCACAGTCATTTGAAAACTCCTATATAAATGGTTGATTTATCCTATTATTCTCAGCAATTCATCCTACATACAATACACTTTTCAACAATTCATCCTCAAGACCTCAATCACGTATCTAAAACCAAAAATGGCTAATCAGCTCAAAAAGTCTCTAGTGTTCATGGCCATGGCAATGCTTGTGATGGGCAACGCCGTTTCGGCTGCCCGTCTCCTTAGCGAATTGCCTGTAGAAGTTTCAGGGAGCTTGGATGTAGGGCCTATTCAAGGGTCAGGCACTACAAAACCCCCATTAAGCAGTTGCTTGAAATTTGCTAATGACATCGTAGTCTGTGGGAGCGTCGGCCCACCCATTGAAGGCCGCATCGATATTCCCCTCGCCAATGTCCCCCTTGGCCAGATAGGAAACTAGTTACACCCTTTTGCTGTTGCATCATTTTCGTTTGCTGCTTCTTCTTTTTCCGGCGTTAATTTTTTTTAACTAAATGTACGTTATAATTGGCCGAAACCGATTATGATTCATGTGTATTACCTTTAATTTGGTTTTACTCTTTTTTATTTGTGTTCTGTACGTATACAACGTTTATGATGCAATTAATACTTCTACGTTTCGATATAATAATTTAAGTTATTAGCGACATCGATCCTTGTCTAATTATCTAACTTTATACTTATTTAGTTCCATTAATATTGCAACATTATCGTTTGGCACAAATTTTTTTAAAGAAAACTATATGAAGAGGCTCATATAGAGATAGACAAAAAGTAAGACCGATGTGATTGGAGATGGATACAGAAAATATTATCAAAACAAATGATAAAGTTACAACTAATGTAAAACTTCCACATAAGAGAAATCAATATCAATATATATATATAAAGGAGGAACTTTTAGGGAGCTTAGGGAGCTCCTCAAGATTTCGAGCTCATAGAGCGCGCCACGTAGGATTGCTACGTCATCAATTTATATTTTTATTTTTTTACAAAAATAGAGTTCTAGATGATTTAAATACATATAAAGAGATTTGGATAAGCGAAAATTAGAGTTTGAATTTGAATCAACAACCTAAATTATTATATCATGAAAATTGAATTTGAATCAACAACCTAAATTATTATATCATGAAAATTGTGTATAACTTTTGCTACATAATTCGGAATATTATAATTTTTGTATCATTGGAGAGCATTCGAAATATGCTTCGAAATAAGATCCATTTACAATATAGTTGTACAACTTATGAAATATAGAGCGCCATGTAGGATTGTCATGTCATCCATTTTTCTTTTTATTTTTTTTTTCTAAAAAAAGAGTTCTACATAGATTTAAATACATATAAGGAGTCTTGGATAAGCAAAAATTAGAGTTTCGTTTTGAATGAACAACCTAAATTATTATATTATGTAAATTGTGTATAACTTTTGCTACCTAATTCAGAAAATTATAATTTTTGTACCATTAAATAGTGCTCGAAATATGCTTTGAAATGATCCATTTACAATATAGTTCTACAATTTATGAAATAGAGAGCGCCACTTAAGATTGCCATATCATGAAAATTAAATTTGAATCAACAACCTAAATTATTATATCATGAAAATTGTGTATAACTTTTGCTACATAATTCGGAATATTATAATTTTTGTATCATTGGAGAGCATTCAAAATATGCTTTGAAATAAGATCCATTTACAATATAGTTGTACAACTTATGAAATATAGAGCGCCATGTAGGATTGTCATGTCATCAATTTTTCTTTTTATTTTTTTTTTCTAAAAATAGAGTTCTACATAGATTTAAATACATATAAGGAGTCTTGGATAAGCAAAAATTAGAGTTTCGTTTTGAATGAACAACCTAAATTATTATATTATGTAAATTGTGTATAACTTTTACTACCTAATTCAGAATATTATAATTTTTGTACCATTAAATAGTGTTCGAAATATGCTTTGAAATAAGATCCATTTACAATATAGTTCTACAATTTATGAAATAGAGAGCGCCACTTAATATTGCCATGTCATTAGTTTTTTTAAAATATATTTCGAGCTCATAGAGCGCGCCACGTAGGATTGCCACGTCATCAATTTATATTTATATTTTTTACAAAAATAGAGTTCTAGATGATTTAAATACATATAAAGAGATTTGGATAAGCGAAAATTAGAGTTTGGATTTGAATCAACAACCTAAATTATTATATTATGAAAATTGTGTATAACTTTTGCTACATAATTCGGAATATTATAATTTTTGTACCATTGGAGAGCATTCGAAATATGCTTCGAAATAAGATCCATTTACAATATAGTTGTACAACTTATGAAATATAGAGCGCCATGTAGGATTGTCATGTCATCAATTTTTATTTTTATTTTTTTCTAAAAATCGAGTTCTACATAGATTTAAATACATATAAGGAGTCTTGGATAAGCAGAAATTAGAGTTTCGTTTTGAATGAACAACCTAAATTATTATATTATGTAAATTATGTATAACTTTTGCTACCTAATTCAGAATATTATAATATTTATACCATTAAATAGTGCTCGAAATATGCTTTGAAATAAGATCCATTTACAATATAGTTATACAATTTATGAAATAGAGAGCGCCTCTTAAGATTGTCATGTCATTTAGTTTTTTTTTTTAATATTTGAAAAAAAATAGAATTCTACATATATTTAAATACATAAAAGAGTTTTGGATAGGGGGAAATTAGAGTTGCGTTTTGAATAAACAACCTTTTTTTTTTTAAAGAGAAATTAAATTTCATTAATTGAAGGCCAAACGGAATCTACAATATGTATTAAAGAAAAACAAGATACAATTAAACAAGACTAAACCAAATTCGTCTTCGAAGAAACTACAATGAACCAGATCGAGCAATACAAATAAGCACCCCCTTGTATTTGCCGAATCAAGCAGCTATTGATGAGGAAGTCTATCATTACGATATAGTTTGGGAAGAACATTATTGATCGAGTCAGGTTGATCGCATCCGAGATTCCAATACCTTCATGTTGAGTCTCGAACTTCAACCAATGAGAATAATTTCTCATACCTAAAAACAAAAGAACCATACTCACAACTCCCATAGGGGAGAAGGAAATTTCCAAAACAGAAACTAAAAACCCCATAACAGGGTTTGAGAAAATCTCATAAAGAGAGACTAATTTATTAAACAAAATAAGAAAATGAACTAAAAACTGATAATAAAAGGGGAAAAGGGACTTACCATAGATGAAATCATCCATGGCAGCCCCTAATTGATGAAGAAGGGGTAGGGGAGGCTAGGGTTTTTTTTGAATAAACAACCTAAATTATTATATTATGTAAATTGAATTTAACTTTTGCTACCTAATTTAAAACATTATAATTTTTTTACCATTGGAGAGTGCTTGAAATATGCTTCAAAATAGGATCTATTTACAATATAGTTTTACAACTCATGAAAATATATTAAATTAGATGCATTGTAGGACATTATTTAGTCTTTTTTTAGATAAATATAATAATGGCTATAAGTATTAAGTATAGTGTATTATATTTGATTATAACATTTGATTATAGGTCCAATTTACATGATCAAACATATTATCTTTCAAAACCTCAACCTTACTCAACCAAACTAAAACAATATAGTATTGCAACAAAATTTATTGACTAAAATCTATAGCGATAAAGTTACATATATATAATTAGAGTTTTGGATTATGTAAAAATTAGAGTTTGATTTAAATAAAACAGCCTTAGAATATTATAAAGAGCTCCACCTAAGCATGCCATGTCATTCTTATCAATTTTTAAGAAAGTATTCTTTATGTCCTGCATCTATTAAATTATTACCCTCTACTTTCTTAAAGTATCATTCGCGTATTATTCTTGTTAAAACTGTATTAGCTATTGTTAGTCATACCTGTTATTGGGATACCATTTAATAATAGACTTAGCTACAATATTCAATTGAATATTAAAAATTATAAAATTTATATATTAAAATAACAAATCTAGAAATTATAGTATAATGATAAATACTTTCTCCGTTTTTTTTCTACTTCAACAATTAGTTTGGACATGGTTTTTAAGGAAATAAAAATGGGTAGTTTAGCATAGAGGTACCTCTTTAGTTAACTAGAATATGGGACAAATAAATCCTTATTAAAGTAAACGCAACTTTATAAAGCAATTCGGGTAATTAATGATGGTTTTATTAACATAACGTAAAGGTAATATTGTCAACTGTAGTTTCTTTTATTACCAAAAGTGGAATGGACCCAAAAAATGAAACTATCTAAAGTGGTAATTGTTGTAATAGAAAAAGAACGGAGGAAGTATGTAAATACAATGATCTTGAAAAATCTCATTTTACAACAACACAAAATCAACAATAATATTAACAAAAAATATACAATAAAATAAAATAAACAACAATCCGTGCAACGCACGGGCTTCAAACCTAGTGTTACACTAAAGGAAATGGAGGAATCTAATGATATATGAAAGCGCCTTGGCTGAGACGAGATTCTACCATTTCAGTTTATCACTTAATGCATCAGTTTAAACATATTAATTTTCAGCTTATAAGTTTAGACATATCTGTTACTAGTTTATACATTTTTCATATTAGTTTATAAACTGATGAAAAATAATCTCAAGTTTCGTTGAGAACCAGCTCTAAAATGTGAATTAAAATTTTGGTCAATAAAAGAAAAGCAAAAAAAAAGTTATGTACCTTTTGATAAAAAAATTACATTTATGATAATCAAGTAGTAATAATAATTACAAGATCTCAGTCTTCTTGCTAAAAAAATTATGTTAGATAAGTTTCCGTTAATTTGATTTCAAAAGTAAAAGTAAAATTAATAAAATAAATAGAATCGGTTAAACATCAAATGATTTTAAAAGTAAAGAATGAAGGAATCAGTTTGTGAAGGTCCAAACTTACGAAAATGTCATTAACATGAAAAGCGTTTAGACCATCCGATTTTGATGATCTAAATATCCAAATTGGTTTTTTGTTCTCATTTTAGCTATGATTCTCACAAAATCTTAATCAAAGTTTTAGAAAATAACTAGTTGTTAGCCCGTGCGATGTCCCAGGTCATTGCATATAATTCCTTATTTTGTTTCTTTATGAGCGTATACAATTAGATGACACATGATGACCTCTAATGCTTCCACACACGTCTTAATAATATATAGAAAATATAGATGAGCAAATATGTGTTTTGTTTAATAAAAGAATAAAGAAGTTGCTCTCTTGGAGGTTGAATGCATATGTATATCAGGCATCTAAGATGTTATATACACATCTAATATGTACTCTAAATCAAGCTATATAAATTTAAATGATAGAAAATTATCCTTTTGTATGCTAATTTATAAAAGTTTACAAGTAATTTAATTATATTGTAATGCCTGGGTGTTTTTAAAAACTTTTGCCAAGATTTGTAAACTAATTTTAACAATGGCTTATCTACTCTATGTGCACCCCATTTTACAATATTAATTTGAATAAAATAATTTACTGTGCACTCATTTTAATTAATCTATAATTTGTGTAATAAGAGAAAGGACCACAAGGACATAAAACTAAAAAAATCCATGTGAAAAGAAAAATAAATCAAAGCATCTTAGACGCGAAGAATGACTGAGATGGATGACGTCGTCGCTGGCATGTCTTGGATTGAGACAGTTTTGTCCAACACTTTTCAAAAATAAATACTTACAAAAAGATTCAGTAATCTACAAATTTTAAATGTTGAATATGAGATATCAGGCTACCATCATTAAATCATAAATGTTGTATGTGAATCATATACTTTCTAATTTATTTCTATAAAATAGACATATTATCTTGTCACTAAATAGTTTTTTCCCACAAAAATTATTATTAGATTGTAGATTAGTTGGTTATTGCATTTGTATTTCAATTGAGAGGTTGTGAGTTTGAGTCTTAACACGCACATTTTTATTGTTTAATTTGTGTCATTTGATTGGGGGGAGGGGAATACATATGGCAGCATAACGATTTTCTCCTCGGGTTTTAGAATATATTTCGATTATACTATATTTTACTTGTTTTTTTTATAATACAATTATAAATGTCCTATTGTAATGTAAAGTTGATCTTTGAGTTGTCAAGGTGGCAGTAGTATTAGAATTCAGGTCGGATTAGTCAAATTAAAATTTACGCAGGCTCCACCTTTTATAGGATTCAACACGAATTTTAACAAATTTTCTGATTGAGATTATTTTCCTTTTTTCAGATCGAGTTGGACACAAATTAAAGCATTTTAATTCGAACTTAATTGACATTCTCACACTCTTTATACTCTTTATATTGAGAGTTATAAATGTTAAGTCAAATTTATTGTCATTGATCTTGATCTTGTGTGAATGGTCCTTACCAACAAACAGGTAAACATAATGTCGAATATCGCAAATCATTTGTTTTGATGAACTACTACAAATTAAAGTACCATGATCATGCATAAGGGTTTGCATAACATTTTGTTGCGTATGAAAATGATAATATATAAAACCGATAACCATCCGCTTAATCTTTTGGTTGAGTTGGTCCTCTGACATGGTTGGTTAGAGGTCCTCCTTCCACTTCTGCGACAGAGGTTCAATTCTTGCCCGTTGAAAAGTGTGATCCCCAACCTTCCCCACTTGCAAAGGATCTTCATCTTAATTTCCCAAAAAAATTGTTTGAAAAAATTAAGAGAAATCCCGAAATCTTATTCGCACTTGATTCCATATCAGAGGACCATGTCAACCAAAAGATTAAGCTCATAGTTCAAGTCACAAGATTGGTTTTAGAAAAACTGTTTTCAGGAGTTGGAATAAAGGTTACCATAATTCGACTAATTCCCTCTTTAACTTATAATTTGATATTGATATGATTCTTCTGACATTGGCACGACTGCAAAAAATACTACTTTGAAAGTGTTCAATTGAATTATAGCTCCTGATCCGCACCACATTGACATAATCTTCCAGGCAATTCAGTGCTGGCTCTCGAATCTCGATAGATCAAGCCGACCTAATAACATATATAAGAGATAAAGTAGGATCAAAGTGGAATTCACGTATTGATATCTTGATTGACTGATTAAAACCTACCTAAATAGGTGATATGAGAATCTGGCTAATTAAATATAAACTCGTAATCCATGGGAAAATATTTAAAGCATCTAACAGCCTGAGCACAACTCTGATCAGATGTTATAGTAGTACAACACGTCTTGAATCCTTTAATTGTCCTTTCAGAACTCCTATATAAACGATTGATATATCGTATTATTCTCATCATTATCATAATTGCAATCATAATTTTTCACCACTAGCAAGGTAACACAAAGTATAAAACCAACCTTTTTCAAGTAAATATTCATCGTCAACTACGTCCTACATACGTACTAGAAACCCAAAATGGTTAACCAACTCAAAAAGTCTCTAGTGTTGATGGCTATGGCAATGCTTGTGATGGCTTACGCCGTCTCGGCTGCCCGTATCCTCGCCGAATTGCCTGCCGATGTTACATGGACCGTGACAGTAGGGCCTGTTGAGCTTCAGGCACAAGAAGAACAGAGCGGTTGCGTAAAGATCGCTGACCCAGCTAACCTCGAAGCATGTGGCAGCGTCGGCCCACCCGTTAAAGCCCACATCCAAACTCCCCTTGCCAGTGACCTTCCTGGCCAGACAGGAAACTAATTATGTACTCCTCTTCGTTGTGTTGCATCATTCTCGTCTGCTTATTTTTCATTTTCTTTCTCTTTTTTCGGTGTTGATTCTTTTTATTACATGTTTATCTAAGTTTTTTTTTTTTTTTTGGGGGAGGGGGTTGTTTTAATTGGTCCAAACTGATCAATACGTGTGTATTTCCTTCAATATTTTTTTTTGGGCCCGGAAACCCCTTGGTAAGAAGAAGGTGTATTTCCTTCAATATGGTTTTCATTTATATAGCTCTGTCTACTTTGGTCATTTTCGTATAGGTAAGATGTGACGCAACTAATACTTTTCTTCTTTAGTAAATAAGTTTTGTTTCCATTGGAACAAAATGAACTATGTTTTAGGCCCATATGTTGATACAATTATAAGATGTAATTGTTTTGAGACCTATATAATATAGGTAAAAATGGTCTCAACACCACAAATTATGGCACGGGTGCACCCAGCGTCACTAACTTTGACTAGTAGCTAAAACATCACAAACTATTGGTATTGGTGCAGTGAGTGTCATTAAATGACGCCAAAGCTAACTTTTCTCGACACATGTTCACGTGACTTAGGCTTCTTCTAATCAATGAAAAAATAGAATAAATGAAAGAAAAAGGGTAAAATGGGAAAGAAATTAACATGGATTCCCCGCCGCCAGCAAGAAAAGTTACCTTCGACATTATTTATGACACTCACTGCACCCAAACCAATGCGTCATAGTTTGTGGTGTTGAGGTCAATTTTGCCTATAATATAAGGATTTTTCTTTTGATGGGGAAGGAAAATTTTCATTTATACTAAGTCATATGGTATTTATAATTATGAACATTATCCCTAAAACAATATAGATCTAAAAATCTACTACAAATTTTATAATCAAGAAATGTAAATGTAGGCATACACGTTTTGTTTCCTATAATCGTCTAGACACAAAAACTTATATATAATAAATTTACACGAGAATAAATACTCTCAAAAAGAGAAAACAAACCCCCACAAATGGAGAAAAACTCATTATTCAAAACAAAGTAAAAGTAATGCAATAATAAAGAAAATCCATTAGTGGGGGATGACCATCAACTATTAGTTATTGATGGCGGCCCCAAGAAGAAAATATAGGGTTTGAGATAAAAGAGGACAAAAGAGAGAAAAAAGAGGTTAGAGTTTATAATTATACCATATCTTACTTAAGTGCCGATGCACGGGCTATTAGGGGTGAAAGTTATTCGGAGAAAAACCGAAATCCAATCGAATTCAAACCAAATTATTAATAGTTCGGATTGGACTAACTATGTCCGAATTAGATTCGGATTAAACTTTTTATATAAAAAAATTGAATTTTCGGATCTGATCGGATTGAGGGTGATTGGATCCAAAAATCCAAAATAATCGAATAGTAGATAGTCCTTGAATTGTATAATTAGAATTGATGAGCTTAACAGATTATTTTTCAAAAAAACCAAATGGTCGGACAGCCTTTCCCTTCCCTTAAAACTCCAACTGGCTAACATCCTAATCACTATAGAAAACTTCATTTTGATGCTTTTGCCTAATTTATGTCATCAAAAAATGAAGTCTAAGAAAATTGGATATTTCGGATCGGATCCAATCTATTGTCTGATAGTTCGCATGTTACTAGAAGAGTACTTATATTAAAATAAAAACTACGCAACACGCACATTAAAACGATAGAAACTACGATCCGCCCAAGCTGGTGAGGCGGAATCCGTCCGACCGGGTGGTTTTCAGATCATTTTCCATAGAATTGCAACAGTGATCCGCTCGGCCGGGTCCGCAACAAAGCATCAAAACGTCTCATCTTCGAAAAGTCATAACTTTCTCATCTCTCATCGAAATTTGGCGTGTGACCAGTTGTTGGAAATGTCTTCAAGTCTGCTTTCCAACCCAATTAGAATCACTCTATTATCATTTGTAGATCAAATGTTATGAGTAAAAGAGTGGACAAGAGTCAGTTTTGGCACTTCTTTCAGTAACACTTCGCTTCATTCTAGCCCAAATTCATCCCAAAGAGATGCTTTGCAATTTTCAAGCAATCTACCTTCTTTCTTCATGTTTATTATACTCAAGCTTAGCCAACCGCAGTCTATTTGCATTGAAATCACCTGAAAGTCATCAAAACAAGCAAAAGGAGAGTCGTTTAGCAGAAATCGAGTAAATCATGCATATATACACCTAAATGCTCTAACAAGAACAAGAAATGCAACATAAATGCACCTAAAAACTATTTATAAATATGACACGTCATTAAGCTAGATTATTTTTGTTGGTGAGTGAAACTAAGGAGTGAAGCTTGTGAGAACCTAAGTTAATATCTTTCTCAAATATATATATATATATATATATATATATATATATATATATATATATATATATATATATATATATATATATATATATATATATATATATATATATATATATATATATATATTTAGGAAAAGTCAAACAATAAATAGCTTAAAAAGTTTTAGTACATAATTTCCTAGCCATAATCAGATGGATCCCGATCCATGGCTACCATATTACAATTTACTAAGTCAGTTAATAAAAACTTAATACATTCCGGGGGAGGGGTAGATAAATCCTGCAAAATATTTGAGCCTGCGTTCCTCCCTTGAGCATACCTTGCTATTGCATCCGCAAGCTTGTTAGCATTTCTTCCTTCATGCTGCAGCTCGAGTCTTGGAGTTTCTTGGAGCAACGCCCTACAATCATAAATGATATTACACAAATTACTCTTGGCCTTCCTATTGTTTTCAATTTCATCTATAGCATTTATACAATCCGATGCGATGATGCTATGAACCCAGTTGTGAGATTGTGCCCATTTGATAGCCATTAGGATGCCTCTAGTCTCAGCCTCCATTGCATTGGAGCAGTAGGTGGACGTATACACCCCTCCTTTCCATTGACCATGTGAGTCCCTACATACTGCAGCAAAACAAGCTTCTTTGGTTTTTCCAAAGAAAGAACTATCCACATTGATTTTCAAAATAGATGCCGGTGGAGGTGACCAAACCGGGTCTGAAAGAGGGTTAGGAGGATTTAAAGAGATAGAAGGGTCAGGTTGATGGAGAAGGTTATGATTATGGTTGTGATTGTGATTGTGATTGTTGGGTGCTTTACCCACCTTAGGTTGGTCCCTATAATAGAACCATTCGGTGGCGGCCCAATGGGGATTTCTTATAGAATTGGAAGAAGATATGTTCTTCTTGTTGAAAACCCAAGCATTTTGTCTTAGCCATATGCCCCAAATAATGAAAATGAACTCGACATTGGAGGGGACCAAAGAAGCAGATTGATTATGGTCTTTAATGATATTTACTTTTAACCAATCATTGAAGGGTATGGAGCTATTAATATTAATTTTCTTTTTATTCCATATCTCCATAGCCTTATGACAGCCCCTTAAAATATGATTCATATTTAGCACCTCTCAGGCGAAGGGACGATTTTGGGGTAAGAGCTAACAAGGAAATTAATATTATCATTAGTGGGCATTCTATTCTACCATATTTGCCAAAGGAAGAAGAGGTGCTTTGGGAGACCTGGGGCTTTCCAAATTCAATCCCAAGATTCCTCCTCAGCATTTGGTGAGAGAAAAAGTGTGGCTTTTTTGGAATTAAATTTTCCCAGGTGGGACCAGAGAGAATAAGCATAATCTTGCTTGGAAGAAAATTCAGTAGCTCTAATTGTGTCGACTAGCTCCGGGGGAAGACTAATAGAGCAAACGTTAGTAATATCCAGGTTTTTTAGAGAATTCACACAAAGGTCATTTTCATTTCTATTAAGAGGTCCTTGAACTAGTGATCTTAAATTTTCACCATTAAGCCACTTGTCATTCCAAAGGTTTATGCAATTCCCTTCCCCAACAACCTAAGCAATACTATGTTTATAATTCTCCCACCCAACTCTTATGTACTTCCAAATGTGAGACCCTTTTTTAAAATTAAGGGGTTCAATTCTTTTATTGATGTATTTCTCTTTAATAATATTGGAAGCCCACATAATGTCATTATCTAGTTTCCAACAAAGACGAGCAAGGCTTATGTTATTGATATTTATATGCGTAATGAAACCTAGGCCGCCTTTACTCTTTTGGGTACAAACTTTTTTCCAAGCAATCCAAGTAATTTTTTTCTTATCTTCCTTACTATTCCAGAAAAAATTACTACAAATCGAGTCCAATTTGGTTTTTATGGCTAAAGGGAAGTCAATCAAGTGCATGTAATACCGAGGAATTGCCTGGATGGCCGCATTTATAAGGATGGCTCTGCCCACTTTGTTAAGGCTCTTGGCTTTCCAAGATGACAGTTTTGATGCAACTTTGTCAATTATGAAGTTGAGTGTATTTTTTGAAGGTTTCCTATGACAAAGGGGGAAACCAAGATAAATTCTGAGGTCATTTGTGCTTAATATGTTCATTTCCTGTTCAAACTCGTCTTTTATATTAATGTTAGTATTTGGGGAGAAATATAACATGCTCTTAGAGTCATTTGACTTTTGACCCCAAACATCAAAGAAGGAATTCAGGATATATCTCATAGAAGAGAGAGTGGAAGGGTTAGCGTCTCCAAATAATAAAATGTCATCAGCGAAAAAGAGATGGGATATTTCCGTGCTACCCCCCTAACCTTGAATGGGGTCCAATCTTTTGAATTGCAAGCTTCATGGATGGTCCTAGACAAGTACTCAAGGCAAATAATAAATATTTAGGGGGATAAAGGGTCATCTTGCCTAATTCCCCGAGACATATTGAAGGTCTTTGTTCGATTTCCTTTCACTTGGATAGAAGTTTGACCCGTAGAAACACAACTCATGATAATCTTGAACGTCTTATAGGGGAAATTTAGACTTTTTAGGCAATGTTCAATAAACGGCCATTCTAGCCTATCATGAGCTTTCTCAAGGTCGAGTTCAAGAGCAAATAGACCTTTTTTTCCTTTCTTTTTATTCATGGAGTGAAGGACTTCCGAAGCTATTATGAAATTTTCCTCCGAGCCCCTACTCTAATAAAGCTATTTTGAATTGGGGAAATGATGTCCTTTAGAAAAGGCCTAATTCTTTGGACCAGGATCTTGGTGACCAATTTATAAGAAGTATTAACTAGGCTTATTGGTCTAAAGTTGTTAAGCCTAAGGAGGTTATCAATTTTTGGTATGAGGGAAATAAGGGTGGAGTTCATAGATTTTGGCATGTCAAGCGAGTTAAAAATACCTTTGACACAGTTAAAACAATCCATTTTAATGGTATCCCAGAAATGATGATAAAAATAGGCGTGGAAACCATCATCCCCTAGAGCTTTAGATTTACCTATTGAAAACACCGCTTCTTTAACTTCTAGCAAGGAAGGAACCTCGCTACGCCTATTGATTCATTAGAAAAATTGTCGACAGGGGGAGCGAACCAGACGAGAAAAGGGATTTATAGTGATCCACTATAAGGTCATTAATCTCATTTGGGTCAGTTAAAGAATTCCCCACATCATCTTTTAGCATTAGAATTTTATTAGCTTTCCTTCTAAAAATGGTAGATAAATGAAAGAAGTGGGTATTCCGGTCACCATTAATTAACCAATTAGTTCTGGACCGAAAATGCCAGTAGGCCTCTTCTTAGGCCAAGATAGCATTGAGCTCTTTTGTTAATTTCTCCTCTAATTCAAAAAGGAACACATTGGTTGGGTTGTTTTTAAAAGTTACCCCGGGCTCCGTGAATTCGGGCCTCGTAATTTTTTCTTGCTTTTAAAAATAGTGTCCTCTTTTTGGGTCCACCGCGGAATCTTGGTACTAAGATTTTTAAGTTTCCCAGCTTAAGTTAGCAGGTGCGAGGCCCATTGATCTCCGACCCAAGGATCAAAGGGTGGGTTTTCGAGCCACATGGGCTCAAATTTGAAAACCGATTACGGGAAGGATTTTTGGGCCGATTGAAATTAAGCAATAAGGGATTATGGTCCGACGACAGCTCTTGGTAAATTATGAACAAGAAAGATCCGGAAATTTTTGGGACCGGTTTGCACAAGCCCAGCATCTATCTAACCTTTCAAAAATAGGATAGCTCATTCTTTTATTAAACCAAGTATACTTGCTTCCAATAAAACCCAAATTATATAACCCACATTCATCCATAGTTTCTTTATACTTACGCATTTTGTAGTCTTTAGGAGCATTACCACCAAATTTTTCATGAGAGTATGTCACTTCATTGAAGTCACCAAGAACCAACCAAGGAATATTAATATTATGACTCATATCGATCGATTATTCCACATATCAAGTCTACCATGGTATTTAATATTAGCATACAATGCGAAATAAAAAAGGGGGGAGAATTTTGAACCCGAATAACTCCATGGATAGCCCTTGGTTCCTTAGTTATGGAGGTGAAGGAGTGAAGCCCTTCATTCCATAACATAAGTATGCCCCCGAGAATATCCTTGCGGTTCCACGGCCTCAAAGGAATTTAAAGGTAAGCTACTCACTATATCCTCAATGCTTTCTCGGGCTACCTTCGTTTCAGTGATGATAATGATCATTGGATCATGGTCACGGATGAGTTGACGGATATTCCGCCGGAATCCCTGCCGAGTCACCCCCCTAGCATTCCAAAGTAGTATCGACATTCCTGGGTTGAGGGGGTGGAGGCTCATGAGCTCCTCTAGCACTTCCGGATGTGTATTGTTGTCCAAGGTCACCATTCTTTGAGCTTTTAAACTGTAAAGGAGCTCGCTGTTTACCTTCGTTTTTATACCCGACATCCTCCCCCCGTCTTCTTTCGATATCCCCCACGCCATTTTCAGGGTGATTTGAGTGCAAACTTTTGTTAGCCGTAACCATTTGAAGTTGTCGGTTTCGCTTCCCGCTTGCACCATTAGCCAATTCTTGGTAATTGATAGGGATTTTCGCTCTTGCGGAAGTACGGGTACAGGGTCTTGATCGTTTTCTTCATCCACCATTTGAGATAAGTCCCTAAAATCTCCGAAATTTACGTCACATCCGAAATGCAGGGAGATGGGCAGGGACTAGCCTCCCTGGCTCTTCGGGGTAAACCATCATCATGTTCTGTAACATCGGTGGGGTGGCCTCCGGCCTTAGAAGTATTTCTTTTAATACTCTCGGATACACCCGGGACCAACTTCCCATCATATCCCTCCTGTAATACCAAAATCTGTTGACCCACGCCTCTGGAAAGGTAAGATGAGGTCGGGTCCTCGTTGTTATGGTTGTAGCTGGGGATAATATGACATGGACCGGGAATGGAAACTTTGGGGGAGGCATTATGAAGCCCCTGTTGAACGAAGGATCGGACAGAAAAGGATTTAGTGCTGGGTCTTTCTCCTCGGCGAGAAAGGGGGATGCCATGAAGTTTTTTGTTTAGGGTATCTATGAGAGAGAAAATAGAGTGAGAGGGAGGGTTTTGGATAGATACACTGATGGGGTTAGATTTATCTTTAAAGTAAAGAGGCATGGAAATATTGATAGGCGTGATTGCAGAAGTTGGAAAGGATAAAAGAAGTTTCTCTGAAGGAAGATTTGGGGGATTTGGCGGAGGAGAGAAGGATGATTTGACTGGAGGTTCAGCAGGAGGGTACTTCTCCATATTCAAATCCATTAGATTAAGGGAATAGGTGTCATTGAGAGCTGCAAAGGTATTCTCAGCTTCTGAAATAGCCGACTTTGATTTTTTGGGGTATTTTTTTTAACCCAAACCTTTTGATGTGGGACCAAGGTTATGGAGATATCTTTTGTATTTTTTTGTTTGACCTGGGTCCACTTGTCTTGCCCTACGGGAACATAAACGTCTTTGGTCAAGGATTTTGAGACCGGTAATTCTTTGATCTTCTCCGGTGGTGGTTTCTCCGGTTGATTTTTGCAACCATTTGCATGATGATTAATCTTGCCACAGATAGAACACAAATTCGGCCATTCTCTATAACTTATCGCTTGCTTGAAGTTTCCGAGCCATATTGTATCTTTCCTTGGTTTTGATAAATCCATCATAATGAGTATTCGAGCAAATCTCATTCGATTTGCGTTTACAGAATTCGTATCAGCCTTGATGTAGGAAACTAGACAATTTCCAATCTTTCGCATCATTTTTTCACAAACAAACTCTACTGGGATTTCATGCGATTCTACCCAAACTGGCACAATGTGGACGCGAGCCGACGAAGCTTGAAAGCCCGGAGCCCATTTTTGAGTAGAAAGGAAAGTACCATTCAGAAACCATGGTCCACCGGAGAGGACCCTGTTGACTTCTTCTTCAGATGAAAGCTTGGATATAAAGAAACCTTTCCCAATAGGAAAGGTTGTGCATGGGGAGGTGATTTTCCAGAGCTTAGGGAGAGATGTTGAAACGTACTCGGTGGAAAACGATTTTCCACATGGTTTGGATATTATGGAGCACGCCCAAGGATTACACAGAATTTTTTAATCCTCCAGAGAAATAGGGAGGAAAGCCTCATTCACCTTATTGAAAAGAGGGGGAGCGAGGAGCTTGCATGGGTTTGACCTTCAAACACCGTAGATGAAATTAAGGAATCCCGAAATGACTTCGGAGTTGAGAGAGTAGCTTGACTTTCAAGCCCTTTAACACCAGCGGGAACCTGCAAAGACACAGAGCAACCAACGTTAGGGTTAAAAAGGGGGGGAGGGGCTGGTGGCTTTTTCGAAGGTGAGGTGAGGGGGGGAAAAGGAAGGGCATGGGAAGGGGAAGGGAAGGGGTTAGGCATTTTTTATTCTTTTCGACTCATATGGTTAGCAATCTTCTCTCTATCTTTTATCTCAAATATATATATGTATCAAGATCTTTGTGGGTCGAAGGTAATACCTAGTAATTTACCGCTTAGCTCGTTTGTTACAATTCATTGATTTGACTTTGATTCCCTATTAATTATTTCATGTATTAGTGTTCTAGATCCTTTCTAGGTGTTACAAATTTGTGAATTCAAACTTTTATACACCCTTCGTTTTTATTATGTTTTAACTCGAATTTTTTTTAAAAATAGAAAATTGAAACTAGGAACATTAAAGGAGAATGAAGGGACAGAAGGGAGTATAAATAACCTTTTCAAAAAATTATATGTTATAAATTATCATGTCACCCTTATTTTTAAGGACTCCCAATTCCCGTACATATATATTATTAGCAAGATTCTATGTGACTCTAATCCCTTAGCAATCACATGTATAGATATCCTGTGTATGACAGTACGAGGAAGTTATGTTAAGATTGAGGGAAGACTTGTTCTCAGGTTAGCTGAATTTGCTACGACACAACAACAGTCTTCGATCAATTCGGTGTTAGTTTCGGGTGGCCTCGGAGTATTTTATGACAAACAAGTTGAATGCAAAAGTATAATCATTGAGAAATTTATAGAATCATATCATACTGTAAACAATCCATTTTTCTATCCCATTTTCTCAATATTACAAAGCCAAACCTTAACTTACAAGCTAAACTTACGAAAAGAATTGAATTACCAACAACACTAGTTGTGATGACAATTAGCAGTATCAAAAGTATGGTGGTCTATAATCATGTTCAATTATAGGTACAGTTCTAGTTGCAGCAGCAGTAGGAGCCTTCACATGCCCAACCATGGTTACTTGCAAAGCTTCTTCCTCATATGCCCTTCTCACCATATCTTCCAATTTCGACCTCTTCTTGGCTTTTGCAAACATGGCAACTAAGAGCAACCCCAACAAGAAGACACCCAACGCAGCCCCTACTGAGCTCCCTACCGCGATTTTCCACCTACTGATCCCCTTTGTGTATTCAGCTGAAGGAGATGAGCGCGAGCTCGAACCAATGGCCTCGATCACCAGCCCTATATGACCCTGCTTCTTGGCTTCACAAACATGTGGTGACACCATACTTGTTAATGTCACCTTACCTTGCCCTTCAAAGTTAGCACAATATGGCATTTTACCCTTCATAATCTTAGAATCAATCTGAGTAATATTAGTAAAATCCACCTTGATTGGATCCCCATCAGCAACAATTCGGAGCTCAAATGGGTCTGGACTACTTACGTTTTGATAATCATCTCCACCATTATAAGCTAGGAGGCCTAAAATTGGTGTAACAAGTTCATAACCTTGTAATTTATAACTATTATAGTATATGGTAGACCAATTTAACCCAAGCTCTTGTCTAATTAGTATAACTCTCTCTACACAAGGATTAATCATAACACCTTTCCTTAAGTAAAACTCCTTGACGCGACCACCATACCTCCTTAGGCTACCACATCGAAATCTCGCTGTATCAACCTTAATACCGGAGAGATTTCCTGGTAAATTTACATGGTTTACCTCTCCTGTTCTAAAGTTCTTCTCATCATAGAGTCCAACCGTGTAGTCTCTAATGGCAAGATCAAGAAGACGAGCAGAACGAATATTAACAACCGTTTTATCGTCCGTGGTCGATAATGTATCTGTACTCACTGAAGACAATGATGCTGAAGATGAAGATGGTGATACCAATGACATAAGGGGGAGAAGCATCAAAAACAGGGGAAAAACAGAGCCCATATGGGTAGAAGGAAAGTATAATAAAGGGTAATTAAGAGGTGATTAGGAAAATTAATGAGGATTTCGAAGTGGGTTTTTCATTAAAAGGAGTGTTGCTAATGAAAGGTGGCAAATTTTTTTGGGGAATTCAGGGTGGATTGAGGAAGAGGGTATGTGAGAGGGAAAGGGAAAGCTTATAGAAGAACAGGATTGAAACAGGGGCAGAATTAGAAGGAAAAGGGGAAAGTAAAGTAGATGTTTGTTTTTCCATAGCATGGAGATTAATTGGGGATAGAATATGCGTTTGTTGGGCCATCATAGCTTTTAAGTCAAAAGGGTTCCCTCCTTTTATAGGCAATGTGAGAGTAGCAAATCATTTGCTTTGCACTGCATGTATTTGTATAATTGTATTCGTTCTTTCTAAGCCACGGGTTGTATAATCTAGTTTATGATCGGTCATATTTAGAAAAATGGTAATTAACTATGTTTTGGGGTTGATCAAATATGAGAATATACATGTCATACTCTAAAAAAAATGGCCAAAGATTTTGATTGTCATAGAAGAAATTTATCAAATGTTTCATGTTGCGTAAATTATCTACCACATAACGTGGATAAGTACGAGGTTAGATACTTAAACTTAAAGGTGACAACATGCACACATGCGAATCTACGTGCTGAATTAGATACATGGTAAATGAGGACTAGGCATGAGTTACTAATATTATGCCATGCTAGCATTTTTTTTCAACTTTATTAGCACAAGTGTCGTATCGTGGCGTGGGACAACTTTCAGAATTTTTTTATGTTTAGGTTAAAAATAGAGCTTGCTATATTCGTCAAACCAAGTAGAGTCATGCTAGGTTAGGTCTTCAAATTTGTTAAGACGTCATTGCCATGATCCTCACGTAATATATGACATTGCATCAGGCTAGCAACAGGCTCGTATGAATTAGGCTTAGATCATGCTAGCCCAAGCACGGTGGCCTAGAGGCACGACCCATGCCTAGTTGAAATATCGTGGAAACAGATAATAAATTTAAAACATATTAATTAAAACATGGAGTAACATAAAATTATAATAACCATAAATAGTTAATTTTATTTTTTGAAAGGTATTGATCTTGGAGATCGTAACAAGAGTTGCCAAACAATTTGACGTAAGGACGGAGGGAGTGTATTTTTGAAAGGTATTTTTTTAATATCTTGTGTCTAATGTCTTTATCTATTCAATAATCTAATTTAAAGTATATTACAAGGGAACAATCATAAAACAAATTAATCTTACATTTTTAAGTACTGTAAAGTTTTACGTACCGTATCATGTTTGTGCTGGATTAGATCTGGAACAATGATCTCTTGTTTAATTTCTAAATCTTTTGGACAGAATGGACATTCACATGACTGACAATAGATCTCAAAAGTGTTATTTCTACTGGTAATCATAGTTAGTTAGTTACGACTTACGCCATTACGCCAATGTCAAAAAGATTAAGCCCGTTGATTCCATCTTTATTTAATAATGGGGTCTTTACAAAAACGGTGCAAGTAGCATGTCTTCAAGCACTAAAATTCTAACAAGTAATTATTTAAGCAATTAGATTTGAGTAAAATGCAGCCAGAAAAGAGGAAATATTGACTATTGAGGTGGAAAAGTCAGGTGACAAAAGAAGCAATTAAGAGAATGATTTGGAGCGTGATGGTGATGATGATCATTCATATGATAAAAGTTTAGCGAAAAGAAGACTGGGGCGTGCCGTAGGAGTACTTATCATGGGATAGAGAGGAGAGAGATAAAAAAGCTCAAGTCAGAAGCATATGCAAGTCCTCCACTTTAGGGATCAACTAGTCATTCATTGTGTTGTTCTTATGTCTCCTAAATCTAACCACTTTTGTGGGTGTCATGTCAGCTTAGTGTAGTCTATGATCTTAGGGATTTCCACCCTCGTATTAATATTTACTACCTCCGTTTCACAATACATGTACCATTTGCTTTTTCACGCACTCCAATGTTCTTCTTTCAACAGTAATATCTTTAATTGTGTATAGGTAAAAATTATAAAAAGTTGATATTTGAAATCCTCGCATTGGGTGCAATTTAACAAAGACCGCACCCCACTTGACTATGTTTTTTCTTAAATAATTTTGAGAGAAATATTGTCAAAGTTGGTTGATGAATAGTGCCCATATGAGAAATGGTGCATGTATTGTGAAACGGAGGAAGTATATTGGTTGATCTTTAGGGTACAATCAAAGCCTAGACGAAGCCATATATGATACTACCCCTCCCCCCTCCTACCCTATTTAATCATGTCTACTAGGGTGTATTCTATTCACCTTAAAAAATAAGTTGCAGGTTTCAGTTTAGGTCTAATCAGGTTTGATGAGGTCTAACACAACACTCAAAAATAAGTTACAATAAGGGTTAATCAAGTCTAATAAATCTAGTTAAGATAAGTTCAGGTTTTTTCAGGTGAAGAGAACGCACCGCAATGATAAATCCGTAACAATTTGGGGAATTTTGGCCTCTAACTCAATAATTAGTTTTGGAAAATAATATTTGTGTTGATGACATATAAATTTTTATCTTTTGGTAAACATTGCTCTCTTATCTTGCTACTTCTACAAATATATACTATATAATATTATCAATACAAACACTATATCCCAAAACTTGTTTTTGTGTTAGAAGTCAATCTGCCCTACCCATTATGCATTTATCCATCTCCCACATAAATGCCGTGCTACCGAGACACGAATTTGTTTCTTTTTCCTCGAAGACAGGCAGACAGCACATGGTACCACAAGAACCAAAACTTTTCGATCGCTTGATCATCTTACTATTTAGTACTAGAAAGTTTTGGAGAAACATACGTACTCCATATATGGGTTATATGAAGTGATGACATTATGTTTTACAGAACTTTGGTTGTGGATCATTTTACTTGTAGTAGGAAATTTGCATTAAGGAGACGTGAATTAAGTAGATGTTCTGCTAGAGATAGTGGTCAATACTCAATACATTGAGGGAGAGAAAGCCCATGATTAGTAAAACTATTTCACCTACTGTAAATGATTTGGAACTGAAATATTCATTTAAGATGTTTAGATAGAGTTGTTCGTCAAGTATCTTCAATATAATTTACGTCGCTCAAATGGAGTTAAATTGAGAAGGTACTTTATGGCCCTATTCTCTTCACATTCCATTGTTTTTCATGTGACAAAACCTTTAACCTTTTGATTGAGGTTTATTATTAAGATCAAATCCTTAAATCATCTCGAGTAATTCGAATTACCATGCCCAAATGAATCTTTATATCAAAATCTATTTGTTGTTGATGGTATCAATAAAATATCTACTCTCACTAGTGGAAAAAAACGGAAGGGCTGGTCAAAATAGCCCTAAGGGTGCGTTTTTGGCCGGCCCCTTTCCGTAGTGACCCTTCACTAAACGTGAAGGGCTGCGTTTTTAAACCGCAGCCCTTCACAACGAAGGGCTGCGGTTGAGGCCCAAAACCGCAGCCCTTCCAATTCTTTGTACAAAGGGCTGCGGTTTTGACCATAACCGCAGCCCTTTTGACCCAAAAAAAATAAAAATAAAAAACTTTTTTTTTTTTTTGCATTTTTTTACTCCTAAATATATCTACTTCATGTTGATATTGTTTATTAAGATTAGTATCAAATCTTAACTCTTAATTATGCAGCGTATTAATAAGCACAAAAAAAAATAGAATCATGGTTTATGACAAAAAGAAAATAATGGAAGTCATGCCAGTTAACCTTGCTGCCAACTAAAACAAAATCAAACAAGTGATTCCAACTATGCATTAAATATCTATGCAGAACAATCCAAAACAGAAAAGATTGAAGTATATAGAACACAATTTTGGAACACACACATTTCCCCACTATGAAAAGCTTATGCTAAATAGCATGATTAACTTTAATCCATACACGAAAATCATAAATCTGAGCCATTCCCAACCGAAAGTCCCAATATCAAAACGAAAATGAAAAAAGGGACGAAAATAAATAAAAAAACAAACGGAAATGAAAAAAAAGGGAACGAAAATGAAAAAAAAATGAACGAAAATGAACAAAAATGAAAAAAAATGAACAAAAATGAAAAAAACGAACGAAAATACAAAAGAGAAAAATTATAGATCTGAAATTACATGAACAAAGATCAAGAAATTATAGATCTGAAAAACGAAAAATCATCCCTTGTTGCTGTCGTTGCTTAAGCGGAGTTCGACGACGACGAAAGGATGACTGGAGTTCGAAGGACGAACGACGAGGAACGCAGGCAAGGACGAACGACGAGGAACGAATATTCGCTGCCGCCGGAGTGTGAGAGAGAACGAATATTTGTTGTTGTGGAAGGAGGGAGGACGTGAGAGAGAAGGGAGAAGGAAGGAGGGTGAGAGAGAAGGAAGGACGTGAGAGAGAATGAGGGAGAAGGAAGGACGTGAGAGAGGAGAGAGAATGAGGGAGATCTCCTTCCAAAATGAGCCCGCTTAATATGTTAAGCCCGCGATTATTTCCTTTCAAAAAAATTTTAAAAAAAAGCCCATAAAGGGATGCGTTTTTAAAAAACGCAACCCTTTATTACTTATAAGGCTGCGTTTTTTTAAAAACCGCAGCCCTTCACTAAAAGGGCTGCGGTTTTTGCATTGACCGCAGCCCTTCGAAAGTGAAGGGCTGCGTTTTTTGGGCTAACCGCAGCCCTTGCAGCGCAGCCCTTCCGTTTTTTTCCACTAGTGTCTATGTTCATAAGAAATTTCGGTGTTTAAGATTAGCTGTATTTAATGTACTTTAATGAAATTTACTCGTTAGATCAAAAGCTTTTACCTATAATATAGTTCAAAATATATTTGCCTTTTAAATTAAATCGAGATCATAATTAGCATCATGATCTCAAGTTAATTGATTGATTAATTAGCCTCTCGAGATAAAGCAGCGCAGCCTATAAAAATTTACCATACCCAAACAAAAAATTGGGAAACTTGGAAAGAAGTACTATACAAATTGAAAATCTTTACGTTTGTATTATCTTTTGTATCTTGGAGCCACTCATAATCCACTTTCGGCTACACTTAGATACAATACAAAGCAAAAGTTCTAAAAATAAAATTACACTTATGGAAAGAAGAAAATTTTGATCCTGTTCAAGGGCCAACAGCAAGGCCACATTAGAATCAAGATCTACGTACGATGTATGCTTGCTAGAACATCTTAGAAAAGAAAACAACAACAAAAATGAGAAAGAAATACATAAAATGAAGTGTGAAGATTGAATCATCGGAAGTTGACATTAGCCTGATAAGTCATGCCTACGCTCCAGTAAGGAGGGACAACATTATAGGCAACAATAATCTGACGGGTGGTGTAAGACTGAAGTTTGAAAGACAAGCGTTGGCCTCCTAATTGAGCAAAGGCTTGGTATGAAGCTCCCCAATTGTGGCTCATGCTAATCCACCCTGTTCTGCTTCCTTTCACCCACATTTGAGCTATGTCGCCCGCACCACCAACGTTCATTACGTATGTTAGCAGCCAGTAATTGTTCCCTTGGAAGCTAAATCTTATGCCTCCCTCCTTCGCACATGGAACCCTATCAATTAATTAACCAACAAGTACAATCGAAAAATTAGCATGCATATCCTCGTACCACATATGCCAACTTCTTAAGGACCTGTTCGGCATCAGTGTAAATTTCAGATTTTTGATTTTATGAATATAAAAGTCATATGATATAAGAGGTATAATAATCTTAAAATTAGTAACATACTTATACTATACATGTCAATTATTTAAAGGCGATAACAAAAAACCTGAACTACTTTTTTCCGGTTTCCATATATTTGTTTTTGGTTTTCAAAAAACTGAAATATGGAAATGGAAAACGATAACGAACGGCGCCCAATACGTAAGACTTGAGAGTATAGTGTATATATATGTACCTGCGGTACTGGACTGGAATGATGCCAGCCCTCCAAAATGCAAGTTTCTTAAATGCAGGCATGGAAAGGTCGAAGTGGACTCGAGGCGGGTTGCACCAGCCACCGGCATCGTTAGACTGACCCCAATTTGGAGGGCACAGATTCGTGGCAGTGATGGTAATGGAAGTTGGTCCACCACCATAGCCATAACCACCACCACGTTTTTTATTGCACCATTTTGAATTTGCACACATTAGTTGGTAGCATGTCCCACAACCATATCCGTTGTTGAACAATACCGTGCTCAAGGCAGCTGTATCTGTACCATACCCATTGTTGAACAAGTTTCCATATCCACATGCTCCTCCTATCAGTTACGAAGGAAAATATGAGTAATGTGTTTGTAAGAGTCATTTAGTTACTTCACTAAATCGAAAATGAGAGTTATTAGGCTCGAGATTTGTTAGGCTCGATCTTGCATGCATGTGTATATTTGCAGCCGGAGAAAAATTCATGCATGCATGGTACTTTTATTTCGTTTTGCATGATAAATGGTACTGCAATCAATTATAGTGGTGTTAATGAAGCTCCTTTATCTCAAAAAAATGAATTCCATATAATAATTTAACAAACTATTTTATACACCTACTACGCGATCAAATATGAGTATTTTTGCAAGGCCACACGTTCGTTCAGATACTTGTTCATGATGTGAATTTATAGTTCAATTTGAATGACAAAGTTTCCAAGTGATGACTTCTTGTAAGACATTAGAATGTACCCCAAAACATATTAAAATTTATCTCTAAATTGAAATAAAAATTACCTCTAAGTACTAATTAATGGATTGTTGTGGGATCATTTTGTGCAACACTATAATGTGTACATAATGTAGAGCTTAGTTTTTCATGATTTACCAATCATACAAATATATATTTTTTAAAAATGAAATTAATTAAGTAAGGCAAACAAAAATTTGGAAAGCCTTTTCTCAAAATTACTAAAGATGGCACTATCATATTGATGAAGAAAAAAAAACAGCAACAAAAAAATGATGCATGATGGATTTAGTTATTTACCCATTGTCGCAGAGGCACTATCATCACCATAGAAAGTAGCATGAGCAATCTTCCATTTGGTTGGCTTGAAGTAAGTAGGATATCCATTTGAAAATCTCACCATTCCTAATAATACAAACAATCCGACTGAAAAATAGAGGCTAATTTTCCATGATCTTTGCAAATTAGAAGCCATGGTTGATACTTGGAATGAAAAGTGAACTAAAGAAGAGATGTACTAGATGTTAATTTGAATGATTTAGTTACATAAACCACAAGCTTTATATAGTGTTACCAAGTAGGTAGATTCTTGAATTTCCTACCATACAAAACCTAAAGCCTTAGTGACTCCCACGAACAGTATAGCAGAATATGCACAAATTAAGTCTACGTTATTTCCACGCACGGATGTTGCTATCAGAGATTCAATGTTTTTGCTAATAGAAGACCAAAGCCGTCCATAACGTGCTGGCAAGTTATATGCAATTGTCTATAGAGTTTGGTAGAAGGAATCTTTTTTAATTTATAATGTGGATATAGTCCCTATATTTATTCAATTGATGCTAACAAATTATGCAACAGGCACAAAGTATTTTATTGGAGATATGTGTACTACATAATTACGAGAGTTTAACTACTACATCCTTTATTCGTATCTAATTGAAGATATATTTAATTACATGGGTTGAATTAAGTAAACCTCATCTTCATTAGCCACGTAACCTATATAAGTCTCCTAATCATTTTTCGTATATCTGAATAACAAGAGACATGCATGCATACATGCATGGTTAGAATGGGTGTACTGAAACGGCGAAACCGTATCTTCGCCTGGGTGTACCTAGTTATTTTCTCAGAAGTTTTTTTTAATAAGGCACTTATGTCATGTGACAATATAGTTTTCTTACAAATTCTGGAAAGGGTAATTCTTTATCGCGTCCCTCTGTTTTGACTTTTTTTTATGTAGTACTCTGGCATGTTTTAGTATTTTAAACGATATCCTTTAATTATTTTATTTTCTATATGGTACCTCTTTAAAATCTAATCCTTCCACCTTCTTAAAAACACGTTAACCACCCTCTACAAGTCATCACTATTATTGTCGACATCAATATCAACCAGACTCACTAACCCCCTTTTCGCAACCTTTAGCTCTTTATTAACAATGATGTTAATTATAGCATATATAGTACCATCAAAATGAGTAAAAAAGTTGTAAAGAGGAAACATGACGGGTCTAGGTGGTGGTAATAGTGAATGTGAGGATTAGGAAGGTATTGATGGGTGGTTAAGATGGCAGGTGATCCAATTATTTATTAAAGTGGTGCCATATAGAAATATCAATAGTAAAGGGGTATCATGTAGAATCTTTAAATTTAAAGGGTACCATAAATAGAAAAGTCAAAAACAGAGGAGCATCATATAGAATATCCCTTCTGGAAAATAGGAGGATTTTGAAAAGTTGAATTAAATCAAAAAGATTATTTGATAAGCTTCATTAGGCCAAACACAAGCCAACGCAAAGAAGATAGTATGATCATATACAAGCACAACATAGTCCATTCTAAAACTAATTGGCAATAGGTGGAGTATCCCATCAGCTTATATATTAGTTATTCTCTTCCTCTTTCTTCAATATGGAGTCTTACATGTGAGTTTTACTCTTAACATTGTTACATTTATTTGATTAGATTATAGGTACTTGATTATGCCGCCACATAGGACATACAATAATTGCTTAGAAAAATTTCTAGTTCTCAAAATATGTTCGGGTGCATGATGTTATAGTATTTTTGGATTTGCCATCAAAACTTTTTTTTGAAAGGTGGAGTTGCCATCAAACCTTTTTTTGTTGAAGGTTGGAGTTGCCATCAATTGATTCATTGTTGTGAGCCCTTTACTTGGAGTTTCAAAATAATTTCCTTTAATTAGTTAGATTTCTATAATAAAAAAAGAAAAAAAAAAGTTTACTCCGAATGTGAGTGATCTTTTTCTCCATTTGAGGTGGCTTTAAATCTTATCTTTTTTTAAGCTTATTTACATTATTTGACTAATGACATTTCGAGACGTGAAGTGTATACCCAAAAAAAGTTTAGTTTATAAGATAGTTTTTAGTAAAATTGGCCTCAACACCCCAAATTATGACAGGGTGTACGTATCACCACAAACTTTGGCAAGTAGTTAAAATATCACGAACTGTTGGACTTGGTGCAATGCCTATCATCAGTGATACTAGATGTATGTTTTTGGCCGTCGACGGTGAATCTTGATTGCTTTAATTCCCCCCACCATTTCCTCCCTTTTTTAAATCCTATTTTTCCATCTAAAATCCTATTTTTCCATCTAAAATCCTATTTTTTTCCTCCAATTTCACCGCTTCAAATGCTTCACTCTATCCAATTTCACCGCTTCAAATGCTTCACTGAAGCAAAATCTCTGTGTTATTTGAGACTATGATGAAGTCTCTTGCAATATGTCGCTCAAATCACCTTGTTCTGCATCCAAACGCGACGTTCCACAGAGCAAATGAGGTGATTCCGATGCTGCAGAAGAATGGAAGTTGCTCAAGTCTCAGTGTTAGAGAATTTATCGTGTGTTAATTCGATAAAAATCAGTCTAACTTGAGGTTATTAACAATACCTTTTGTAGCACCGGAAAAAAATTAATAATATGTTCTGAAAGTTTAGGTCTTTAATGATAAAAAATTTCAAACTTTAGTTCCTTGTTGTATAATTAAGTCTGTAATCATCCTATAAAGTTATAAAATACTTCCTCCGTAACAAAATTATTGCAACAATTTGGCTGGGTAGGGACTCCTAGTCAAAATTTGGTAATTGTAGTTAGAGGAGTAAATTAGTGAAAAGAAGGAGAGACAAAAAAAGGGAGGACCATTTGGTTTGTTGCCCATGTGGGGTTTTTTAGGCGCCAAAATGGGAGGGATTTTTTTTGGCTTTTCACTTTTTAGGAGAGAGAAAAAAGTAGGCATCATTTCACTTTTTCTTTTTTCCCTCAATTTTCAAAAGCTGTTAACAGCCAAAGTTTTTAGGAGAGAAAATTGAGGGCGCCAATTTTTTTGGCTGCAAAATTTAAGGCGCCATTTTTTATTTTTGGAGCCATTGAATGCAAAAATTTTAAGCATGTATAATTTACAAGCACCCTATCAACTTACAACCCAAATTTTAAACTTTAGTCATTAAGTGAAATTTCAAAGTTTCCCACCATTTGAAATTTTAATCCCTAATTACACCTCCCTCTATATAAGGAGAGGAACCCAAGAAAAATCAATGTTCCAATAGCAAAAAAATATCTGCCCACAATGGCTTAAGTTAAATCATAAAATAATCACTGCACACACTTCATCTTCATCTTCTTGCAACCAAAAAAAACAGCAGCAACAGTAGCACCCTCATCCGAGCAAAAAAACCAGCTAAAATGGATGAAGAAGATGCATTCTTTGGAATAGATCAGCTACTTGATGAAGAAGGATTAGGAGCACCTACACCTACTGTAGAAGAAATGTAGGTAAATGCATTTGTTAGAAAAAAATTTGGAAATCTCACAAACAATCAAAGAGGTTACATCATTTTTCAGCTACAAGGCATGATGGAAAATGGGAAGTTACTATAGGGGAAAATTGCATCAGTTGCTAAACAATTTGGGGTGCATAAAAGTACAATTTCCAGAATTTTCAAAGAAGCAGAAAAACAAAGAGCAAGGGGAGAAGCCATTGATGTCGGCTAAAAAAAAAGGGAAGTCAGGGAGGAAAGCACGTGAAGTATCTGAGGAGTGGCTACAATCAGCCCCCCCTTCATCTGAGGTGTACTTACAGAGCATACGGAGGCTATTTAAAGTGCTCACACATAAAGATTTTTAGGCTACTAAAAGCAGGGAAGTTAAGGGTGCACACAAGCAACAACCACCCAGCAGTCACAGAGAAGCATAAGATAGAGAGAATGCAGTGGGTACTAAAGCATATTGAGTATGCAACAGAGGGTAGCAAACCATGTTTCATCCCTATGAACAACATTGTTCATATTGATGAAAAATGATTTTACTTAAACCTTGACAAAAGAAGGTTTTATCTCCTACTAGCAGAAATGGATCCATATAGAGTATGCATGTCAAAAAGATACAAGAACAAGGCAATGTTCATGGGTGTTACATCTAGGCCCTTATTTAATGAACATAGTGTGATGATACATGATGGGAAATTTGGAATATTCCCATTTGTGTTCAGGCAAAGAGTAAAGAAGAGAAGCAAAAACAGAGGAGTTGGGATACTTGAGACCAAGGCAATACAAAATGTGACTAAGGCTGTAATCAGAGACATGCTGTTGAGAAATGTGCTACCAAGCATCATGAGAAAATGGCCAGAAGGGATGTGCAGGGACATCTTCATTCAACAAGACAATGCAAGGCCACACCTAACTGATGATGATCCAGAATTTAGAAATGCAGCAAGCAGTAATGGGTTTAACATTCACCTAATTTTCCAACCACCACAGTATCCTGATTTCAACATCCTAGATTTAGATCTATTTAGGGCTATTCAAAGTTTGCAATACCAATCATTTCCTAAAAATTTGAATGAGTTGATTGAGAAAGTCAACCAAGCATATGCAAACTTTGATCCTAATCTAATTAGGTACACATGGATTCGTTTACAACATGTAATGGTAGAAGCTCTCATGGTGAAGTGAGGGAACAACAACAAGAATCCACGTGTGGGGAAAGCTAGGTTGGACAGGTTGGGGTTACTAAAGGAGAATGTTGAAGTTGATCAAGAAATCATTAATGAGGCTGTTGCACATCTTAATGCAGTCACCACTGATTTTTCAGAAGTAATGGAAGAAGACATAGAAGTTGATGCAGATTAGAAGAAGGTTGAAGATGACTTCCCCTTTTAACCACTTTTGATGAAGGTAAAGCTAAAATATGTAAGCCCCTTTTTGTTCACTTACCAAGATTTTAAGCCTTCAAGTTAAACATTCCTTTTTGTTAGGTTAACTGTAGTGGTTAGAAGGTCCTTTTTGTAGTTATGTGATGGCAGTCACTAGGTATACTTTTTTTGTGATCCAAATTGTAACATTTTGTTCAGCTTAATGGAAGTTATCTTATGTCTATGTTGTCCACTGCTTATTGGGACTCAATGGTTGGAAAAAAATGTGTTGTTATTATCCAATTGAATGCACACTTTTATTTTCAAAACTCTCATCATTTTACAGCCTTTAGGTCCATCAGGTTTAGGGTTTTTCACAAATCAATTTATGATGTTTGTTCCCTCAACGTTCACAACAAGGACTAATGCCAATGGTGTAGCACCAGCATAGGTCCATTGTTGCAAACGGAGCAATTCAAACATCATAAATAATTGGTTGAGTCCCTTCATCACTTGGACATTAACTACCTAAGACTCATAGAAAAAAAAGGGACAGGGACACCCATGTGCAAAACCTTTCCCAAAGGTCATTGAGGTTTTATTCTACTTACATGCACACACAAAACATCATCCAACAATGGCTTCTCTAACTCAAAGGACAGGGACTCATACATATCCAACACATACAGCAACATATGAAACAGCAACAACAACATAGTGCACACAAACATATCCAACACATACAACAACATATGAAACAGCAACAACAACATAGTGCACACAAACATATCCAACAATGGCTTCTCTAACTCAAAGGACAGGGACTCATACATATCCAACACATACAGCAACATATGAAACAGCAACAACAACATAGTGCACACAAACATATCCACCACAAACAACAACAAATCAAACCTCAGGCATATCAACCCCCAACAGCAACATATGACACACAAATTTCATCCTCCAATCCAATCCAACAGCCAATCCAACAGCCACAAATAATAAACCAATAGCCACCCAAAATAATCCAACAGCAAACACAATCCATCCTCCAATCCAATCCAACAGTCAATCCAACAGCCACAACAAATATCCAGCAGCCAACAAAAACATCCAACAGCCACAACAAATAAATCCAACACCCAACAAATAAATCCAACACCGAACAATATAATCCAACACCCAACAATATAATCCAACAGTACAAATTAATTCCAACACAAACTAATCAATAAAACCTAATCCAACATGAATTCTAATCCAACATGAATTCTAATCCAACATGAACACATCCAACACTAAAAACATAATCCCAGAGCAACAAAAATCATGAAAAAACCACATGCAAATATGAGAAACAACAATTCACAAGGAAAACAAAAAAAAATCAAAAAAATTGCAAAAGTTAGAGATCAACCTTAAACTTATCTGGGTTCCTCTGCCAGTTTAACTCAGATAGTCTCTGATTTGTTGAGGGACTCATCATCAGATGACAAAATTACACATGGGACATGCGCTCCAACAGAATCAGACCCAGCATACCCACCCACAGAATCAGAACCCATAGAATCAGAACAAGGCAAAGATGCTAAAATTTGAATTGAAGAATCGTCACTTGATTCCCAAGATTTTACCTGTTCTTTCTCCTTAACCGGTGAAGATGGCTCAGCAATTTTTACTCCAACCCCTCTAGTTTTCCGTAAGTATGAGCACTTAGAAAAGCGATTAGGCATGGTTTTTGGGGACTCAAGCTTCGGTTTCTTCCCTTTTCCCCCAGATCTACGCTCCCTAAACTCAAACTCCGAGTGACCCACCGCATGCAACCCACTTACCATAGCCCACTCAAACTTCTTCGTCTCATTTATGCTTTCAATTGCTACCCCTAAAGCAGCAACTGCTTCGAGATTCAAACGCTTTGCAGCCTCACCACTTTCATACATATACGAGTAAAGTGAGCGAAATGAGAGGATTCAAAAAGTTGAACACACAGATTAAGGAGGGTTTTCCTCTCTGGATCTTTTTCGCATGCAAGAACTGTTCTTAGGGGCTCAAGGTTCACCATTTTCAGAGCAGATTAGTGAGACAGAAGAGAGTGTGAGATAGAGAGGAGAAGGAGAGAGAGAATTCGGCGATTGAGGGAGAAGAGAAGAGGAGAGTAGATCCAGAGTTTTCATTTTCGGGAAAATGGGAAGAATTTAAAGGGGGGATAAATTTAGGGTTTTGATCTTTGGGAAGTTGGAGGAGAATTTATTGAAGATCATAAATGGGGGTAGTTGAAGGTTGGGGTTTGATTTTTGATTTTGGGAGGGGGGGTAGATTAGATGTGTAATTTTGGTGGGAATCATTAAGGGGTAGGTTTATTTAGGTTAGTAATGTAATGTGGGTTAGGGAGTGATAATGATAATTTAGGGTTTTTTAGTAATGGCATTGTTGTAAATATGTTGAATTTTTTTTTACTAAAATAAGTAAGTTTTAAAATGTTGTATTTTTTGTGTTACATCCAAATATGGCAAATGTTGCATTTTTTTTGTTACGGAGGAAGTAGTTACAATCTTCAGTGCTTGTATAAGAAATTGACCTTAATTATTAATTACTATGAAATCTTAATATTAGCGGTATAAAATTTAAACGTACATGTTATCAAATATAACTATATATATACTTCAGGCTTTATTACTCTTTAACAAATGTTTTTCTATTGCCTCCTAAATTATCAGGACACATTATATTCTCTTAACCTCACATAAATAAAGCTGAAGATTTAATCGAATCTGATCAAATACAACCACATAAAAACATAAGATTAAAGGCGGCAAATTGAACTCGTACCCGATATCCGACTCGAGAGTATTTCACCCAAAAACAACAGCCCAAAACGAAACCAAAAGAAATAATATGATCAACCCGAATATGGCTACACACGAAACAACCCGAACCTACCGGCCCGAAGTGACCCAAAAAATATGACCCGAAACCAACCTGAAAATAATAACGCAATATTATTCACGAACTTTTAGAAAATTAACTTAAGCTTCCTTGGCTATCAAGTTAAACAACCAAATAGAAATAAATAAAGAAACACAAAAGCTTCTAATTCAAAGCATAGTCTAAATATCACATGACTGCGTGAAGCCTTTAATCTAAAGTATTAACGTAAGTAAAAGAACTTAAACTGGTTTTTTTTATAAGAAACCCGAACTATTCTACTTACTTGACTTACTTTATACTGATTAGTATGTGTTTCTTTATTTGTTACGGAAAAAAGCCAACCTTATCCGAATTGACCCGACTTCAATCAACCCGACCTGATGTTGACCAGAGGCATCAAATCCGTCCCCGTTCCCACCTAAAATTTCATGGTCCCGAGATGGCCCCGAACACGAATGGACCCGAATGTAAAGTTGACCCGAATATGACCCTACATGTACTCGTACCTAACTCATATAACCCGTTTTCCCCCTCTACATAAGATAGAGTTAGAAATAATAACAACCAACGTGATCTGATGGTTTCAATTCAAATAAGTTCAAGTGAGGAAAACGCACCCTTCGGACTTTTATGATTGGGTCCTCCGTCGTCAGTCCTCACACATCAAAATGTGCTCACTTGTTAAGCGACTTGCACAAACACTAAAGTGAAACTCAGTCGTCCAGCCCTTACTGTAAACGCATCACAGCAATTAGCAAGTATGGACAGAAAAAGGAGCAGAGAGGAGAGAGAAAGAGTAGACGGAGGCGTCGCCGAACCACCGTCCAGATCCTCCGGCCGCCCTCTTCCGCCGCCTCCTCCTCTTCCGTCGCGAGGCTTACCTGGGCCCCCTCCTCTTCGTGCGCGCTTCCAGCCCGTCGATCGTGAAAAGGTCCTTCCTTATCTTCTCCTTTTTCATTATTATTCTTCAATTTCTTCTTCATTCGTCAATCCCCTTATTTTTTCCCCTTTTTTGAACTTTTCTTGGTGGCAATTTAAGTTCATGCTCTTGATTTTGGAATTCGGAGAATTAGGGTTTCCGGTTTAGGGTTTAGGGTTTATTTCTGCTGAACCTTTTTTTTTTTTCGAGGCGTGGTTCCAAATGGTAGATATTAACTGCTTAGGATTTAGTTTTCTTGCTGAAGTTAACGGGAAAGTGGATACCTCTATAGTGTTCGCCTACCGAGTATGTATCGAGGAAGGTCAAAGACTCCATAGTGCTCCCGGGAGCATCAAAAAATAGGTGCTCCCTCTCACAATTTTTGCAGATTTCATATCTGTGCCTTTTACATTTTGCTCATTTGAGCAAATTATGTGACAAATGTGCAAAAAATATGCTTGGTAGCACATAGTTTTAGGTGCTTTCGATAATATATGGAGGATAGTTGTTCTCTTTTAATGGGAATGTGGGATCATTGTTTCTAACTGGATTCATAGTACCTTCTGAGACACATACCTTATTGGATATGTCGTGGCTATATGATTGAAATAGCAAGTTTTGCGACGTTAATAACTCAGAGAATCGAAGTATACAAAGAATTTGGGAAGCCTTTCTTGCATTATTGTTTATGACCACTATAAGCAACTTGGAGATGTAGATGTTTTTACATTTGGGGATTCAGGCAACAGGTATCAAGTGTTTCTATGGTGTTAACTGATAGGGTACTCATGATTTGGGCCTGGAGAGGGGAACTGATTTTGATAGCTTGTTTCCACCTTATTTTGGGGTATTGGTGGAGGGGTCGTGATGCTGTCAGAGGAGTTCTCATACTCTCAATCATTTGAAAATTAGTCTTTGTGGAAATGCAACATGATCTTAAAGGGTAGAGGAGCACATTACCATAGTTGGAACGAAGATTTTAGGAAGAATCATAGATAGTATATTATTGTTCCTACTTATGTTGTGTATCTATAGTTCTTAGAATGTTCTATTCATAGGGTGCAAATGCAAAGTTAAATGGGGGAATTCTAGTTTGCACATTGTAGCTATGACAATTGGTCTGATGTCATATTTGTGTGCTGGTATTGGATACTGTATTTCAGAGGAAGTGCTTTTAAATATTTTTGGCTGATTAGAACTGTGATCCTATTAATTTGGTGGTGGAAAGTGGGAACAGTGAGATTTAGAGTGGAAGTTGCGTATTTCTCAATCCTTTTGTGCTCTTTTGATATATGCGTACAAGTTATAACATGTTATGATTTGTATAATTATAGTAATACACTTCTCTTTTTGTTTGCTCAAACTAGCCTCCTTAGAGCTCATTCAAGCTCTGCTTCTATTGGGCATCCATCCGAAATTATTGTATCATGAATGATTCTTAGTGCGCTTGATGTCACATTTCTCCTTTTACTTTCTTAATTCTCTTGCTTTTTAGAGAAGTGTATTGAAATTGTCAACTTAACTTGAAACTTTAGTAGGGTGCTTGGAAGCTGTATATTTCTGTTCATGCATGTGATTTCTAAGAACTACCAAGTTGATTCTCTGTCTTTTGCTAATGCAGACTTGTCCATTGTTGCTTCGGGTTTTCACCAAGGTATGTGAATATCCTTAGAACTGTAGTTTGCTTTTGTCATATATCCGGTTGGAGTTCTTTGTGTATTCCTTTCATTAATTCCCATTGTTTCTTCTGATTACACGAGGGACATTATTCCTGATATCTTGAGGGTTTTCGTATATTTGTGAAAGTGCTGAATGTTGAAACTTCTGATGACTTGATTTGTTATTAAATTGTAATTTCAGGTTAGATGTAAACTAAGCAGTGGGATTGAGATGGCATTAGCATGTTAAATATTGTTTTAAGTTTTTCTTTTCTTCTCTCAGTTCCCTTTTGTTGGTTTCTGCATTAAGTACAATACCTCAGGCTCAAATTTGAGATCTGAAAGTAGTGGGAGAGGTGGAATGAAGGTTCCATTGGGACTTTGGGAGATCAAATAGAAAAGTTATCTGGGGTAATTGGCTTATCTGCCTATAAAATATTTTGTAATTGAGTCAATAATGATAACTAAACCCTTTACATTTAGTACATCTAATCGAACTTTTATAGGGCTCCATCCCTTTTGGACGTTTATCCTGATCTTTGTGTGAATAAAAGAAAGTTTTTTATGAATTGCTTAAATGTTTGTTTAGGAGTTGGACTTTGAAAATTTAATTCCAGAGTTAGCCCAAATGTGATGTTTGGATAGCATGAAATTCAGATTTGGTCCACTTCTTGTGTTTAACACATAGCCCAAATTGTTGGACTTCTAAATGCCATTTCAGTACATGGAATTTTAAATTTCACTAAGCCTTCGTTATTTATTATTTTAACACCAATCTTTCCTCTCTCTCCTATATATCCACCTTCCAGCTGCCATTAGAGCTCCATTTGCAGCTCGGTTTTCCAAGGGGTCCCTCATAAGATAGTTGTTCAAGCATTTATCACTCTCGATATATCTATCATGATATATTTTTTTCATTCTCCTCGATTTTCATACCTCTGTTTTCCTATGTCAAGGCTATTTAAGTACTTGGAGAATATCACTTCCAATTTTCAATCTAGAATTGCTCCAAAGAATTTAAATCATAAGAACACCACCTCAATTTGAGTCATACTCCTATTATTGTTTTTAGATGCAGCATTTGTGTGTTTTGGTGATGAGTCATACTCCTATTGTTTTTTTTAGATGCAACATTTGGTCTTTTTAATTCTCTCACCAAAAACACAAATGTTGCATCTAAAAGAAACAGAGGAAGTTATCCATTGAAGTATAAAAAAGAGCCGGGATTGAGACAAAAAAAGTTCAATTACACCAAGGTGAAGGCGTCGGTGGTGTAGGAGATAGGAGTGGTAGGCTTCTTCTTTAGTGGGTTTGTGTACCTTATACCACTTCTGCAGTTTCTCTTCGCTTGCAAAGACAAATGAAATTTAGTTTTTTCCATTGCTTTCTCAAATAATGACATAAAAGAAATAGTTATTAAAAGTTTCTAGAGACTCAACCATTGGATAAAAAATATAGCTCTTTAAAAGTGGGACCCATTTAAATTACCAATGATAGTCAAGAAAAGGGTAGTGGGGCACATTAGGAATGTTGCTGCCATGGAGTTGAGCTTAAATTTATTGTAGCTGAAAGTTGGCACAAGTAACATAGGTGCTTCCATGAAGATCCAAATAGCTGAAGATTTTTAATTTCGTTATAACAATTCCTCATCATCACTTCCCAAATAGTATGATGGAATATGGAATTCTAGAATTAGAATTTCTAGTAATTGTCAATTATGTTTGTATTTGAATATTTTAGATATCACATTTCAAAATTAAGATCAATAGATTCAAATGAAATCCTTATATGATGAACCTTATATATGCAGTTTAATAACGTGCCAAGACAAGGCAGATGGATGGAGTGTGGCATATTAATTGAGTTGGCCAAATATAGTCATTTCACTAGTGGGTTATTTACAGGTCATTACATGGTAGTTTTTGTTCAGAGTTTTTTTTGGTCCCGGTTGGTTGGGTCAACCCAACAACCCATACTGTCCTCCCAAATTTTATAATTAATGGCATAGTATACTGATTTTCTGTACTCACAAAGTCACAAGTGGAACCAGTTATTAATTTTGCTTCTGAAGCAAATTTGGAGGACTCTTGCTCTTTCTTGACAATCAAGTCAAAAAGCTTCCTAATAGCCATAGATTATAATGATCATTGATCCATCACAACACATATACCTGCATCTAATATTCTAATTGCAATTTTTTAACACTTGGGCTTTTGCACTATTTGTTGCTAATCTTGAATTCTTGACTGTACATTGTTTATTAATAAATAAAAATAAATGTTTGTATGTAAGATATTAGATTTATCTTGATGTATAATGTTGAATATATTATTGTGTTTTCCACTCATAGATAATTGAAGATATGAATGGACAGAGTTACTCGTTGGAGAAAGTGAAATTTGAATTGTTGCAGTTAAAATGAGACGGAGGAAGTACATCGTAGGACATGGATAATAGGAAGGAATGGAATCGATTCTTCAACTTTTAGACTACTAAGAATTGTTACAGTTAAATTTAGCATCTCTAATTATAATTGGACTATAGAAATAATTGATAGTTTTGCATGTAATATCAGACAGATAATATCAACAAGGAGACCCATACTACCTTGCTGCCTCATGTCTTGGAAAATGGTAGCTCATTTCTTGAAAATTTATGTGATGATAAATTCTAACCCATGTCTTGGCTGCTGCTCCTCATACTGAATAGTTTACCTTTAATAACTTTCCTTTTTGACTGTCAAGGTGCTTGATCTAATTTGTGCGCAATCGAATATCGATTCAGAACACAATAAACAGAGAAGCAAGAGAGAGAAGAGACAGGGTTTTTTTGGGGGGGGGGGAAGGGAGGTAGCTTTTACGAGACGATGACCTGACAACTAGAACCAGACTGAAAAATTGTAGGGATTGGCTTCAGTCAATTTCAGGCGGATGAACACAAATTTATGAACCATATTATTAACGTTTTTAAAAGATGCTGGTGCTGGCATGCTAGAATATCAAATGAATGAGTCAAAGATGTTGTGCTGCATTGAGTTGATGAGACATGCAATAGGAGAAATGAGCAGATGCTTTGGTTTTGCTATTATGCTCCAATATGCATTTCTTGGTTTGGCTAAGAGCTGTTTTATTTTGATTTTAATTATGATGTTTTCTAGACTGGAGGTCACCATACCCAAGAAGATTTTTCAGTGAGAGGCAAGGAGCCCAAGGATGAGGTCCAAATATATACATGGATGGATGCTACTCTTCGAGAGTTGACTGATCTTGTATGTATGCCGATTTTTATTTCTGAGTTTTCATTCTGTATTTTGAAGTCTCCCCTCCCACCAAAATTGACAGCTTACTTGTGTGTGTATCATACTGATTGTTATAATTACCTGAAGGTGAAGGAAGTATCTCCAGCTGCCAGAAGACGAGATGCAAAATTGTCTTTTGCAGTTGTATATCCTGATAAAAATGGGCGCATGCAAGTAAAGAAGGTATTTGCTGAATTGCCTAAGCTAAATCATGGATGATTGTTCATTTGTTCCTTTTCTGCTTCTAGACTTTGCAGTGTTAATTCAAAACTACTACCTCTACATATTGACTACTGAGACAAGCAGTTCTTCCTCAGTATGAGTTTTTCTATACCAACAGAAAAATACTTTATAAACTCAGAAAGCAGCATGCAAAATAATAAAAGGAAAAGGAATTAGTATTTGGGCGTTAAGGGGGGGGGGGTGCTGAGATTTTCCTTCAACTTGTGCTAAAGTAGACATGCCGTAACTTTTGGTATCAAGGTGTTTGAACTGTTCATGTTAACAATTTTTCAGGTAGGTGAAACCTTCTCAAATGCAAATAAAAGACGGTTAGATGACAACAAGGCCTTGTCTGAGATATACTTCCAGGTAAATTTTCATCACACAGCTATCCTGAAGTTTTGTTTTCCCTAGTCTCCGAAGATCAAGAGGCTCAGTAACTGTACTTTCTTTTTCTTGGTAATTCACAAAATCACTTTCTAATATTTTGTAGATTGGAGATTACTTGGATGTGTCAATTGAGTAGAGCAGAGTGACCGGCTGCACATGCATAGTTTTGCCGAGGCACAGATAGATGGCTTCTGTTATTCGTTAAAAATGGCATGTAGAGTAATAGCAGCATGACATTAATATGCTTAAGCTGTCATGCCTGCAAGTGATCTTCACATCTCGGCTGTTCTTTTTAGTAGTCTGCTTTTAAGAGTATGATTCGTGTTAATTTCTTGTATTCTGATTTTAAGATTAACATTAAACTGTTAGCATTTGTTTCCATGGCTTGTAAAAGATGCCTTGATTGAGTAGTTGATACCAGCGGTTCAATGATCTATATGCAAAATGTATTCATTTTCTCACTTGCTGATTTTCAGAGAATGTTTTTGCTTGATTGGTTAATGCTATATAATTCATGTACACAATATATGAAGTTTACACAATCATGATCTAGTTACTTATTTCACTCCAAATGATTCAAGAGCCTGTATAAGAATTACATACAGAGAATTTTATTCAATTTCAATCTGCCTCTAGTATGCAGGAAGGGGTGCTTAACGAGCGAGCCGAGCCCGAATAGCACTGGGCTCGGCTCGAGCTCGTTTAAGTTTTCATGAGCTCGGCTCGGCTCGTGAGCTCGCCGAGCCTGGGGGAGCCGAGCTCGGCTCGAGCTCGTGATCAGAATTCGCGGCTCGAGCTCGGCTCGCGAGCTCGTTTAGGCTCGGCTCGCGGGCTCGTTTAGGCTCGGCTCGCGGGCTCGTTTAGGCTCGGCTCGCGGGCTCGTTTAGGCTCGGCTCGCGGGCTCGTTTAGGCTCGGCTCGCGGGCTCGTTTAGGCTCGGCTCTCTATTATGTGCTCGAGCGCGTTTAGGAAATTTATTTTGCAAAAATATATGTATAAAGTGAGTTTAATGATTCTATCATCATTGATGATTCCAATAAAACAATACAAAAGTTTCGCATATTGCAAACAATACAAAAGTTTTACAACAATACAAAAGTTCAACAACGATAATATATCAACCAACACATATATAATATATTACATAAAATAAAGAGTTCATCTTTTCTCAAGGCAAAATGTCATTCTTGTAAGTTGCCATATGCTCCAAAGCCTACAATGCCCGCTCCATGCTACTTCCATTACACCATACAATCATAAGTTAAATAAAAAGATTAGTCAAGTTCGAAAAATATGATTGAATTTTTTTTAAAAAAAAACATATCATATGATTACCTATTCGATAGGAATAATAATTTCCTTAGGTTGTTCCGCCTTGTCCTGAAGTATATATATAATAAAGTTAGTTAAGATATACTATAAATGAAATGAAAATTAATGCGCCATAGCAAATATACCAAGTTAGTGAAAGATTTACCTTATTTTTTCTCTTCACCCCATGAAGTGATCTACACCAATCTCCGGTGCAAATTAACATTTGTACGGTTTCAGGACTCAAGGAAGACCTATAAGGGTCAATCACTCGACTACCGGCACTAAATGTAGCCTCAGATGCTACAGTAGTAATGGGAACGGCTAAAATATCAGCTGCCAATCTAGATAGAATAGGAAATTCGCTAGTTCTATCTTTCCACCATCCCAAGATGTCAAACGAAGCACCATGATCCTCAGACTCCGCAACAAAGCACCGTTGCTCAAGATATGACTCAATTTCTGATTTCCGAACCCCGGGTATGTCTTGAGACCTTGCAACTTGTATTAGCTCAAACATTCCTGTTTTCCTCTTCCCACCACCAATACTAACACCAACACCATCACTAGCACTACTTGTACTTCCACATTGACGAGTAGTTGAAGAAGAATACAAATGAACATATTCATCATAAAGCTCATACAAAGTTGTTTTAACTTTATGAATGTTCTCCCTAGCAACATCGGGGGAAAACATTGTTGGGAAAACTATTTCAAGACTTTGCAATTTAATTTGAGGGTCCAACACAACAGCTATAGACATCAACAAATTACATTCACCCCAATACTTATCAAACCTTTCTTTTATGTTTTTCACCATTTCTTTGACAAACACATCACTAGAATCACACTTACTATCCAACATCCTTTTGACTCTATAAACCTCCCCAAGAAACAAATTAGAAGTGGGGTACTCTGATCCCGAAATAATCATAGTAGCTTCATAAAATACTTCCAAGATCTCAACCAATTTCTCAATTTTATCCCAATCATCAACACTTGGACAAAAAACATAATCACTATCTTCTAAAGCAAGTCTAGAAAATACCTCTTTAAACTTGAGAGCACAAACTTTCCATCATGTAAAGCGCTAACAAAATTAAAACTAGGATCACCGGCATTTAGATTCGAAGGCAAAAAATTAAGCATATTTTGTTGTCTTTGATTCATTTTTTTTTTCAAACAAGTTTCAAGATGTCGCTTTAAGTGACTAGTTGTACCTGAAGCACTTAACACTTGATGACAATGCTTACACTTGGTTTTCATATTTTTAACCGGTTCCATGTCTTTCCAAACCTCAGATACTTTTGCTCTCTTTCTCTTTGATGGTTGACTTTGATTTTGAGGCTCCGACTCATTTTCAGTTGCATTTGAAAGGGGTGGTTCACTTCCTTCCTCCTCATTTTCCAAATTCACATATGGCACACGATCATCATTATTGACATAAAACTCTTCTACTATGAGTGGAGAAGTAGTAGAGCCATGAGGTGTTGATGACATTGGTTGTGTACTACTAGACATATCTAACAATAACATAACAAAAAAATCAATTGACTAACACAAAATAGTAAATTCACATAAGGACATACATGAGAATATTTAAGTATAAATTTTAGAGTAGGTAAGTCAATAAATTACAAATTGTGTCTGCAAATCATGGACCTCTAATCACCACATAAAAACAGATAAACCACAAGTTGTTGTATATTCTCAACACTATGAGGAAGACACCAAATTTGGTCTTACAGGTATATTACATATCCCATGAGTTGTAATTTTTTTTAAGAAAATAACACTAAACAAAATACATGCAATTTTTGGTAAATACCCAAGGGGTTTCACCAGTATTTTCTCTCATATTCTAGTTCAACACAGTGCTTGGCTAGGTACACTACCAATCCTGTATCATACATTCTGAATACATAAGATTAGCCTAACTGCTTCTCTGTTGCAGACTACGCGTATGAATTACAGCAATATAGTACATAGACCTGAAAGCTTCCAGGAGATACTTCTTGATAAGGTATTTTTGCGCAATCTATTATGATATTGATTCAAATAATAATCTTTCTTTGATGTCAAATAACAATATTAATGTTTTTGTTTCGGTGTTGCTCAGTTTCAGAGTTCTCAACGTTAACTGTTTGTTTGAATTGCAGGGTCGAAAATAATTTCGAACACCCAACTTCATTAAAACATAAGCAATGCCAAACAATGTTCTTAAGGCCAAAATTACAAAACAGTAGTTTCTTAAAGGACAAAACACAATTGCAAAAACTATCATATGAAAACAATTAAACTGAACAAAAAAGAACTTAAAATCTCCAACTTATAACATGAAATCAATGATGTCACAACTCACAACTCACAACAGCAAATCTAGGTACAGCAGCAAATCCAGATATTAAGACAAAGGGGGAAAACCTAAATGAATCAAATAGTATTTTACCTGCACCGCCGCTCATAGTAGTGGTGGACTAGTGGTCGTCGGTTGTCGGCTGCCGTAGCCGTTGTATTGCTTCGAGAATCGAGCCTCGAGGGTTACCGATGGCGCCGCAGAGGAGGGAGTGAGAAAGATGACTGATGAGCAATGAGCATTATGCGTTTTGGCTTTTGAGGCTTCAAGGGTTTACTCTTCTATCTTGTTTGTTTTCTTTTTAATTGTTTTAACCTTTTTCTTTTAACCTTTCTTCTATTATATAACTTAGTTAATATCTTAAAAGAAATAATTAATATAATTTTTAATATATATAAATAATTTTTTAATATATAAATAATTTTTTAATATAAAATATTTTTTTATATAAAATATTTTTTTAATATAAAATAATTTTTTTAGTATAAAATAATAATCGAATTGCTCACTTGCTTTTACGAGCCGAGCTTGCTCTGCTCGGCTCGGCTCGTTTAAGTCTCGAGCGAGCCGAGCTCGAGCCGAGAAACGGGCAATCAACGAGCGAGCTTGACCGAGAGCTTGACCGAGCCGAGCTTCGGGCGCTGTCGAGCTCATTATCACCCCTAGTTGGGTCAACCCAACAACCCATACTGTCCTCCCAAATTTTATAATTAATGGCATAGTATACTGATTTTCTGTACTCACAAGTGGAACCAGTTATTAATTTTGCTTCTGAAGCAAATTTGGAGGACTCTTGCTCTTTCTTGACAATCAAGTCAAAAAGCTTCCTAATAGCCATAGATTATAATGATCATTGATCCATCACAACACATATACCTGCATCTAATATTCTAATTGCATTTTTTAACACTTGGGCTTTTGCACTATTTGTTGCTAATCTTGAATTCTTGACTGTACATTGTTTATTAATAAATAAAAATAAATGTTTGTATGTAAGATATTAGATTTATCTTGATGTATAATGTTGAATATATTATTGTGTTTTCCACTCATAGATAATTGAAGATATGAATGGACGAGTTACTCGTTGGAGAAAGTGAAATTTGAATTGTTGCGGTTAAAATGAGACGGAGGAAGATACATCGTAGGACATGGATAATAGGAAGGAATGGAATCGATTCTTCAACTTTTAGACTACTAAGAATTGTTACAGTTAAATTTAGCATCTCTAATTATAATTGGACTATAGAAATAATTGATAGTTTTGCATGTAATATCAGACAGATAATATCAACAAGGAGACCCATACTACCTTGCTGCCTCATGTCTTGGAAAATGGTAGCTCATTTCTTGAAAATTTATGTGATGATAAATTCTAACCCATGTCTTGGCTGCTGCTCCTCATACTGAATAGTTTACCTTTAATAACTTTCCTTTTTGACTGTCAAGGTGCTTGATCTAATTTGTGCGCAATCGAATATCGATTCAGAACACAATAAACAGAGAAGCAAGAGAGAGAAGAGACAGGGTTTTTTTGGGGGGGGAAGGGAGGTAGCTTTTACGAGACGATGACCTGACAACTAGAACCAGACTGAAAAATTGTAGGGATTGGCTTCAGTCAATTTCAGGCGGATGAACACAAATTTATGAACCATATTATTAACGTTTTTAAAAGATGCTGGTGCTGGCATGCTAGAATATCAAATGAATGAGTCAAAGATGTTGTGCTGCATTGAGTTGATGAGACATGCAATAGGAGAAATGAGCAGATGCTTTGGTTTTGCTATTATGCTCCAATATGCATTTCTTGGTTTGGCTAAGAGCTGTTTTATTTTGATTTTAATTATGATGTTTTCTAGACTGGAGGTCACCATACCCAAGAAGATTTTTCAGTGAGAGGCAAGGAGCCCAAGGATGAGGTCCAAATATATACATGGATGGATGCTACTCTTCGAGAGTTGACTGATCTTGTATGTATGCCGATTTTTATTTCTGAGTTTTCATTCTGTATTTTGAAGTCTCCCCTCCCACCAAAATTGACAGCTTACTTGTGTGTGTATCATACTGATTGTTATAATTACCTGAAGGTGAAGGAAGTATCTCCAGCTGCCAGAAGACGAGATGCAAAATTGTCTTTTGCAGTTGTATATCCTGATAAAAATGGGCGCATGCAAGTAAAGAAGGTATTTGCTGAATTGCCTAAGCTAAATCATGGATGATTGTTCATTTGTTCCTTTTCTGCTTCTAGACTTTGCAGTGTTAATTCAAAACTACTACCTCTACATATTGACTACTGAGACAAGCAGTTCTTCCTCAGTATGAGTTTTTCTATACCAACAGAAAAATACTTTATAAACTCAGAAAGCAGCATGCAAAATAATAAAAGGAAAAGGAATTAGTATTTGGGCGTTAAGGGGTGGGGTGCTGAGATTTTCCTTCAACTTGTGCTAAAGTAGACATGCCGTAACTTTTGGTATCAAGGTGTTTGAACTGTTCATGTTAACAATTTTTCAGGTAGGTGAAACCTTCTCAAATGCAAATAAAAGACGGTTAGATGACAACAAGGCCTTGTCTGAGATATACTTCCAGGTAAATTTTCATCACACAGCTATCCTGAAGTTTTGTTTTCCCTAGTCTCCGAAGATCAAGAGGCTCAGTAACTGTACTTTCTTTTTCTTGGTAATTCACAAAATCACTTTCTAATATTTTGTAGATTGGAGATTACTTGGATGTGTCAATTGAGTAGAGCAGAGTGACCGGCTGCACATGCATAGTTTTGCCGAGGCACAGATAGATGGCTTCTGTTATTCGTTAAAAATGGCATGTAGAGTAATAGCAGCATGACATCAATATGCTTAAGCTGTCATGCCTGCAAGTGATCTTCACATCTCGGCTGTTCTTTTTAGTAGTCTGCTTTTAAGAGTATGATTCGTGTTAATTTCTTGTATTCTGATTTTAAGATTAACATTAAACTGTTAGCATTTGTTTCCATGGCTTGTAAAAGATGCCTTGATTGAGTAGTTGATACCAGCGGTTCAATGATCTATATGCAAAATGTATTCATTTTCTCACTTGCTGATTTTCAGAGAATGTTTTTGCTTGATTGGTTAATGCTATATAATTCATGTACACAATATATGAAGTTTACACAATCATGATCTAGTTACTTATTTCACTCCAAATGATTCAAGAGCCTGTATAAGAATTACATACAGAGAATTTAATTCAATTTCAATCTGCCTCTAGTATGCAGGAAGTTTACAAGAATATACATAGATTACGTATTTATTTGTGAACTGTAACACCTGACAGATTTTTCACATGCATCCCACAACCTATAGATCTTAATCGTTTCAATCTCCAAAGGAACTAATATACCGCCCCAGTGGCCAAAAACATAAGTTCCTCACATTTGCATGATCAGCTGAATATCTTGCAAAATATTCTGCAACAGAGATTAACTTCAATAAGAATAGCATTTTAATAATGGAAGTCAATATATACATTTATAGCCAAAAATTCGTAGAGCAAAAACTATATTCGGAAATTTTGACAAGAAAAGCTCAAGGTTCAACATATTCTAAAACTATTGCCAACTTTACTAGGACAGAAATCATCTTAATTTTTTAGGGTATCATTTCCAATTTTGAAGTGTTATGTGTTATATGCATTTCAAATTTTTTGAAAAATTCTCGAAACCTTGTATGAGTTCTGAATAATGAAAGGGCAAAGTTGTTTCCAAATTGGATGTTGAAGCTTATTGTTTTTTGAGTTCTTTTTTTTTAAGTCGATAGTACTTAGTTGCGATTAAAGTCACTAGATCAATAAAGATAGAGGGCTTGCTAAACCACTAAAAGTTTTTGGTTCCACTATAAGTAAGGTGGTCGTCTCACAAGGTAGAGTGAAAAATGGTACCACCAAAACACTTTTAAGTTCGTCTAAAGATACCAATTAAACTTTTCTTATTACCAAATTAAAAATTCAAAATACCGATACCATCATAACACTTTTTGGTACTGGTACTACCAAAGTGTTTATTGCAACTTTTTCTAGTACCAAAATGCACTGACAATAGTAACAAATAACTACTTAGTAGCAATATTATTGTGTGTTAGTGTCCAAAGTGGACACTATCCTTTAGTTGTTAGACCATTCTCAATAAGATGGGACTAGGTAAGAGGATCCCTATTAAGTGTTAAACCATGGAAAACTGAGCATATCAGATGATTGCAAGGGATTACAGATTCATCTTGAGTACCTTGTCTTTAAGCTTGGCTTCCTTCTGGTATTGTCATTAGACGCTTTTTCGAATCATATTCTAATTCCGTTCCACAGCTGCAAAAAATGTTTCATAATCATCATTAGACAAGGGGAAGTTTGTTTCTCAAGTTAACAGCCATAAGTTTTAGCAGTAGCTTTATTCTTACTTTGAGCATTTCAAATTGTTCGTGGCGCCACCACTGGAAACCGAAAGGATAGTCCCAAAGAAGGAGAGGTTCTCTGTACCACAGTTGGGACAAGTGCCCTAGCAGATATGGTAACAGCGTGTTAGTCACATGATTAGCATATGTTAATCAGATTCATAGATCATAAGTTTCATTAATCAGGACTATTACCTTCAATATAAGAAAATCTTTCACAATAAGCTTTGTGATTGCCTGAGATATCCACAGTATAGCAGGCAATGCTGCAAACCATACGAAAATGAAACTGAAAGGCTCTGGAAGCTGCATTAAGGCCAGCGCAGACAGACAGATTGATCAAAAAGTGACCCGGAAATGGAAAACAAGAAGCAGAGTATAATTATACAGATCTGACAATGTTGAAACAGGAAGCGAGGTTATTACCTCCAACAAGTAAGTGATCTCAAATCCGGTCAAATCATCCAGGAAAAAGAACCTGTTTAAGCCAACAATAGTTCCGTCATTTTCTACACCAGATTTATTAAGCTTGTACAGTTGTACCCCTATCTGCCTATGTTACTCATTCTTTTCATTTCCTTCCGAGGACTCGTGTAAAATCCTCAGACTCTCTCACTTGGATATGAACTTCTTTTTGACAAAAAGAACGCGTAATTTCATAAAACAGTCTTGTTGAGAATCGGATATTACATGTTCATGTCTAACACGATTACCAGAATTTGAGCAACATAATATAAAAGGGAAAGGTCAGTAAACCGATTATGAACTTTATCAACACGATACTCACAGTCCAAGGGCAACGACAGCAGCTGGAACATTCAACAAGAACATTTTGAAGTAGTCAACAGTGAGGTCACTGTAGACCTGTCAAACTGAAGCTCATCAGAAAGAAGAAACATAATTCTCTGGACAACAAATAACAATCTAACATAAAAGCAACATACTGAGCACTTTAAACTAATTTCTAACCAGTGTTGGAACCTAAAAGAATTACAATTGACAAAACTTGAACAAATTAGCAAAAGCTAAAACATGGGAAAGTTAATACATGCATTAACACGACACAGCTAGGAACATTAACTGAGACACCAATGTTAAATTCATACCTTTCTACTCCTAAGACTGCATCGAGGACCCTCCACAACGATCATACTACCTTCTGTCTGCAAAACAAGTGACAACAATATACAAAAATGAAAATCAGCTAAGATTAGAAAATGACTAAATGGCATTTTCTCTCTCTTGTTTACTGTTTATACTTAAAAGAAAAACACTTCATACTGACAAGAAAAAAATGTAATACGAGCAATCATTTTCTTTTGTTTACTACAGGTTAACCATCAATGGAAAGGTACAAACCTTAAGTTTCAGCCTTAGTTCATCAAACTCTTCATCGGACAGGATTGGTTTCCCAGCTACATAAGCCATGGAAGCTTCTAAAAACCTCTGCTCGTCTGAACCTGTTTTGTGAATTATTCAAGAATATAGAACAAGTTATGCCTTTTAGATCATGATTAGTCAGGAAACAACTGAATAGCTTCAGATGTTTTGACATTTTATTATTGAAACTAACTTAGCATTACTATGCTGCTTCCTTCCCACATCAATTCTTCTTTAAGGTTGTCGAATTCCTCGTTTGACATGATAGCCTTTCCCTCATAGTAGAATGTCTGATCATGGTAAAGAGGTCGTATTAGGATCTTGCAATTGAAATGTTTTGGTTCTATATACCAAGAAGTAGGGGTAAAAAGAGAAGCCAAGTAAACAATGTGGTACAATATGTTTACCTGTAGTGCTTGCAGGAATTCCTGTTCAAGCTCTCCAAGTGATTTCTTCTTCTTGTCTAAACTACAATATTGTAACATATTACTGTCTACCACTTCATCTCCAGCTTCAGCTTGACCTGAAAATATAATTGCTCGTGTCTAACTTTTGATTGTCACAGTCGATTACATTGAAAAACCAGAAGAAACTTGCTAGTATGATTTTCTCATGGGGTTATGTCTGTTTTCTACAAATTTCCTATGCATTCATTGTTCATACTATATCTCTACACGCAAATAAGTAGATGCATCAGAGAGCACACAGGTAAGCTATAAAAAAAACAATCAAAAGTCAGAATGCACATATATATAGCGAATTAGGATCTTCTACATTCCCTTTACTCCATTCCCTATCTTCTGATACCACACCTAAGCTATTAAAAAACAATCAAAAGTTAGAAAACCACCTCTTATTTCCCCTTCATGCATTTCCATTCCGCGTATTTTCTGTGTGGCTGGCCGCATGATTAGCAAACCATATGACCGTGCGCGTGACAAGCTAGCTATATTAAGATATAAGTAACCCCTTCTATTCATATAAGTAATCCCTACTAATTTCTAAGACAAGTAACCACGGCAATTATAAGTAATCTCTACTGTATTAATAAGTAACCCCAATAATTATTTATAAGTAACCCTTGCTATATTAATAAGTAACCCCTAATAATTTCTAAGACAAGTAACCCCGACAATCATTAGTATCCCTTAGTATATTAATTAGTAACCTCAAAATATAATAGCTAACCTTATATGTGAACGGGCGGCACCATCAATTAATGGTGTGGCTAGCCGCATATAAGAATTTGCGAAAAACATACAAGACACGAAAGAAAGGCAAACCTTGCTTATCAGTAGCAGCTTTAGGTGGAAGAAGGAAGAACTTGCGCCTGATTGCGAGACGTCGAACACCCATGAACTTAGCAGAAACATCTTTCAAAGAGAATGAAGTTGATGATGATGAAGAGACAGAAACTAAGGGTTTTCGAATTGGAGCAGTAAAAACACTTGGTGAGGTTAAAGCAGCAACCCCTAGTTTGGAAGCCATTTTTAACTTTTTTTTTAAGCTTAATTAAGAAAGCTAATTATTTTGTTTTCTCCCCTTTTATATTATTTTCAATCCAAACAGAGCATTGTGTTCAAAGGTGGCAAGAGAAGTGGAGAGTTTCTGGGCATTGTGAGGAGAGAGAGTGTGAGAGAGAGAGATTGGTTTGGAGTTTTGGAGGGGATCTTTGGAGATAAGGCAAACGGTCAAATGTGTGGAGGGAAATAAATGGGACTGTAAAAAAATCTGGTACTTCTGTTAGACTTAAGACTCTTGTGGAGTTGGAATACTTGTTGGTGGTGTTTTTTATTTCACAAGTTGTGCCATGTCATCAGGGTGGAATTGTTCTCGTGTCATTGGTTGACACGTGGTTAGATTCGGGATGCCTTGAGGTTTTTTAATTTAGTACTTTGGTGAAATCAATTCCACACACGTCTCATATTTTAGAAAAAATTGTTATTTTCTTTTAAACTAGATTCGAGTTGAGATAGCTAGATAGGTTTAATTGGGACCATTAGGTAGGGGGCGGGGGGAGTCTTATTCACAAAGTGCTTGTTACATTGGTAGAGCTCAAATTTAAGACCTCAAGTTAAGTTAGAGCACCTTCTTTACCAATTGATTCAACCACTTATTGGTTGGAAAAGTTGTTTAAACAACCAAATTTGCATCATTATGTTCGAGTTTATTAAACAACTACCTTATATGAGTAGTAGAAACTTTTAGTTTTATATCATTACCCTTTTATGGATATATATTGAAATAATCCTGTCAATAGGGCTCATTATAAGTGTTTCTCTTCTTGAATTAAAATCTTGTATCTTCTATTTTTAAATTGTGTTTTAAAATATTATTATCAGAAGAATAGTTAACTCTAATGATAACTCAAAAGCGTTTAAATAGTTACAACAAAACCTAATACGAAAATAAATTAAAAACAGAATTTGGAAATAATTAAAATGTTGTTTTCGGGCCCTAAATGAACTCGGTTGGCTTAAAAACCCATAGGTCACAACGTAGCAGTGAGTTGCATTCGCTGGCTTGATTCCCTTTCCAAAAAGGTATTTTATTAAGCACTCTGACACCAAAGGCCCGACTAGTAGAAATCATTCAACAATTTTCGACGATTAGTTTCTTCGTCGAACCGAGCAGCCATCCTTCCTACGTAACTGTTCATAGTAAATTGATTTCTCTGTTTTGTCTTCCCTTAGCTCAGTACCCACTTCCAATTACAACTTACAATTAGAGGTGGCAAATATATCAGTTTCGGGTCGTGCTCGTATTTGGTCTCGTGTTCATTTCATTTTGTTTACAAATTTTATCAACAACTATGTAAAATGTAGGACAGAAAAATGGATTGCATAATATGACAAATTGATTTAAACTGGTCGTGCTCGGGTTGATTTCGTGTCCTGTCGATTTCTTGTTTTCTCTCAGTAACTTCGTGTTCTTGTCGATTTCAGTCGTGTCATCTTGTCGTGTCAGAGACTGCCAGGTCTACTTATAATATTATTTGATAAAGCTACTTGAGATCTCTAATCTACATTTCTTAGTACTAGTAAATTAAAACTAATGAAAAGAATTGAGAAACTTGGAAGGAATCAGACTTCAAAACATTTATTAACGATAGCGTATTAGAACATTATGCATGATCAAGTCATACATTATCACAAAGTACAACATGTTTATCAATATATATAATATAAGCATAGAATACAAGTAGAATAGGTAATAACTGCCATCAGAAAGAGTTAACAACATCCTTATTTAGATCTCTTCTCATACAATTATCAACTTAATTTGTGTTTTCAGTTAGAAGATTTTGAGTCTTCCTGAAGAGCTTGTATTGAACATGCTGGGCAAACGTTCGAGGCGGAAAACGAGCAGGCTCTTCCTCTGTCACAAGGTCCGGCAAGGGCTTAAGGATGATCTTCTCTTTTGGTGGTTCACAGAAAACTGCCCAAGAAATCCTAACCTTCTCCTTATTAACAAGCCCTCTATGTAGGATACTTTTGTACTTTCCATTGCTGAGTATCTCAATAGTATCACCAATGTGCATGATAATGGAATTAGGGACACATTTTGCAGTCACCCATTTGCCCTCATAGAAGAGTTGAAGGCCAGGAACCATGTTGTGCAGGATGAAAGTTAGGGCACTTACATCAGTATGAGCCTCAACTCCTAAGGCTAGCTCTGGCTGAGGGCATTTTGGGTAGTAATTGATCTTGAACTGTAGGAGAAGCTCTTCTAAGCCTCCTACTTCTTTCTCTAGCCTTCCTTCTTCCAACCCCAATGCGAGTGACAACGCCGAAAGGATCTTGGTTGCTAAGGATCTTAGTTCCTTGGAATACTCTGATACTGCAGGACTGTGTCAATAATAAGATGAAGGTGATTGTTAATAAGAATGTATAGAATGAATTTACATTGTGGACGATTTTGCAAGAAAAATGGGAAAGAATTTAAAGGTTTTTTTCGCAAAATACTTTTAAAAGTCGCAAATTTCCTTTTAATAAAATGTATAGAAATTTAAGTTTTTTAGTTTTAATATTTTTTTTTTCTAAAAGGCCTATTAAAATACTTCCGATTGTTAAGAGGTTTTTTTAATTTCAGCCAAAAACTCTAATTTTTTTTAGAAATTGAAGGAAAATGTCTGCGAAATCATCTTCAAGCAATAAAATTCATGTCAAATATAGTTGTGGTGTCCCAATTGCAAAAAGTCAACTCCGGAATATAGTAATTTTGGCCTGAAATTCATATATAAACTGGTTCATGTTAACAATCGAAAGTATTTTAATAGTTCCTTTTAGACAAAAATATTTTATTAGGTCCTTCCCTACAAACTTGTATTTTATTATGTCCTTTCTGACAAATCAATAGATCAGAAGAAAAGTTTATGCAATCATACATTACCGTAAATTTAGAATGTATTCAATACCATATTAGAGGTAATCAAAGCAAAAAATCTAGGACCAAGTGATTGGTAAATTTAAAGTAGGCAAAATATAAAAAGACCTTAGAAGTAAAGCTTACATGTAATCCGCCGGAGTGTTAGGCCAAACGGACAAGTCCCTTTTATCTTCGGGAAAACTAAGGTGGAAAAAATAGTCCTCCCACTCAAGTTGCCCACTAACACTATTTGCTAGTTTGCTTCCATACCCCTGGACATTCCCTGAAGCTTGATCATTAGCATATTTCTCCTTCTCCGCAATAGGGAGCTCGAAAAAAGCCTCTCCAGCCACCTTAACGCGATCAATGAGCTCGTCAGATATACCATGGTTTACGAGGTGCATGACACCCCACTCCATGGCGGCTCTTTTGAGCTCGTGGATCGCCTTGTCTCGAACCTTTGGATCCTCCGACGCTATGTTTTTAATGTCTATTGTTGGAACTTGAGATCCTTCATCTTTTTGTTCCTCCTCAAAGACATTACCAATAGAGATTAGCTCCTCCTTTGGTCTCACGTACTCCTTAGGGATTGATTGAATGCCACTGCTTGCTAGGGTCTCAACCCTTGAAGAAGCAATTGTGGCCGTCATAACTATGAACTTACAAAGCAATAATATAATTGATGATATGATATTATCAAGATTTATAAACGGGTTCCGAAAATAATCTACCTAAATTTTTTTTTCTTGATATTATTATGGCAATTATGTGAGATGTGATGTAGCCTTTTTATAACAAAAATGAGGCATGACTAAAGCATAAGAGGAATATTTTTACGCTGTAACGTACAAACTCCAAATCTATCAGTACAAGGGAAAAGTACGTTTATATGAGACTCTTAGATTGCAAAGATAAGTAGATGTAATTTTGCAAATGTGAAAGCTAGCTCATCACGTGATGGAGTGTGCTCACCAGTCCTTAGACTAGCTAGTAAGAAAGGCATGGGGTTATGGACAAGAATGGTGGTTGGCAATTGTTCCTTCTCTAACAATCACGCGGGAACCCTTTAGTCATGGACACTAAAAGGTCCGATATTTTTCAAAACAGTCCATTATGTAGTTATGAAAACCAAACACACGCATTAATATACTAATAATATTAAAGATATGCCAATGAAATTGGCCAAACTAGAAGAACGAATCATAGTGTTAAAGACAAAGCCCTACTTCTTAGTTTGAACTAGTGAGTATCCCAAGCTGATGTCCCCGATTGTTACTTTTCATAATTTTTTGTCTAGTGAGGAAAAATTGACGTAATGACATGATAAGTAATTGCATGATATTTTGAAAAACAAACCCTTAAAAGTTTGGGGATGAAAGCAATAGCTTAACTTTCTACAAGGAATTGGAGCAAGAGTTTAAATGTCTACAATAGTCTCTTGATATTATCATAAAAAAAGTTAGGTATCTACTTGTGTAAATCATTTGATGAGATGTAATTATAAGACCTTATGATATTTATTTTATTTTGAAATACTAAACGATGGTGTTATGTTAGATTCATGGTTAAGCTTTCACTTTTCATTTCAGAGGTCACGTGTTCGATACCTTGTAACTACACAACATTATTTTTTTAATTGAGGGTTTGACTTGGAAATGAAGCATTTGCTAAGCCCTAGAAGAGAGTGCCACGTAGAACACAAAATTTCTTATGAATATCTTTTAATATATTAGTATAGATTAGTTGTCCCATATTAGAGGAGAAAATCAATGATAAGTTACATACTTCCTGTAACACCCCGTAATTTTCATCCTTTATTCTTGGCGTTTGTTTACATTAAAATGATATTTTTCGTAAACATAAATAATTTATTATTTAAATTATTTTGGAACATGTTGTGAAAATGTGTATATATTTTTATATGTTGTGTATATTTATATATATTTATTTTAAGCTGTTAGTTAATTATTTTAAAGGTTATATTAGTTTCGTTATTTATTTAGGCGTTTAAGATGCGGTGTTGTCGCGTAGCGTTTTTGTAACGTTGATGGACCGACTTGGGTGATGAAATATTGCATCACATGTGGCGTGTCATGCTGGCCGAAAATCAGCAATTATGGAGTGGTGGATGAAGAGTTTTGGTGCTTATTAAGCTAACCTTTGGATCTCTTGTAACCGCTCATTAATCCCTCATTAACATTCTCCTAAACCCTTCATTTTTCCTTGCCATAAAATTCTGATTTTTAATAAGAGAAGTTCAGCATCATTGTCATTTAACCCACGCTGTTTTCAAGAAAAGAAAGAGAGAAAAGGAAGAGGAAAAGAAGAGAAAGGTTCAACCCGGTTTTTCCTGTCACACCTTCACGAAAATAACGGTAGCCGGAGATCTAACCGGAGCGATTGTGAATCAGAGCTTTAGTTCGCTGGGAATCATGGTCGGAACAGAACAGCACGAAATGAGATTTGTCAACGTTCAAGAAGAAAACGCCTAGTGACTTATTACTACAATTTTCGTTCGTGGAGGACTTGGATTGCACATATTTTTCGTATCTCTTTAGACTCGCTCTCCTCCCGACATTCCAGGTAACTAGTAGTTATCTTAGAACAATAGTGATTAGGGTATTATTCGGTATTAGATTATTACGCTGGAATTGTTTAAAATACTTTTTGAATGAAATTAGTGATGAAATTTGACGTGCATATACTTGATGCATGCTGTATGAATATTGTATGCAGAAAAATAATTTTCGTCTGAGTTTTAGTATTTATTCGATTTATTTAGTAATTTATGCGTTTATGGATTATTTGCAAAATAATTATTGAACGAATTTTATAATTGCTGAAATTATTTTTCCTGAAGCATGTTATATGTGTTGTATGTATTTCATGCCTTGGAATAATTTTTGTTTACTTTTTACGGGTTTATTTAATTGGTTTATCTGTTTTTTGCATTTTCGTGTATGTCAGTATATAAATCGTGAATATTATTTCTGGAGGCTAAAAAATCCATTTCTTTGCATATTATGTATTAACGTGAGCTTATGCATGTTATGTGAATTTTTAGTAATTTTTGGGCGTTTATTTCTATTTTTAATTATTATATTGGCTTTATAGAGTATTCTGTAAATTAATGTTTAAAAATACTTTTAGAGTCCTAAAGTTAGAAATAAAATTTGTACCATGTCTGTCTAGCTATAATGGTCGTATGATAATTTTTGTGTTATTTTACTGATCGTTTTTATTAGTTCAATAATTTTTATTGTGTTTTTGTTATGAGTTTGAGGATATTCTTTTTAATTATTTAAGGGTTTGTTAATCAGAAATAATTTGAGACGTTTTATATTCTTGAAAGCTGATGATTTGTAGGTTACTATGGTTATAATTGTGTGTCATTATATTTACATTTGATTTATGTAAAAATAATTAATTGTGAACGTTTTGCTGAGTTAATGAGCTTTGGTGTTAATCCGTGGTGGCGTCAGACGCACACTGATGCGTCAGACGCACACTGATGCGTCAGACGCAGGATGGACTGTGCGCCAGACACACAGGTTGGCGCTGAGCGCACAGTTTTGTGTTGTATGATTTTTCGTATGTTCTTGTGCGTATGTTTTACATGGAATTGGTGATCTTATACGATGCGATTCATTTCTGGTTGATACTATTGGTGTTGTAAACTCTTTAGTTGTCGTTGTTGTGCTTTGTGGTGCGCAAAGTATTTGTTGTTGAGACATTTGTTGTAAGTTTGTAAGTTACTACTTTGAAGAAATTTTAAAGAGATATCTTTTGATGAATTATGGGTATAAGGTCGGGTGGCATCCCTTTGACGAATATTTTTGAGATGAATGATACTTTGATGATATTTATGATTTTATTTTGAGATAAGAACATCCGGTGGGATAGATGTAGTCCCCGGTGAAGAACATGCCAACCACCTGGTTTGCGAACTAGGGGTACACCTGGGTTAATTGTTGTCGTCCGAGAGGTCAGGGAGTTCTGCGTGTTCTACCCTGCATCGGGAGTTTGGCCATTCTTAGACACAGGCAGTGGGGAATGTAAGCCCATAGACTGACCTGGAGATTGCGATCTGACAAACCTTAGGAAGTGGATTGCGATCCACTGGCGTTCGGTTTCTGACTCAATAACTTGTTGTACCTTTGCTTTTATTATTATTTAAGTACTCTTGAGATGATTTATTCATTTTATCTTATTTACTTGATATTTACTTTCACTTGTATCACTTGTGAGCTTTATGGATATGAATGCATGTTGTAGTTGTCTTGGCTTTATTATTTCCTTTCTTACTAATCTATGTCTGGAATAGACTTTGATTTCTTTTGTTCTGGGAGAACTGCTAGTTACTCCCCACTGATTGTGGATTGTTGTTATATATTTTGCATGTTATGTTGATGGGAATCTTCTTTGGTTTTGGGCTCGGGTTGAGTTGCGAGAATGAAATGATAGTTGTTTTAGGCCTAGACTTCTAGTTAGACTTTTCTCATTTGGAATACTCTGAATTAGTTATTTATTTATATTATTTATTTAAGTTGGTCTCTTCACATAGTTATTTAAATACCTTTGTATTAGTAGTGGCATTCCCAGAAGACGATGTTTCCGCCATCGTCCTATAATACTATTATTATTTCTTTCTTTTCCGCTTTGAAATTCTGGGGTGTTACACTCCCCCCTTCTGAAATAAATGAAACACTTCTCTTTATTTCAAAATGGAGAAAGTGTGAAATTAATGATGTACTTAGGGATGATCATGGGTCGGGTCTGAGGCGGGTCCAACCAGACCCAGACCCAGACCCGTAAATTTTGATTTGGACCCAGACCCGCCCCAGATCCACAGGGTCTAGAAATCCCGGACCCTTACCCAGATCCGATGGGTCTAGCGGGTCCTGGGTCCAAAACGGGTCCTAAATGGGTCTTCAAATTATTAGAAGTTTCGACTTTTTTTTTAACCGCGATATTTTTACATCCGTTTTTTTAGTTATTATAATGATAAAAAGACCTAAATATGAGTCTAATACTTTTACAAAACATATTAAATTAAAATATCCACTACAAGTTGACTTAAGTGTTAACAAAAAGTTTTGTTACTCTTTATATACTTTGTATATAAGACATATATATTAAATATGTAAAAAATATGGGTCTATGGGGCGGGTTTGGGTCTGAATTTATCAGACCCGGACCCAGACCCATATTTTAACACCTAGACCCGGACCCAGACCCAGACCCAGACCAAATGGGTTTCAAATTTCTAGACCCAAACCCTTAAAAATGGGTCGGGTCCAACCGGGTCTGGGTCGGATCCTGGGTCCATGCTCATCCCTAGATGTACTCCACCTTTTTAAAAAAAAAGGTAAGAAAAATCCTCTTGGCTACCCTCGCATAGGGCCTCCCCAGAGGCCTATTAGAGCCATACTCCCCCCTCCCTAATTTCCAAGCAAATTGCTTGGGGGTATGTAAGAATTGACCCTAGACTTCGCTAGGGAAGATGGAAAAACTCACCACTTGAGCCAACCCCAATTCTTAGTATACTCCACCTATTGACAGTTGGCTTTAGCATGAAACCTATAATGCGTTTATTTAGTCAAGCTCCATATATGTAAGACTTTGTCTTAGCTTCCACGCGTGCCAAAACACACAAATTTGACCATCAACTATATATTTGAAAAGATAATAAAAATTTGATATTTTAAAATATACATTAAGACTAATCCAACAACTTCTGGATAGTAACTAGTTGTTGAACTCGTGCATACCACTAATAAAAACATATATAGAAGAGGATATATTGGTTGGGGTTGGCATTTCATCATAAGCACAAGCCATAACTTAATGGTTATATAATAAGTGACAAATTGAAAGGTCAGGGGTTCGACACCTTTCATTTTATGAGTAACAAAATAGTATTATTATCACTACAAAAATTAGAGCTTTATCGAAATAAATTTTGGCAACGACTTTTTGAATTGTTGATAAATGGCAACATAGATTACTTTTCCATTGCCTATTATAAAGTTATGTTTTTTACTCTAAATTTCAACAAATGAAGGCAACATATTTTTGATATGTTGCTATTGGAAACCAATTGTTTTACAATTTATTGCTTAATGACATCATATTTTCATTTTGTTGCCAATTAGCAACAAAGTACGACAATAAGTTTAACTGTTTTTAGATTGATTTACTTTTAATATCTTTAATTAAATATTAGTAAAAATGATAAAAGTTTGATTTCCGTAATGTACACATTAAAACGAATCAAACAAGATCCCACATGACTATTTTTTTTATATATGCGGGAAAAAAATTTGGAAGATTTTAATTACTTATAGATATTGTCAAACTTAGAAATACAAAGTCTATTGAGGAATGGAAGGTATACATGTTAGTTGAACTTGGCAGAAACTCGTTTAACTAAGATGGTCTTAGCCAACCTTTTCCGATATTTAGAAAGGTCAACTTTTTTTCTAAAAGAGAAATTTCATTAATTGAAGGTCAAACGACATCTACAATAGGTATTAAAGAAAAACAAGATACAATCAACTTCGTCTTCGATGAAACTACAATGAACCAGATTAAAGCACAAGTCCCTTGTATTTGTTGTCTCAAGCAACTATTAATGGAACCGTCTATCATTTTGACATAGTTTGGAGAAGAGCATTATTGATCTATCCATATTGACCGCATCCGAACTTCCATTACATTCATGTTGATAATCTTGAACTTCAAATAAATAAACTAGACTCACAACTCCCATAGGGAAGAAAGAGACCTCCACAACATAAAAGACTAGACTTCCTTCCCATAACAGGACACATGAAACTCTCATAGACAGACACTAACTTATTCAACAAAACAAAAGGACAAACTAAAAAGAGAAAACAAGAGAGGAAAATTCCATGAAAGGTCAACTTAGAAGTATAAAGTCCATGAAGTTTGCTAGCCGATGCATAATTCCAACAGAAAAAGTGTTCCTGATTTTTTTATTAGCATAATTCCCTGGCCATATTTTTCTTCTATCTTTCATCAACACTGAGGTAATATCTACCTGTCTCCTTGAACTACTACTCCATCGTATAGTATTTGTTCTATATACATGCATTAATTTTGCGCGATTTATTTACTCCTTTTATGGCTCAAGTGTTTCTTGTGTTTTTTTTTTCTTTCGTGACTTGATTGATTGGGGGGGTAAAACTTAAAAGGTAGAAATTGGGTTCTAATTAAGCTGGGGTTTCTGCCAATATCTTTCTTAATTGTATGTTAAGTTCAATCTATTGATTGATTTAATTGGTAATTTGTTTTTCATCTAGAAAGAACTGTTGAAATTGAAAGATGCACCGTCCAAAAAAAGAAAAAAACAGTAATTGAAAGATCAAACTCTAGTATCTGGTAAGTGGTAAGTCTAAAGTCACCTTATCCAAATTTCAAATATGTGGATTGTGGCTCACATAGTATACATTACCTCATTTTCCTTTCTTTCTTTGGCCCAGTTACTGGAATCAGTATATGAGGGACCTGAAATTATAATGAGCATTATAATCCCCATTTCCCAATGAATGTATACTTCAAACAATTCAACATACAAGTAGTATACAACCTCCAATTCTATTTGTTCTTTCTCCAAATAGGAAGAATTAAAAGAAACGGAAGGAGCGGTACTCATTCGACTTCCTTCGTCTACATTTATATTTTCCATAAAAGAAATTATAATGAGCATTATAATCCCCATCCCAAAATGTATACTCAAACAATCAACAACAACCTCCATTTCTATTTGTCTTTCTCAAATAGAAAAATTAAAAAACAGGAGCGGCTATTCGATTTCCTTCGTCTTTTTTTACATTTATATTTTCCATAAAAGAATGTCGCAACTTAGGCTATGATTGGGAACATAAGATGAAATAAACTGAGAACGAATAAGGTAGCTAAAAATTTAATCCTTTTAAATTGAGATGCTATATTTGATAGCAACTCAATTTTAGTCAATTTTTGAGCTTAAATATTATTTAAGCTCTTACTCCAAACACAACTATTTATTTTAGGTGACTTAAACTTTTAACACCTACTCATTTAAGTCACCTTAAATGTGTTGTCAAACAGAGCCTTACTTGCTACATTTTCTTCTATGAAATTTGTTCCCCTATATTGATTCTCAGTTAGGATCCTTTCTTTTTTTGGTAAATTCTTTTTTTTACAAGCTTGTTATCATCATCCTAAAATAGAAAATGGATGTAAAGAAAGAGAGAGAATCCTAATATACATTAATCCTAACTGTTTTATCCTTAAGTTTGGCATTTGCACTTATTTATCATCAACTAATAAAGTTAACATCCTAACTTCTTTTATCATCCCCAACACTCCACACACATCTCCTAAATTCTTTTGCCAAAATAAAAGGTAACAAGTGAAAAAAGATCAAGGGAGTATTTTACAATTTGCATGTTTTTTACATGTTAATGCTCTTTCAATTATATCTCCATGTTTTTTTAGCACACATGTAAATTATATAGTCTATATCTTGAACATAATAAAAATTGTTTTGAACATTGTAAAAATTTTAACACAAGTAAAAGCTTTCAACCTGAAAAGTAAAATACTCAAAATAGCTGATTACAAACAGAGCCCAAAATAATTCCCTTTTTTCATACTATACCACATGTTATTTTTTGAAATACTATTATTTTGCTAAGTGATAAAATAAGGCGTTTCAAATTGCAATCACGTCCACAATTTGGTCTCTTCTTCGCTAATGATTTCTTGATGCTGATGTTGAAAGTGAAGAGTATCTAGATGGCAAGCTTTTACCTCCAAGGCCCCGCTATTGTTAGAAGTTTTACCCTGTCTGCTTCATCCAATGGTATCTCTATAGTATTACTCTTGCATGCTCACCCTCTTCTTACATTCTCATTGGCTCCTTGCAAGTAATGATGTGATAATTGGTGTTTGCAGGATCTCCTGTGACGACTCAGCGAGTTGGGCCAGTGGTGTTGGAACTTCCACTAGATAAAATACGGAGACCACTAATGCGTACAAGAGCAAATGATCCACAAAAGGTCCAAGAACTCGCGGATAGCATCAAGGAGATTGGTCTTCAAGTGCCTGTAAGTACCATATTTCGATCTTACAAATACGAATAATAATGGCCAAGAAATATCAGCTTTGATGTTAGTGTCCTCTGTGAAACGCTGCTGATCCGACACCAGTCAAATATATGTAACCTTCAAATACTTTTTACGGTATCTAAGAAGTCACAAATAATGGAAGTACTGATCCGACACCAGTCAAATAGATACAATTCTAGACACTCTTAGCAATAGATTTTTCTAAAGAAAATAACAGCCAACCAACAACCAAATCATTGCCATGCCTTCAAATTTAGATCATTAGCAATAGGTACTTCCATGGGTGATGGAACCATACATAAAACAAGCTTGTTTCTAGGTGATAAAGCTAGTAGAACAGATCTTTTCCCGTCTCCATACTTGTACGTCTCCATTAGACAAATTGCTGACGAGTTTTTTCGGTGAATCATCAGAGGAATATTTGTAATAAATCTTCCAAGAACAGTTGTAGGATCAGAAATTGGAGGTATTGTCAAATTTGAGGTGATTAAACAATGAAGAATGAAGCTCTTCAAACACTTTGTAGAAAAAGTCATAAAGAAACAGAAAAATTCAGAAAAAAAATCAAGCAACAAATACACTAGCTAAAAGAATAGGAAGCTAGTTTCACATAATCTGATTGTAGAAATTGATAACAAGATTGATGACCAAAAGATTACCAAAAATTCCATTGAACGAATGAGTCAAGAAATTATGAAAAAAGTCTCATAACAGAATCAGAGAACTTTCACAGTGCTTATCTAATAAGATGCGAAGGATCAAAGATGCAGAAGAAGTGCTCTAGCTCTGATACTATGTTATCAGCTGACATCAATCAATGAAAACTTCATTTTTACTGAAATTCTGACTAAGACAATTTTTACAGTAGATAGAATTTGAGAGAAGAAACTAAAAGGGAGGTTCTTATCCACAAATGTGTCTGAATAACTATGTTATTTATGTGATGCTAAATATACTAATACATCTTGCTGTCATATTCAATCAGAATACAGCATAAAATCTTACGACCAATCAGAAGACAGAAATAGAAGAAGCTGGTTAGTCTTTTTTTTTGTTATGTGTGGTTGAAAATGTTGTGGTCAGGTGTAGGATGGCCTCTGGTGTAGAGTTGTAGACTATAGGAGTTATCTTCTTGTGTGTCTGCTAGGATCATTAACAAATGATTTCCCTACTTGCCAGTTGCCACCACTGTCAAAGTTAAGAAAAAACTGAGAAAAACCACTATGATTATGCTGAATGTGAGACTGATATCTTCTCACTTTTTCAACAAACAACCTCCTGGGAACTACTGAATTCCTTCTGTCTTGAGATTTTTTTTTGCAGATTGATGTTCTGGAGGTTGATGGAGTGTACTATGGTATGTCGATGTAAATTAACTAGTGTTCTACCCTGGCTACTGCTTCTAATATGTTACTCTTGAGCAAGCACCTAATTTTTTCCGAAAGAAACTGTTCAAAGTCATGCTTGTTTAATAAGTAGAAGTTGTCTTAATCTATTTACTTTAGGTTTCTCTGGTTGCCACCGATACGAGGCGCATCAGCAGTTAGGGCTCCCAACAATACGCTGCAAGGTCCGGCGTGGAACAAAAGAAACCTTAAGGTTGCCTTACATAAAAATCTGCCCCTTCGGATGCAATTTTGGTTTATGCCCTTTAGATTCTATATATTTTAGCAACTTCATGAAACCTTTACTATTACATTACAGGCATCATCTTCGTTAAAGCCGGTGGAGTAATTTACATCTTGGATTTTCAGCAATATTCTCTGCAATATTAACTAATTGCCATGGTAGCTGCACGAAATCTATACATGATGGATATCATGATTATCAATAGTTGGCCAAAACAGAGAAAAAAGAACAAGAGAAGGGTCAATGTTCAAGCAAGGAGATGCTTATTTATACCTGTATTAATGCATTTTGTTAGTGTTGAATAAGCAACGTTTGATCTCTGTACCAATAGAATTTGATACAATGATTAAATGATAACATCATAACACTACTCCAAACTTAAAGGAGTAAGTAGGGGCTTGTTTGAAAAGAAGGCTTCCAGATTTGCTACCATAATATCTTCTGCAGCATTAAAGGATTCCGGAGTCGAGGCAGCTCGGTGAGGAGACAGAACCACATTCTCTAAACCAATCAGTTCTTTAGGAATATTAGGCTCATCCTCAAACACATCAAGACCAGCTCCACCAATTTTACCTTCCATCAAAAACTGCACCAACTCAGTCTCTTTGATTAGAGCCCCTCGTCCAATGTTAATGACAACGCCTTCCTTCCCTAACGCAGCCAAGACGTCCTTGTTGATCATGTGGTGCGTTTGATTGGTTAACGAGCAGCAAATGATCAGGATATCGCTTTCACGTGCCAATTCAGAGACATTGGCATAGTACGGGAGAGAAACGGAAGGTTTCTTTTGCCTAGAATTGTATGCAATGCTGCAACCAAAAGAAATAAGTCTCGTTGCTACCCGAGAACCAATGCTTCCAAGGCCGACTATGCCTACTCGCTTTCCACGCAACTACAATTGACAATTATCTAGTTATTGAACTGAATCAGTAAGTATTTTTCAGAGATATATTGACAAAAGTATAGTAAATTACTCCTAAAGGCCCGTTTGGTAGGTGATATTAAATGTCGTTAATGGTAATAAAATCATATATAATGTATAATTAGTAAAATCTCATCTTCATCACCATGGTAATTCCATCCTTTAACATTTGATATTCTTCCCAATTTACAATTTCCACTCAATATCACTCCTTAAATGGTAATGGTAATGGTAATGCCTAATGGTAATGAGATTTTATAAAAATTCACAAGTCCAAGGATCGGTATCTCTTGAATTGTGTAAATCTCCGTAATTGAAGACATAACGGGAGACATATGCATTGATCGATATTTATAGGGATTACAAAGAATATATATTCTAAATGTGTTAAGAAGATAGTTGTTTCGGTTGTGAAATGGGTGACCGCTTTGTGTTGGATGCCGCGGCCGCGATGGAAAGCCTCGCGTGGCCGTCATGGAAACCCTACAAGACAACAAACGTAAACTACCCCCGGGGGGGTGCCGAGGAAACCCCCTCCGACGCTCAAGTCAGTATTATGTCCGTGAAGGATTTAGAGAGAGAAAGTAGAGAGATAGAGAGAGAAAGTAATGTTCAGAAATGTCCCTGGAGAATAGTACTAGTGGGGTATTTATAGAAGTACTATTCCTCTGACAGGGTGCGTAATCCTTTTACACGTGTATGGCTGTGATGTGCCTGACATGAGGAAAGATTCCTCTATTTTGTCTTATTAGATGGCCGCCAACAGTGTTGTCGGACAACTTCATGGAACTTGACCTCAAGCGTTGTATGGCTGCCTCTTGATCGCGTCCTGGTATGATGCTCGCGGACATGCTGCTCGCGGCCATGCTAATGCGTCCGCTAGCATACTTGGTACTACCCATACAACTAGCCCCCCAAGCGTCTATGGCGTTAATTAATGCCATGGAGGTTTTTTCGGATGCGATGAGGATTTATTCGCCAATACGCACTTGGCGTATCATTTGACTGTTCTTCAATTTATGACCTGTTATATGGCCGATAAGAACCTTTGGTCTGTCATATGACCATTTCATGACTTTGGCATGTTATATGGCCGATAAGAGCCTTTGGTCTGTCATATCACCATTTCATGACTTTGGCCTGTTATGTGGCCGATAAGAGCCTTTGGTCTGTTATATGTCCATTTCATGACTTTGGCCTGTTATATGGCCGATAAGAACCATTGGTCTGTCATATGACCATTTCATAACTTTGGCCTGTTATCTGGCCGATAAGAATCATTGGTCTGTCATATGACCATTTCATAACTTTGGCCTGTTATCTGGCCGATAAGAATCATTGGTATGTCATATGACCATTTCATGACTTTAGCCTGTTATCTGGTCGCTAGATAACTTGGTCTGTCATGTGACCATTTTTCTTTTGGTCTCAGCCGTATATATACATGGCCGTGACCAACTTTAAGCTTTTATTATTTATTATTTTTTTTTATTTGACATTTTTGTCTGCATTTTTGTACTTGAGCAAGTACAATTTTTGAAAAATGTGGCACCATATTTTTTCAAATTATTGTTATTTATTGAGTCATTTCTTACTCTTTGGACACATGTCGCCCAGTTAACAGAGTGATGGAGGAGCTCTTAAAACATTTTTTGGCATGACCATGGCCGATATGGGGCTCACGACCTCTATATCATGCACTGACTAACCTTGAGTTATCGTTGTGAACTTGTACTTGCATCCATCATTATATCCATGTCCGCCAAGGTAGTGGTCGCGAACAGAGTTGGGTTCATACCCATGCAACTATATCTTTGCTTCCATCATTATATCCATGTCCGTCATGGTAATGGTAATGGCCGCGAGGAGAGTTGGGATTATACCCATGCAACTAGCCCCCCAAGCGTCTATGGTGACAAGTGACACCATAAAGGTTCTTTGGATGCGGTGGGACGAATGCCATGACTAAAATTATACTTTAATAATTTTCATTGTTCCTGGCCATGTCATGTGGCCGCTAAGGAAAATGATTTTTTAAACCATTTTTTGTTCCAGGCCTGTCACATGGCCGAGAAGGAATTTGGTTTTTTAAACCATTTGACTGGATTTGACTGGAATGTCATAGAGGATGCTCATGCTGACGGCCAACATCTTACACCTGTTGATGAATTCGTATCGGCCCTCCACAAGAGATATGATGGTGGATGGGCCGCCGCCATGAGATGCATGTGCAAGACAGTCCATGGATTTGACTGGAATGTCATTAAGGACGCTAATGCTGACGGCCAACATCTTACACTTTTTTTTTTTTTTTTTTTTCGGGCCAGTCATATGGCCGCTAAGGAACTCGGTTTATTAAGCCATTTCATTTTGTTCCAGGCCTGTCATATGGCCGCAAAGAAACTTGGTTTAATGAACCATTTATTGTTTCTGGCCTGTCATGTGGCCTAGATGGAACTTGGTTCATCATAAACCATTTCTTACTTTAAACAAGTCATTTGGCCGATACAAACCATATTATAACTAACGACTATTATTTTGGTTCTAGCTAGTCATATGGCCGAGATGAACCTTGATTTATTTTTAAACCATACTTTGATCTTGGCCTGTCATATGGCCGAGATGGACCTTGGTGAACTTTTGAACCATATTTTGATCCTAGCCGGTCATATGGCCGAGATGGATCTTGGTTCATCATAAACCATGTTTTGATACCGGCCTGTCAAATGGCCGAGATGGGTCTTGGTTCATTATAAACTATGTTTTGATCCCTACTGTCATATGGTCGAGATGGATCTTGGTTTACTTTTGAACCATATTTTGATCCCGGCTTTGTCATATGGGCCGAGATGGATCTTGGTTCATCATAAACCATGTTTTGATCCCGACTTTCAAATGGCCGAGATTGGTCTTGGTTCATTATAAATCATGTTTTGATCCCGGCCTGTCATATGGCTGAGATGGATCTTGGTTTACTTTTGAACCATATTTTGATCCTAGCCTGTCATATGGCCGAGATGGATCTTGGTTTACTTTTGAACCATATTTTGATCCTAGCCTGTCATATGGCCGAGATGGATCTTGGTTCATCATAAACCATGTTTTGATCCTAGCCTGTCATATGGCCGAGATGGATCTTGGTTTACTTTTGAACCATATTTTGATCCTAGCCTGTCATATGGCCGAGATGGATCTTGGTTCATCATAAACCATGTTTTGATCCCTACCGTCATATGGCCGAGATGGATCTTGGTTTACTTTTGAACCATATTTTGATCCTAGCCTGTCATATGGCCGAGATGGATCTTGGTTCATCATAAACCATGTTTTGATCCCGGCCTGTCATATGACCGAGATGGATCTTGGTTTATTTTGATCCTAGCCTGTCATATGACCGAGATGGATCTTGGTTCATCATAAACCATGTTTTGATCCTGGCCTGTCATATGGCCGAGATGGATCTTGGTTTGCTTTTGAACCATATTTTGATCCTAGCCTGTCATATGGCCGAGATGGATCTTGGTTTACTTTTGAACCATATTTTGATCCTGGCCTGTCATATGGCCGGGATGAATCTCGGTTTATTATAACCATGTTTTGATCCTGGCCTATTATAGGGCCGGGATGAATCTTGGTTCACTATAACCATGTTTTGATCCTGGCCCATCGTAGGGCCGGGATAGATCTTGGCTCATTATAACCATGTCTTGATCCTGGCCCATCGTAGGGCCGGGATAGATCTTGGCTCATTATATGGCTTTTGATTTGTGCTAGGTCTGTCATATGACTGCTAACGCACTTGAGCCTGTCATATGGCTTTTGATTTGTGCTAGGTCTGTCATATGACCGCTAACGCACTTGAGCCTGTCATATGGCTTTTGATTTGTGCTAGGTCTGTCATATGACCGCTAACGCACTTCGAGCCTCGTCATATGGTTTTTGATTTGTGCTAGGTCTGTCATATGACCGTTAACGCACTTGAGCCTGTCATATGGCTTTTGATTTGTGCTAGGTCTGTCATATGACCGCTAACGCACTTGAGCCTGTCATATGGCTTTTGATTTGTGCTAGGTCTGTCATATGACCGTTAACGCACTTGAGCCTGTCATATGGCTTTTGATTTGTGCTAGGTCTGTCATATGACCGCTAACGCACTTGAGCCTGTCATATGACTTTTGATTTGTGCTAGGTCTGTCATATGACCGCTAACGGACTTGAGCCTGTCATATGGCTTTTCTAACGTTTATGCCTGTTATATGGCCGTTAATCATCTGGCTGCCAAGATCTTTCATCAACTCCTTGCTGGTCTGCTAATTCGAATTATGCCCGCTATGGGAGTGGAGATATCATCGTCGTAGATGTTCTATTATTTATCCTTATCGTCCGGGATAAGTTATTAGATTGAGGTATGTTATCCTCTAACATAATTTTGTTTCTTGAACTTTGTACTCAAGTCTCCATCATTATCAAAGATCTACTTCCTGAACTGACCGTCATCGTTCTTGTCCTCTTTGGTTTCCATGACCGTTCTCACAAGTGGTCCCCTCCTTCTAGCGCCAAGTTGTTTCGGTTGTGAAACGGGTGACCGCTTTGTGTTGGATGCCGCGGCCGCGATGGAAAGCCTCGTGTGGCCGTCATGGAAACCCTGCAAGACAACAAACGTAAACTACCCCCGGGGGGGTGCCGAGGAAACCCCCTCCGACGCTCAAGTCAGTATTATGTCCGTGAAGGATTTAGAGAGAGAAAGTAGAGAGATAGAGAGAGAAAGTAATGTTCAGAAATGTCCCTGGAGAATAGTACTAGTGGGGTATTTATAGAAGTACTATTCCTCTGACAGGGTGCGTAATCCTTTTACACGTGTATGGCTGTGATGTGCGACGACATGAGGAAAGATTCCTCTATTTTGTCTTATTAGATGGCCGCCAACAGTGTTGTCGGACAACTTCATGGAACTTGACCTCAAGCGTTGTATGGCTGCCTCTTGATCGCGTCCTGGTATGATGCTCGCGGACATGCTGCTCGCGGCCATGCTAATGCGTCCGCTAGCATACTTGGTACTACCCATACAATAGTGGCCATGTTTGGTAAATGGTTTTTTCATTGGCTTTTGGCTTTTTGATTTGGTCAAACAGCCAAAAAAAGTGTTTGGTTATTGGCTTTTTGGTTGGCTGAAAAGCTGGCTTTTAAGCCAAAATCAAAAAGCTGCCTGGAGTAGCTTTTTGGATTGGCTTTTGGCTTGTTGGCACACAAACTCTCTAATAAACATCCAACAACCACAATTAATTTTGCCAAACACTTTTGCAAACAGTTGGCTTAAACAACCAACTCAAAAAGCCAATACATACAGCCAATGCTTCCAGCCAGTCAAACAAGCCAACTAAACCAGCCAAAAGTCAACAACCAACAGTCGATTGCCAAACAACCCCAGTATTTACATATTTTTTCTACTAGAATTATATGCACGCGATTAGTGTGTTAATTTCAAAACTTGTTATTCTATTATATACTCCAGTCGTACTATAGTTATGATTACACTAAAATGTGAAAGATTAATAGTTAGATGAATTTAGATATATTAATTTGCTAATGTATAAAACTAACAAAGGTTGTGAGTGAATTTTAATATTAATTTTGTGTGAATGAATTTTGAACAAAAAGAATAGACATAATGAGTTGGTTTGACTGAATTAAAGAGTATCAAAGGTAGTGAGTGTATACCATCTTCTCTTCTAAAAAAGGTTAAGATATTTTGTCCATTTAATTTTTTGATTGAAATATTTTGATGCACATACCATTTTTAACTTATTTAAAATGGCAAGTTGAAATGAGAAACGGTTCTTAAATTGGTTTCTTTTGTAATTTTTTTTATTGCATTAGATCATTAAGGATAATTTAGTATTTTCAGATGGGACACCATCTTCCTCCCCCCTTCCATTATACTTTTAAATATTTTACCAATAAAAAATATTAGTATGGAATAATTAAATGATCTAATGCTGAAAAAGAGTTGTATCTTGTATGGAATAAAACAAGGCCACTCACTCTAAATCCAAGACGAAACTGAGGTAGTTGGGGCCAAGCCCCGGCCCGAACAAAGCGATCAGCGGCGGATATACGACGGATCACATCAAGCATCAATCCAACAGCACAATCAGCAACATCATCAGAGAAGGCATCGCCAACATTAGCGACTGATATGCGTCGACGACGGCACTCTGAGATATCAACGTGGTCAACTCCGATGCAGGAAATGAGCACGCACTCTAAAGAGGGCAGGCAATCCAATATGTCCTTCCCTAGCGGAGAGAGCCCCACGCAGAGGAGAGCGCGCGCAGCAGAGGCGTGGGACCGCAGCAAGGCGTGGATTGCGTAGGAGTCGGAGTCAGTGGAGGTGATGGGATCGAGGAGAGTGAATGTGGGGGAGAGACGGTCGTAGAAGAAGGAATTGTATGAAGGTAAACGATGGATTACGAGTAGGGGTTTTTCTTGGTGAGTTTTGTTGGTTTCTTGAGAGTGAGATGGGGAATCAGCCATTTTTTATGCAAATTCTATGGTGCTCTGAGTAGTGAACTAACTAGATGTAGTAAGTGCAAGTGACTAAGTGTAAGTGTAAGTGTAAGTGTAAGTGTAAGTGCAACTTAGGTAAATTCTAAGGGTAAATACAGGTCCACGGACGATATGTTTACGTAATTTGAGTACAATTGTCATTCAGGCAATCGCCATTATCCGGGAAGTACCGTCCCATTCTGAGCCAGTAATGTGTTTATCAATTATCACAATCTTGGAGCTCGCAAAAAAATCCACCCAACCCGTGAACCCAATTCAAACCCAATCCAATAATAATGAATAGGATCAAAAATTTCAACCTGTTTTATAATTAAATGGGTCGACTCCATCTAACACGTTTAATTAAATAGGTTGAGTTACGTAAACCGTTGAAATATCCAATCTGGATTCAACCCATCTAACACGTTTACTTAGATGGGTGGGGTTCGAGTTGGGTTGACCCTCTAACCTATTTATGTTTTCATCCAGATAACCAAATTTCTAAGTTAAATGAACAATAAAAAGGGTTGTATTAGATTTGGATTTGTCTTCTTGTTATATATGGAATCCCTTAAGAGTTCTTATAATGTGAGATACTTAAGTAATTACTAATCAGTTTGCCGTTAACGAAAATTGAAAAATGCAATTGAAAAAGGTTAGTGGGTCAATCACCCATATACTATCAGTTTGGGTTTAACTAAATAGGTTGGGTTGGGTTTACAATCTCAACTCGTCTAAGCAAACAGGTGAAGGTAAATTGGTCAACCCGAACCCAACCAAGGTCGACTCATTGCTAGCTCAAGTCGTAATTGTTTGATTGTTTTTTTGCTATGTAATTAAGCAGATTAATGAAGAAACACTTTTACAACCTAAACCAAACCTAAAGGAAGGCAAACCAACTAGGTTGGACCCCCTTAACCTTTAGGCAAGTAATAACATTGAAGTAACTAGTTACAGTTACTTATAAGCCTTTCACAGACTTACAAACCAAGTACTTCCTCCGTAACAAAATAGATGTTACACTTTCTATATATGGTTGTAACAAAATAGATGTTACACTTCCTTTTTAGGCAACCATTTCTCTTTATCTCTCTCCTATCACATGGGTCCCATTTTTTTCTTTCTCTCTATCTCTCTCCTCTTCAAAAAAAATTGCCTAGAAAAGTGTGTTTTCAAAAGTGTAACATCTATTTTGTTACGGAGGAAGTATAATCTTTCCTAGACACTTTCTTAGGCATTACTGCTAATGCTCTAGCTCTAAATATGTTTTTAACACTAAGGCAATACTAGGAACACATTGGTACTAGTATACAAAATTTCTTCCTTGCCATATTACATACACTAAGGCATTTAGACCAGCCAACAAAACTTGTCTCTGGAACTTGGATCTTCTACTGTTCTGAATTCTTCTAATCATGTTGTGCATATCTTCAGTTGCGCTTCTAATATTAAATCAGCTCTTGATGAGTCTCAAACACCCAACACTAAACTTACAGGAGAAGAATAGATGCTGGTGACTTTCAGTAGCATTACCACAAATCAAACACAAATCAGTTGAATTGATACCATATCGAGCTAGTTTTACTGTTGTCTGAAGTTTCTCCTACACTGCTAACCAGGTGATAAACCTGTGCTTAGGAAGATTCGACCTGTTCCACACCACAACATTCCATGTAACCACTAGTCTGCTCACCTTTCAACTTCTCATGTATACTTTTTAACAGAATAAGTGCTCATATTACTAAGCTCAGTTTGTGTGAAGACAACTTTCAATTGTTCTTTAACATAACAAATTTTTCTCCAATACCAACTTGCACCTAAGGTTGTGATGAGTGAGAATTTAGTCTCACTCATGTGCACATTTTGATAGTTTTTGCATGTTAATTTTGAATTTAAGTGCACTTTCTCCCTCTAATTTCCTCATTTTCATCCTCTAACGGTGCATGTTAAGTACGTAGGATTTCATGGCTTTTCCCCCCTCCCCTTTGATCACTAACACTATTGTTTAGTGTGGATTTTTGAGAAGAAAAGAGCAAGATAGGGGAAGAGCAGGTGCTCCTTGTAAAATAGGAGCGGGCACTCCTCCAAGCTCAAACAAATAGCAGGTATAGGCAGAAAGCTTGGAGCGAGGAGGGAGCCACCTAGGAGCTGGAGCTCCTAGCATGGAGAAGAAAGGAGAGGGCGCTCTCAAGGAAATAGGAGCGGACGCTCCTACGTGTGCTGAAGGATACCAAGGGAGCAGTAGCTTGGAGCTACCCAGGAGCTCCCATTGAGCAAGCGCTCCTGGCGCGCATTGAAGAAGGAGTGGACGCTCCGTTCTACAGAGGAGCGGGCGCTCCTCATGTGCTGGGTAGCCACTCTGTTTGCAGTAGGGATGGAGCGACCCAGGACCTCTCCATGAGCACTCGCTGCATCGCCTAACTTTGTTAGGAGCGGGCGCTCCTAATTAACAAGGAGCGGGCGCTCCTTGTTATTTTCTCAACTTTTTATGCTTAACCGCTGTTTTTAGCATGATTTTTGTAATAATATAAATACTCTATCCACTTAATGACAAATTATCTTTTATTCCAGAAAATCATTTTTAGAGAGTTTTTAGCTTAATCTAGTGAGAGAAAGTGAAACCCTAAAGAGAGAAAGTAGATTTTCATGGTTTTGTAGCTTGGATTATGGCAAAACTTTTGGTTTTTATGCAAGATCTTCATTTCTTCTTCATGGTTTAAGTAATATCTCTTCTTGTCTCTATTTTTTATACTTTTATCTTTTTGTTTATTTAACTTTAAAGTTCTACAAAAAAACCCCTATCGTGTCTCCTCTAAAAGACCTATCGCGTCACATTTGACCCGTCACGATAGCTGCCGACACGATAGGTGTCATACCTAACGTGTCGCCTATCAGGCGACGCATTAGGTATGTTTATTTAACAAAATTTTGTTTACTTAGTTTAATCCATGTTTATATTTTAGTTTCTTAACTTAATCTTGTGTTGATTGCTTTAGTTGTTCATGTTTGATTTATTTTTCCCTTTTATTAGTATTACTGTGATGCTTAGTGAGTAGTTAATTAGTTGGGGTAAAAACCCAACCATGATTGGTTTGGGCGTTTGAATAAGAAGTTAGGGGTTTGATTGGGCTTATTAATTGATTAATAGCATGACTACTATCTACTTGCATTCTAATTGATCACTTGGATGTTTGTTTATTGATGCCTTAATTAGTCAAATTGAGAGAGGAGATCAATGTTGACATTCATGCTATTATCATGCTTAATTGCTCATGAGAGTGAGATTTGAGTGAGGGTTTTGTAAATTGACATTGTGATTATCCTTGGATGTATGTTTGAGACCATGAGAGTGGCTTATAAAATGTGTGACCTAGGTAGTTTTATGCACCCTTGATAGAGGGCTTAGAACTAGTTAAGAGTCAATAACCTCAATTAGTTTCTTGGTTCTTTCCCCTATACTTCGCCCTTCCTATTGCCTAAATCATGATTGGATGGTGTTTATCCCCTTCTCCCAATGTTTTTATCAATTGATTTCTTGTCTAATCATTTAGCGTCTTCCTAAGGTCCTAATTAATTAGTTATTTTAGTTCTTAGTTTAGTAAACCAAACATCTTGCTAAATCTTCGACTTAGCTTGCAACAATTAGCAACATTAGTGTTCTTCTTGCTATTCCCTGCGGATTTCGATCCTTACTTATTACTTTACCTAGTTTAGTGATTTAGTTAGGTTTTGTTTAACGATTAGGAGATTTGTAACGACCAAATTAAATTTCCCTCTGTCAGGTAGGCACATAATCCCACCATTCTGCTTCTTTCAAGTACACTGAATTTATCCATTACTAAGCCAGACACTATCTTGCTTAGTTGATATTGCCCAGACATACTTTCCAAGAAAGGCAACATTTTAAAGCACAAAATCTTTATATCCAAGCCCTCCTGCTGACTTCGGATTGCACAAGTTCTCCCCAGCTATAGCACCAAGTTTTGAGTAGAAATACTGTCCACTCCAAATGAATGCTCTACATATCTTGCTTATCTCTTGCAATACTTTCTTTGGAAGTATGAATACTTGGGCCTAATACATATGTAAGCTAAGAAGTACAGAGTCAATGAGTTGTACCCTAGTAGTATAAGATGAGTTTATGGAGCTCCAGATCTTGATTCTCATTGTCATTTTCTCAATAAGTGTTTCACACTGAGCTGCAGATATCTTCTTAGCACAGATGGGAACACCAAGATACTTGAAAGGTAGGCTATGTTGACCAAAGCCTGATGCTTCAGTTATTCTTTGAGTAGAGATTCATTCCACAAGTGTACATAGCAGACTTGTTATATTTTCTTTTACTTATTTATATTTTCTTTCTTCATTTATTTATTAATTGTATCTGTGTTTTTTATTATTGAAAAAATTAACAAGAATAATCCCAACTATTAATCATCTTCCCAATTAAACAAAATTCATTTTTACTTAAAAAAACTAATTATGGGGGGAGGGCGATTCTCATGTTAGACTCATTTGTTGCTAACTTATACACTTAGGTCACTCTTTATATCCTTCTTTATCACTCTCTTTTTCACATGACTTTATTAAAAAGTATGTCAATATTCTATATTGTAATAGAAAAATATGGAGGAAGTAAATAGTTGAAGTATGTATTGGGAAGTTTAAAAGTAAAAACGTGCAACTGATAAACAAAAGAAGAATGATTGAAGTACTGATAGGTTGTCGTACATCTGTCAAAAATAATTCCTAGCAAACCTCCTAACAGTGTAGTAGGGTAAGTAGGGTCAAATCTACAGGGAGATGGTTATTTTTAATTTGGCTTTCAAGTTTGGAAAAACTAAACAAAGTCACGGATTTAGGATTGAAGAAATTAAACAAAAAATAACAAGATTTGGTCTAATCAATAAATTAAAAGTCAAAGACGTGAAAACTACTTAAACAACTTAAACATAAACCTCCCTCTCTCTCAAAACCTAAAAAACCCTAATTTATTTTTCCAGCCGCAAGGGGCTACCATCATCATCTCTTTGATGATGGTAAGCCCCAAATCCTTATTTAATTCCTTAGTTTTCAATTGTTTAGTCTTTAATAATTCTCCTTGTTCTCTCTTTATGAGAGTTTTCTTCGCAATTTTTGGGTTTGTTCTCTCCTTTAGTGAGAGTTTGGGGTATGATTTTCTTCTCTTCCCTTATGGAAGATTAGAATTTGGTAATTGCAGTTCACTTAGAAGATTAATCTATTTAATTGTTTGTCTGGCGAGGAATGAAGATTTAGGGCTTCATAATCAGTGTAAGTTTCTAGGGGACTACATAAGTATTTTCACCCAATCGACTATACATTCGTGGATCTTAAGCCGAATTAGTGCTAACTCACAAATTGTATTGCTTCAGATGAAGTTCTTTATTAAGTCTATTGTTGATCGAATCTGCGATGTAATTAGTTCTAAGGTGTTATGTATTTGTGTTGGAATTTTAGATTTCTTAGGAAATATATGTAAGTGCCGTATGGCTTTCTATTATCAATGAAACTCTATTTCTGTCAAAAAAAATTTTTTAAAAGTCTAGGGCATATGTTCGGTTCACCATGCTTATACCAAACAAATTAAAGAATACAAATTAATTCAATAACAAATAAACTAGAGGGTGAATAATTAAAGGATGGTTAATCCTTCGGTCGGGTATTAACACTTTCAATTCAACCTATGCAGTACGATCGCTAACATATTCAGAATTGCCAATTGTAATGAAGCCTCTAAGAATATGATCTTTCAGTTCTAATTCCTATTAGCAAACTCTTGATATTGGCCAATTACAAGAATCAAACTATTTAAAACTTATCAATTGGAATTACTCACAATTCTAATATATAAATCAATCAATTTCAAAGTAAGAATATCATGGTATAAACATGGCTTCCCTTCCGTTGCCCTAGAAAAGAGACTACTCACTCATAGTTGAAATAACTAAAGCAAAATCAATAATTAACCTAGAATTCATGATTCAGAAATAATGAAAACAATAATAACAAACAACAATAATAAAGAGGAAGACAATAGCAAATATTAATGAAGAAGAAAGCAATAAAAAAAACTCTAGAACTTGAATTAATGGAAGAGAAGCAAAAACTAGGGTTCCAAGGAAAGAGATGAAGAGAGAAAAGTAATACTAGAGTTTTCTAGGAATAATAAGCATGAGAGAGAAATAAAATAAATCTCCCTTTTATATTTTCCTCTAATCTAATCTCTAAATGAGTGAAAGAAATGAAAATAAGAAAATATACTAATAAAAGAAGTTTGATGATTGGTCGATAGTAGCAATGACGACCACGAGCCCTTATCCGCGTCAAACACTTAGGCGTAGGGGTGTAAGCGGACTGTAAAAAGTCCATAGTCCAATCCAGTCCAATCCAAACTCGTCGGACCGGACTGGATTGAAATTTTTTTGGACTGGACTCGGACTCAAATTTTCGAGTCCAAATATTTTCGGACCGGATTTGGACTCATCCCTTTGGAGTCCAATAAGTCCAAATCCACCAAAAAATATTTTTATATATAATATATATTTAATATTTATATATATAATGTATATATATTTAATATTTATATATATAATGTATATATATTTAATATTTATATATATAATATAAAAGATGTATATGACTTATTTTATGGAATGAATATAATGAGCTTAATTTTTCAAATTCAATTATGAGAAAACGTTGTGTATTATTGAATCTAAATCGGTGGAAAAAAATAATATAATAATCGGACTGGACTGGACTGGATTCGGACTCAAGAAAAAATTATCGGACTGGAGTCAAAAAATATTTTGATCGGACTTGGACTCAATTTCTCGAGTCCAAAAAACTTTGGACTGGATTTGAATTTGGCAAAGTCCAATCCAGTCCAATCCACTTACACCCCTACTTAGGCGAGTGGAGGCTCGACCATTGAGCGCTGGCAGGCCAGCGGGCCAGGCAGCATTGCAGTCGCAAGAGAAGAGGCAACCCGTTGGACGCTGGTTCGCGGGCAGATTCGCAGGGTCAACTTTCGAAAGCTGTATCTCGAGTTCTAGGCATCGTCTATGGGCGTGTGACCTATTGTTGCGAAGATCTTCGAGTCTAGTTTCCAACGCAACTTGAATCACTTCAATCCGATTGGTAGAACTCGAGTTATGATCAAAAGAGTGAACATATGTCGGTTCTTATCACTTCGAAACTAATGTATTTCTTCGTTTTCAACTCAAATTCACTCTTGAAAGATATGTGGCGATCCTCATGGAAGTTACTTCACTTAATATGATTATAAGGATCAAGAAAAGCATCCACGAGCATAAATTCATCGATCAACAACCGCGATTCATCAACTTCAATTGCTAGAATTATCCAATTCATCCAGAATTGCTTCGAAAGCGTCCATACAAAAAGTGACTATATTAGAAGAAAAAAACCGATTATATCATACCAAACTGACTATATCAAAAATAGATTGTATCATACAACAACTGACTATATAAAAGGTGATTATATCATACAAATACTAACTATATCAAACGAAAATTGACTATATCAAATGAAACTGATTATATCATATGGTTTTCGGTGCACAAAATAAGCTATTGTGGATCCGGTCCATTCAAGTTTTTTTGCTATTTCAGAGACAGACATAAATATTACCCACTCACCAAGTATCATAGTAATAGATTTTTTTTGATAAAGGTAGTAACATTAAGCAATAAAATAGTTAAGACGCTAGGACTGATAGAAGCCGAAAGTAAAGTGTTTAGTGCAATAATTAGGGGGATGGTAAGTATTATAATAAATTACACATATACTCATATACTATAATTTGTAATGCATATGTGATTCATAATTCGATTTCAATCTATCAAGTAAGGCTTGACCTAATCGTCAAACTTTGCCTCATAATAATATCAAGGTTATGGGGATTAAACTCCACTAAGGACTCTTTGGAGTTGAGGTATCCCTTACCATCCCCCTTTATTCCAAAGAATAACCTTTAAACTAGCTAGTTAGACCTACGAAAAGTGTCAATTCAACAAGGTCATTTATCTTATCTACCTTAAAAGAAATTTGATTCCCAACTCTCATATGGGGGTCGGGTTACCGCCCGTGAATTTTCTCACACCACCAACGCCCTCAAACACATAAATGGTTTATTACGTACAGCTGTGTCTCTAATTGACGGGCGAGAATATGGTCATGGGCTGAACAACTGGCCATACATGCATCCTCGATGGAGCTTTCTTACTCTTGAAAAGTTCATCCGATCCTGTTACTGACAAGCTAAAAGAATGAGCATAAGCATATCGTTAGGACTTTAATATTATGCCATGTTTCACCTAAAAAAAAAATATCGTTAGGACTTATGTATAAAAGGAGCAAATCAAAGAAACTACAATAAAACAAGAATATAAGCATAAGATTTTGAAGGATTATTTTTTACTACGTACCCACTTTTATGAACAAGAGTTTGATTTTGAAGAAAATTTTCCTCACACACAACCTCACAAAATAAGCACTCTTAAGTCTTACCAATCTCTTTGCTACTCTTTATCAATTTTATCTCTAATAGTTAGTTTGGTTAGGGCAACTAGCAGACAAAGAAATGGGAAGAATGCATTATTCATTATCCGAGTAAAACAGGAGAACAAGGAAGGCAACCGAAAAAAAATTAATATTCTCTCTTTATTTTCTTAATAAATCAAATCCTTTCAATGTTGGAAAGTTTGGAAGGAAGATACAAGCTCACACTTACCTCCCCTTCTTTTCCTTCCTTCGCTCTCCTTCACTCTCCTTCTGTCCTCCCTTCCTTCCCCTCCATTGTTATCCATCCAAACAAAGTGTAAAGCTTTCCCTAAATGAGAACATTCCTTATGATCGCTTTAATATAAAAACATATAATCAAAATAATAATATAATAAATCATATTTCTGAACCTTTATCTTCAAAAAAAAGTTTATTACTAGCTCTAAACTATTTGTGGCTAATATACCCAATACTAGAGCAAATATGTCATGTGCATGTTAGGACGTTCAATATGAGCCGGGATCAAGCAACAACTCTAAAACGCGAGTTCATGTGACATGAGCACCTTTTTATAAAACATGATTGAGTTGTTTTAATGGTATGAAAATTCTAGTAATTCTTCCATGCCAAGTTCCAGACAATACCATGATCTTTTTGCGTATCACACTACATCTCTCAAAGTTCATAATTCTTGAAAACTTCAAAGAATCTGAAAAGAAAAAAACAAACCGCCATGCATTTAAATTTTAATGGTTAAGGAAATTCTAAAGTTGTGCAAAACCAATTTATAGAGCAAACGTTAAACATCACGGCGGCCACCCCCACCCCCTAAAAAGAATATACATATATAAACAGAACTTTATATCTGGATATCAGCAATTTTTCTCTTCAGATTTGTTACGTCAATGTTGCCCTCATCTATGACCTGTCATTAGAAGATTACGGGGTGAGTTAATATTATAGAAAAGGAACAAGAAAAAAATAATGGAGTGTCATGGGAGAATATATATAAGGGCCTTATTGTCACATTGGGATAAGTTCATAAGACAAGAGGCGCATTTCACAGATTGGTAATAAAATCAAACTTAAACAACATAGTATGAAAATTAAGATACAATGGATGTCTAGCTTTATTCAATACTCCATTTACAAATAGTTGCACCATTTCATGTTTTCACGCTTGTCGGTGTATCGTTTCAAACATATATATCTTTAATTATCAATAAGTAAAAAATTATAAAGTAACCACCCATAAGAGACCACAATGATGACATAGGTGATTATTTAGCAAAAAACACCTAATTTATTAGATAAGAGGTCTCTTATACTTCCTCCGTTCCATAATAAGTGAAACATAGGGATTGAGCACAAGATTTAATAAACATCACTTTCAAAAGCCAAAAAGTCATAAAATACCCTTTTCATTATCAAAAGGAGGAGAGAGAAAAGCAAACCACACAAGTTTGTGATGGGTACTCTTGTCATTTTGTCACTTTCTTTTGTCTATTTAAGGTATGTTTCACTTATTTTGAAACGTTCTAAAATAGTAAGTGTTTCACTTATTATGGAACGGAGGAAGTATTATAATAGAAAATACCTACTTTTTAGAAATGTGGTCTTTTTGCACATACTCAAAATTAACAATATCAAAGATACCACTTATTCCTACCAAGTGGTTATTTTGATTTTATATCATTTTGTAGAAAAAATGGATTCCTAAAGATTAGCGGGAGAATTGTAAATTAAAGGCAAAAAAATTGCCTGAATTTTGAACGAGGAAAAAGATTTGCAGGACAGCTGGAGGGAGTGGGAAATTGTAAATAAAATTATTCCTATTCTAAAAAACCCTAATTAAAGGAATACTTTAATTCCTTCATCACATCTCCTTCTTCTTCCTAAACCAGAATTTTCATATTTCTTTTATTGGAATACTTTAATTGTCATATTTCTTTTATTGGAATTCTTGTTTAATTGGTTTGTAAATTTTCATTGTAAATTAGATGTGCAGAGTATACTGTTAAGGTTTTTGAATTCCAATAGTTGTGCGAGATTTTTTATTTTCCTTACTCTCTCACTCTCACGTTCTCTCTTAAATCTAATCTAGCTACTATCAAGGGAAGGCAAGTTTCAAGGTAAATTTTTAAATTTGTCTTGCAAAAATTATTACTAATTTTCAGTTCTTAACTCTATCGAATTTTGGAGTTCCTTATTGACTTGTTGTTTGTTCTACTTGTTTCGCTTTCCGAATCTACTTGTACTGCTACTTGTTTCTTCCACTTTTACTGCTCTTTACCATTCGTCATTAGATTAATCAACGGAGTTGCTATTTAACGCCCTAAAATTTTCCTAGTAATGCCTTAAATACGTATAAATATAGAGGAGGACGACGAGGATCGAGTGTGTTCCAGTAGTGGCACACTTATCGAGTGCGAGGATATGGGTGATGGTACATATTGTAGTATCATTCTGGCTACTGCTACTCTTTTTATGCATAATAATCATCAACTTAAGGTCAACTGCCTGCTATATGAGTCGAGTGTACTCTTTTATTTTCATTTAACTCTAATGAAGTTGTGCAGGTGGTAGTGTTCTCGTGATTTATGCAGGTACATGTGTACTCATTGGACAAAAAGTACAAGGGTCAACTCTTGGCTTGTGATTTTCATTACAAACTTGCTGCCATAACAATTCAATCTCACTCTCCACTACGACCTGCAAAGCTTCGGGGTTTGGATGATAGTAGTATCTTACCTCTTGATCCCATTCACTGACTTAAATTGTGCCATAAAAACTCAGAAAAAAGTACTTTTACCAAGTGCTCTTTGTGGTACATCTGTTGTAGAAATTACGTGAAATTCAGAAAAAAGTTAAATAAGATGGTTTGGTCGACAGATGAGCATGCATTGTTATTACCACTTTGATATACTATTATATGTTTCTGTAGGAGGGTGTGAAATTTTTGGAACGCACTAGATCAGGTATACTAATGCCTTTTGAATTTAGATGTTTTCCTACAACTTTGTTGCTCAAGATTATGATGGTTTATGCATATTAGTTATATTTGCATAGTATTGACTAATGAATATTTCCTTTTATTATCCATTCTTCAGGTGATCTGCATTGGAGAATTTTGTCTGTTTAATCGAATGAACAAGGTAAGCTAATTTTTTTGATAATTTTCTCTAAAAGGTTATTGTTCTGAGAAACGAAGAAGGTGGGAACTCTGTAATGACAGTGCTATTACGGTTATGGGTCCAACCCAAGTTAGTAATATGTGTTTTTATTTGGGTCCTTTCATTTGGCCCAATATTATACCATGTTACTTGTTTATTTTTAAGTCCCACTTTGGGCTTATTATGTGGCTTATTTAGTAAGCTTTAGGAGGGTTTATAAGGTGAAAAACAAGAGCAAAAGAGTGCAGCAATCTGAAAAAGAAAACACAAGAGAGAGAAGAGGGTTTTCGGGTTTTCGGTTTTTCAGGGACAGCATTCACAAATCTGTCCGTTGCCGGAAATTGCACCGTTGGATCGTCCTGAAATTTTGACAGCTTGTTCGTGACATCTAGGGCTTCATTTTGGACGGTTGGATCGTCAGTTTGAGCTCTGGTTTGGTCAGAATCGTCTCTGGACAGATCTGCGAATTTGGGTGATTTCTTCACCTTTTGCTCTCTATTTTGATTCTCTTATTGTTGGTGTTTGTTGGTGGGTTGTGAAACCTTTGTAGACTGATTTGGGATTCTTTTTCCCTCAATTATCAATAAGAGAAGTATAGGGTGGACTCCTCAAACGGTCCCGTGGTTTTTACTCTTCACATTGAAGAGGTTTTCCACGTATAATTCGTGTGTGTTGTTTGCTTATTATTCTTCTTGTTATTGCTGATTTTGCTACTGCATTATTGCTGATTTTATGTGGTAATTTGGTTGTGTGACAATTTGGGTTGATTGGTTTGAGTAGTTGGTTGGTTGTCTTGTTTGTGTGATTTTGTGAGTGTCGTTGTGACCTCTTCCGATCCCTACAACTTGGTATCAGAGCCGGAGATTAATTTGACCATTGTTATGGAGTCTACTAGTGGTAGTGGAGGTAGTTCAATGGTTAAATTGACATCAACCAATTATTCCATTTGGAGACCTATGATGGAAGACGTGTTATATTGCAAGGATTTGTATGACCCAATTGAAAGCTGTCACCAACTACGATGGTAGTGTCTCTAAACCATCTAAACCGAGATAAAATGGAAGAAAAAGATTGGGTAAAGTTGAAAAGAAAGACTTTAGGGACTATTAGACAATGGGTTGATATTAGCATATTCAATCATGTGTCACAGGAGTCCGACCCTTATGAGTTGTGGAAGAAATTGGAATGTCTTTATGAGAGGAAGACCGCTCACAACAAAGCTTCTTTGATTAAAAGACTTGTTAATTTGAAATTGAAAGGTGGAAAGTCTGTTTCTTGAGCATCTTAGTGACTTCCAGGATATTATTAACAAGTTGACTACTATGAAGATTTATCTTGATGATGAGTTGCAGGCTTTGTTCTTATTAAGTTCTTTGCCAGATAGTTGGGAGACCTTGGTTGTGACTATTAGTAACTCTGCTCCGGATGGTGTGCTATCTTTGGATGTGATCAAAGAAAGCATGTTTAATGAAGAGATAAGAAGAAAGGAGATGGGAGTTGATAATTCACATGCTCTTGTTGTTGAGAATCGTGGAAGAAGCAAGAGTACGGGTCCCAAAGGTCGTGGTAACTCAAAGGGGAGGTCCAAGTCTAGAGATAGAGAGACTAGGACATGTCATCACCGCAACAAGCCCGGCCATATCAAAAAGTTTTGCTACCGTTGGAAGAAAGAACAAGGTAAGAAGCAAGACTCACAAAAGCGGGAGATGATAAAAATCTTTGCGAAAGAACCGCTTCTAAGAGTGATGATGAGGTCACTTTGATTTGTGCAACTAGTGAGTGTCATCATGTAGAAAGTTCGAATCTGAGTGACTTGTAGATTCAGGTGCTTCATACCATTGTGTTCCCAAAAGGGAGTATTTTACAAACTATCAATCTGGTGATTTTGGTAGTGTGAAGATGGGGAACAAGAGCTCAGCTAGCATTGTTGGGTTAGGTGATATTCGTGTGAAGACAAGTGTTGGGTGCATGCTTACATTGAAGAATGTGCGCCATATTCCTGATTTACGCCTTAATCTGTTGTCTGCAAATGTCTTTGATCAAGAAGGATTCCGACATACCTTTGGTGATGGTAAGTGGAAATTATCCAAGGGTTCGATGACAGTTGCTCGTGGCGAGTTGTGTTATTCTTTGTATAAGACATACTTGAGTGTATGTTACGGTGAGGTGAATGCGGTTGAAGAAAAGAATTCTCCAAATTTGTGGCATCGAAGGCTAGGGCATATGAGTGACAAGGGGATTAAACTGTTAGCGGTAAATCCTTTATTCTCGTTGATAAAACAGTTTCTCTTGACCCTTGTGATCATTGTTTGGCAGGTAAGCAGCACAGAGCTTCCTTTTCTAGGAAGTCCACCAGAAGGCAAGGAAAATTGGAGTTAGTTTACTCCGATGTTTGTGGTCCTATTGAGGTGGAGTCTCTTGGTGGCAATAGATATTTTGTCACTTTCATTGATGATGCTACTCGAAGAACTTGGGTATATATGTTGAAGACAAAAAGCCAAGTGTTCGAGATTTTCAGAAAGTTTCATGCCATGGTAGAAAGGGATACCGAAAGAAAGTTGAAGTGTCTTCGATCTGACAACGGTGGTGAGTATACTTCGAAAGAGTTCAAGTATTATTGCTCACAACATGGCATTAGACATGAGAAGACGAGCCCGGCACACCACAACACAATGGAGTTCTTTGAGAGAATGAACAGAACCATTGTAGAGAAGGTGAGGTGCATGCTTAGAATGTCTGATCTTCCTAAGACATTTTGGGCTGAAGCAGTGCAATGTGCCGTGTATTTGATTAATCGATCTCCATCAATTCCTCTTGGTCTTGACATTCCAGATAGAGCATGGAAGGGACGCGATCCCACTTATTCACATTTGAGAGTCTTTGGCGTGCAAGGCATACATGCATGTGCCTAAAGAACAGAGGTCAAAGCTTGATTCGAAATCCAATCCATGTGTATTTGTTGGGTATGGGGATGAAGAGTATGGTTTCCGACTCTATGATCCAGAAAAGAAGAAGGTAGTGAGAAGTAGGGATGTAGTATTCTTTGAGCACGAGAAGGGTGCAGATCTTCTGAGTACAAGGTACACTTCTACTTCAGATTTGTCTTTTGATACTACTAATGATTCTACTTCTACTCCTCCTGTGATTCAGCCAGCAAATGAGAATGAGAATGTTGAGGATGTGCTAGATGATGTACATGATGATGTTGGTGAGGTACAACCTGATAATGATGTACCAGATCATGTTGATGATGAAGATCTTGATGAGTCTTCATCTGATGAAGAAATCCAAGATGATGATGCAAATGAGGAAGTGGTTCAGGAAGAGATTCATGAGCGGGGGGAGCAACCTACTCCTCAAGTGGAGGATACACATGTTAGAAGGTCCACTAGAGAGCGTAAACCTTCAACAAAGTATCCAAGCTCAGAGTTCATTCTAGTTAGTGAAGATGGAGAGCCGAGAACTATCAAGAGGTCTTGTCTCATGATGAGAAAAACCGGTGGCTCGATGCTATGAAGGAGGAGATGGATTCCTTGAAAAAGAATGACACTTATGAGCTAGTGAAGCCTCCCAAGGGCAAGAAAGTCTTGAGAAACGAGATGGGTTTTCAAGAACAAGAAAGATGGTGAGAAGATAGTGAAGCGCAAAGCTAGATTGGTGGTAAAGGGATGCAACCGGAAAAAGGGCATTGACTTTGATGAGATCTTCTCTCCGGTGGTCAAAATGACATCTATCGAAGCTGTATTGGGGTTAGCGGCAAGTCTTGATCTTGAGTTGGAGCAACTTGATGTAAAAACGCATTTTTACATGGTGACTTGCATGAAGAGATCTACATGGAGCAACTTTGAAGGTTTTGAAGAAAAAGGGAAAGATAAACTTGTTTGCAAGTTGAAGAAGAGTCTTTATGGGCTTAAACGGGCACCAAGGCGGTGGTACAAGAAATTTGATTCGTTTATGACTAGCCATGGTTATAAACGAACTTCACGCGATCCTTGTGTGTATTTCCGAAAGTTCCCTGGAGGTAACTTCATCATCCTTCTTTTATATGTAGATGATATGCTTGATAGTTGGACAAGATGCGGGAATGATTCGGTGTTTGAAGAAAGACTTGTCCAAGTCATTTGACATGAAAGACTTGGGTCTCGCTAAGCAAATCTTAGGCATGGAGATTGCTCGTGACGGGGAAGGTTGGGAAGTTGTGGTTATCACAAGAAAAGTATATTGAACGGGTGCTTGAAAGGTTCAATATGAAGCATGCCAAGCCGGTTAGTACACCATTAGCGGCTCATTTTAAGCTAAGCAAGAGAGCTTGTCCTACAACGAGAAGGAGAAAGCAAGTATGTCATCTATTCCTTATTCTTCTGCTGTTGGTTCCTTGATGTATGCTATGGTGTGTACTAGGCCAGATATTGCACATTCTGTTGGTTTGGTGAGTAGATACTTATCCAATCCGGGTAAGGCTCACTGGGATGCAGTGAAATGGATCTTCAGATATTTGCGTGGCACCTCTAAACTTTGTTTGTGTTATGGAGGTGGCAAACCTATTCTTGAGGGTTATACAGATGCAGACATGACTGGTGATCTTGATAACAGAAAGTCTACCTCAGGTTATGTGTTCACATTTTCAGGGGGAGCCATTTCTTGGCAATCCAAGTTGCAAAAGTGTGTGGCTTTATCAACTACTGAGGCAGAGTATATAGCAGCTGTGGAAGCAAGTAAGGAAATGCTTTGGTTGAAGAGATTCCTTCAAGAGTTGGGTTTGAAGCAAGGAGAGTATGTAGTGCTTTGTGATAGTCAAAGTGCTATGGATTTAAGTAAGAACTCTATGTATCACGCTCGCACCAAGCATATTGATGTTCGATATCATTGGTTGAGAAATGTGATTGAGGAGAAGAGAATGAGGTGAAGAAAGTTCACACCAATAAGAATGGTGCCAGATATGTTGACAAAGGTGGTTCCAGGAAGCAAGCTTGAAGTTTGTAGTAAGCTTGCGGGAATGAGCTTCAAGTGATGATTGAAGCGTGATCGTCTTCCCCGTGTTGGGTTGGAGGGGAGATTGTTATGGGTCCAACCCAAGTTAGTAATATGTGTTTTTATTTGGGTCCTTTCATTTGGCCTAATATTATACCATGTTACTTGTTTATTTTTAAGTCCCACTTTGGGCTTATTATGTGGCTTATTTAGTAAGCTTTAGGAGGGTTTATAAGGTGAAAAACAAGAGCAAAAGAGTGCAGCAATCTGAAAAAGAAAACACAAGAGAGAGAAGAGGGTTTTCGGGTTTTCGGTTTTTCAGGGACAGCATTCACAAATCTGTCTGTTGCCGGAAATTGCACCGTTGGATCGTCCTGAAATTTTGACAGCTTGTTCGTGACATCTAGGGCTTCATTTTGGACGGTTGGATCGTCAGTTTGAGCTCTGGTTTGGTCAGAATCGTCTCTGGACAGATCTGTGAATTTGGGTGATTTCTTCACCTTTTGCTCTCTATTTTGATTCTCTTATTGTTGGTGTTTGTTGGTGGGTTGTGAATCCTTTGTAGACTGATTTGGGATTCTTTTTCCCTCAATTATCAATAAGAGAAGTATAGGGTGGACTCCTCAAACGGTCCCGTGGTTTTTACTCTTCACATTGAAGAGGTTTTCCACGTATAATTCGTGTGTGTTGTTTGCTTATTATTCTTCTTGTTATTGCTGATTTTGCTACTGCATTATTGCTGATTTTATGTGGTAATTTGGTTGTGTGACAATTTGGGTTGATTGGTTTGAGTAGTTGGTTGGTTGTCTTGTTTGTGTGATTTTGTGAGTGTCGTTGTGACCTCTTCCGATCCCTACAATTACGAGGAAGTACAGATAGTATATTGGATGATTTGGAAAGGGCAGTTGATGATGGAGTAAACACTTACAAGGTGAGTTTCTGCACTCTGTTTGGTAGTTCGTATAAATGAAAGACTGAGTGTAGGATGTTGTTGTACTTGTTATGATCTTTGCTGCCAGGCTGTGTGCAGGGATAGTCTATTTGTCCCTAGTGTTGCAGCTTGGTTACTGAAATTGAGTTAGCTAGGATACTGATGGAGGTCTCGTTCAAGAAAACAGGGTAAGCAGGGATCTTAGACTCAGTAGTCAGTACAATAGTACATCCTCTATGGCATTGTTAATTCTTAACTTTTTGGCTGCATACTGACTTGGTTAATGTATGTGATCCTTTTTTGATGGTATTTATTTGTATTTTTGTTGTTTTGTAGTATTTTGGTGGAGCCTCGATCTATCCTCAGAATAATATCAACAAGTTAATGGACTTATGGGTTGAATATGTGTGCGAGTACACTATGAACAAGTAGATGTGGAGGAACTCAAAGAAAGTGTGCATTTTGGTCAGATATACTTGAGTTGTATCATATAGGCTTTTGTGCATCTAGGAATTCCGTCAGATGTCTTTGTTTATGGTCTTAATTGATCAAAACTCAATAGTATGAGCGCTGTAAAAAGTCTGATATTATACTGTAATTAATTGTATTTGAATATATGAAAGGAAATTTAGAGCAATATGGTGCAGTGCAAGTACTTGGTCGATGACTTGAGTATTATGAAGAATATTATTTTGTTGTATAAGTACCTGTATAATATGGTGTTTTCTTTACATGTATAACTACACAAACAGTGTAGAGTTATACATACATGTATACATGTATTTTTTCAAAAAAAAAAATTAGAATTATGTTAAGCAAAGAGACTACCTTAGGAAAGATAAGTGGTCTTTTTTCTGGAACCGAAGAGACCACTTATTTGCCTAAGTGGTTTGTTGGTAGAATAAAAGGGACCACCTGATTTAGATAAGTGGTTTGTTTTCCTTCTTTCCTAGTTCCTCCAACCAACACCTAAGTGACCACTTATCTTAAACAATGGTCTCTTCCTTTTATTTAAAAAACCACATCTAAAAAGTGGTCTCTTATACAAAGAGACCATTGAGCTAGAGACCACCTCTTTAGTGGTCTCTAAGGGGATTTTTAGGGGGTCTCTTCATGCCATTTTGTAGTAGTGCTTGTCGGTGTACAGTTTCAAACATATATATCTTTAATTATCAATAAGTAAAAAATTATAAAAAGTTGATATTAAAATAATATATATTGAAGCGAGTCTAACAAGATCAATATGACTATGTTTTTCCTGAAATATAAATCACCAAAGAAAATCAAAATCTAAAATATGAATAATAAATATTATATATGCAAATGGTGCAACTATTTCTAAAGTTTATGTCTCAAGCGGAACGAGAGGTTCTAATAAAATATGTAGCTCAGGCCATCCCAATGTATGCTATGCAATGCTTTAAGCTTCCGAAAAGCATCATATTAGAAGTGGAGAGGATGTGTAAGTGAGAAGAAAATTGCGTGGGTCTCTTTGGAGTGGATTTGTCGTCCGAAATCACAAGGGGGTATGGGTATGCGTGACTTAGAGGCTTTCAATCAAGCTATGCTAGCCAAGCAGGGGTGGAGAATCCTCTCGGATGAAAATTCTTGTATGGCTCGTGTGTTGAAGGGAAAATACTTTCCCAAGATCTTCTTTCTTGGAAGCTAAAGTGGCGCCAAATGGGAGTTTCACCTGGAAATCGATACTTCTAGCTCGTGACATTTTGAAGAGAGGGGTGAAGCGAGTCATAGGAAATGGGGCGAGTACAAAAGTGTGGCAGGATCCCTGGCTTTCCAATGCAAGAAACGGAGGTGTTTTGATCCCAAAGAATGAGGAAGCTGCAACTGTTTCCAATGTGAGTGAGCTGATAACGAATGGAATGTGGGACAAGCAGGAATTAATGCGAATTTTGTCTCCTTGGGAAGCAAATCAAGCTGGCACAATTATCCTCCCTGATTACCCAAGTGATGATGTTTGGGCATGGAAGCTGACAAAAAATGATTTTTTTTACCGTTAAGAGTGCATATTATGCAGTAGTTCACGCAAAGAAGGAGGAGGGTGTGTCATCTTCTGGTAGCTGCAACAAAGTAATGTGGAAGAAAGTGTGGGAGTCTTGTACTCCTCCGAAGGTGCGTCAATTTGCGTGGAGGGCTCTCAACAATATATGCCCTCCCAGTGGGTGAGGCATTAGTGCGACGTGGGATGGAGCTTGATTCCACTTGTGAGAGGTGTGGAGAGGGAAAGGAAGATGTGGGGCATTTGCTGTTAACATGCCCAATGTCGAAAAAAATCTGGTACTTATCTCCCCTACGTTTACAGATTGATGATGAATATGGGGGAACGTTTAAGGGGTGGGTGGATCGTTGTCTGGGTGTGATTAAAGATCAAGAGTGGTGGGAGGTGTTTTGGGCAATGTGCTGGTCAATTTGGATGGGGAAGAATGATTGGGTTTTTAACAAGAGGAGGAGAGATGAACTTTGGAGGATTGACAAAGCTGTAGGTCTGGTAGCAGACTATAAGCGAGCAATGGAGGTTGGGAAGACACATGTTGATAGCTTGAAGCCTGGTTCAGCGAGATGGAGCCCTCCTACTCGGGGCTCTCTCAAACTAAATACGGATGTTGCTATGGGCAAGGATGGTAGTGTGGGTCTAGGAGCAGTTCTAAGGGATAGTGAAGGGGATGTGTTAGTGGCCTTATGTGAACCATGGCAAGGGGAATGTAAGGTTAATACTGGGGAAGCGCTTGCGGTGAAGCATGGTATAAGAGTAGCAATGGAGGCGGGCTTTAGACAATTTGAGGTTGAGATGGATTCCTTGGGGGTATGTCAGGCGCTGCGTAAGAAGAAGAAAGAATGTTCACCTTTGGGTGTGGTGCTGCAGGATATATGGTATTTGGCATCTCAATGTGTTTCAATTTCTTTCTCATATGTTATTAGAGCTGGAAACAATGTAGCTCACTTGCTAGCTAGGAAGAGTCTCTTTGTGTCTGAACAATTAGTATGGTTAGAGGAGGCTCCTCCGGAAATAATAGAGCGAGGCTGTAAAAGACGATCTTGCTTAATTTTTATTTTCTGTTTCCTGTCAAAAAAAAATAAACTTCTTTCATGATATTGACTCACTCATCACATCTAAACAAAACAATCGCACGTACCTTAAGCCACTTTATTACTCCCTCTCCCCCCCTTCTTATGTTAATCAAAACATAATACTTCTATTGATATTAATGATGATGTTGATGTTGTTGTTGTAGTAATTTTATATTATTATTTTTAGTATCATTTCTTCATTATGTCATACCTACGGAAAAAGCTGGAAAGAGGAGAAGGGGGGGCCTTTATATGTTCAGCTGTCTATGCATGATTGTTAGTTGAATCCACAAAAACTTGAATTTGGTAATAATGTAGGGTCCGTGCCATATCAATAACAAATGTTATATGGTACTAAGTTAAAAGTCATATGGTAGGTTGTCCATGTATAAATAAGAAAATAAAAATCATGGTTTACCTAGTTGGTTGGAAGCCCTCTTCCCACCCTTGTGACAAGGGTTCGATTCTTGTCCATTGCAACCATGAAGTATATATATATATATATATATATATATATATATATATATATATATATATATATATATATATATATATATATATTTGAAAATAATATTACTTCTACTAATTGTGTTCATTTGATAGGTGATAATCCAAAAAAGGATATTTTGGGCCTGGTTATTATCATTTTTTGCTTCTATTATCGGATAAATGAAAACAAATATATGAAATCAACAAACAGTATGGTTTTAAGTTTTGGATTTTTCTAACTTATGCCAGCATAGGTTAAGAATTTCAAGATTTCATTAAAAATATATAGAATACAACAAGATTCTATTTAGGGATAATAAATAATGATAGATACTTAAGATAGAAATCATGTAAGATTTTTTTAGTTTGGTTGGTTTTTGGAAAATGAAAACTTTTTGTACAATGATATCTTATATATATAGGATTTTGATGCTCTTGACCTACACCTTGTGGCATAGGTTAGAAAAATCCTTACAAATTTTCAAAATAAATATAGATGATTACTATGAGTGATAGACTGATAGTACACTTATACTGATTTACTGTCCAATTTATTATGCTTAGCTTTTAAAGAAAATTGTAAACTTACAACAAATAAGATGATCAATCTCTTAAACTTTCCTTTTTCTATATTTCCAATCTGACAAATCGACTCTATGTATCTGTAATATTGATACCGTACCTGAGCATGAATGCAGTGAACAAAATTGGTGTTGACTTTCTTTGAAATGGCGCTGACCACATCTAGCCCTTCCTGGATTAAACATTGAAGCACCTTTGAAAGAGGCAACCCTTCATCACCTTCAACATCCTCACATTTAGTGTTCACAATCACTTCTAAACTTTCTTTGAAAACATTTACAATCACATTATTATGATCATGCCTCTCAATATTGGACACTTCTTTCCTTAGGCCGTCTCTTTGGTCATTTAATCCTTGGATTTTTTGTTGCATATGCTTTATATACTTTACTGCCTCTTCCAGATGTGCAGAAACCGATCGCTTTCCCTTCAAAAAAATATCGTTTATAAATTTTATATCAAAGATTAGTATTAAAGCAAGTTTTCATGTAATTTGGAATAGGTATATGTATTTTTGTTGGGTAATTTATAGGTCTAATATTTGGACATAATAATAAGTGTTTCATATACTAATTGTAGCAAAATACTTCAACATACCAATTTTTAAAATCGTGTAATGCACGAGCTAAAACTTATTATAATTGTGATCCTAATGGTATTTAAAATAATAAAAATCATAGAGTTTCTCATATATAATTAGTTCATTAAAAGTTTAAAACCTCTTGCCTTATTATTAAATTAGTTCTAAAATTTTCAAGGAGATGAATGTATCAGTTGCGTAATTTTGTAACTCTCAAGTATAGTAAAAAATCCCTCAAATAAAAAAATACTCTACTATCACAGGTAAATCTTGCTTTAAAGTAGTATTCGAGTTAAATATAATGGTACAAAATTATGATATCCATAGTGTATATTAAAAGTAATAATCTATATACTTCACTTAAATAAAATGAAAGTTCAATCCAATCCAAAATCACACTATTTCTTAAGATTTATTTTTTATTTTAAACTGAATTTTTTAATTAGATTGACATTGGGGGTGTTTCGATTAAAAAAAAATCAAGATAACCAAACTTTTTACTATCATTTTCTTGTTTATGTGAATTATGTTATGAATATTTATTTCATTAAAAGAATTGTGATATATTTGTACTAATTTTAAAGATTATATGTTTAAGACTCCTAATATGGGTTTTTTGTTAAATTTTTAAGGCTTGTAGGGAGTGTTTGTGCTTGTGTGGATTTAATTATATATTTATAATATTAGGTTTTTTATAAATTAGGTCGTCAATCTTGTTAATTTAGATTTATGTATTGAATACAAACCATCAAGTCGTCAATTTGATTAATCATATTTAGTTTTTATTGGATTAGCTTGATTGAACTTGGACTCAAAATATGAAAGCTGAGTTTTATTTCTAGTTAGATTGAGCTTGAGCCAAATCTAAATTGAATACCGAACTTAATTACACATCAAAACTTGAAGAATCAAGACTAGAAAACCTCACACATTAATATTATTATTTTTTTTTTGATCAGCAAGTTAAGTATTGTATTGCATCAAAAACAGAATACAAACTAACTCAAGGCATGAAGACAAGCCTCCACTGCCAAGAACAAAACAACAGGCTACAAGCAGCCTATGACAAGTGCTCAAAGATAGCTAGCTATGTACCAGATTCTATCCCTGCTACTTATATTTCTAGGTAAAACGCTATTTACTCTCATATGTACCTCTTTTCGTATGGTTTTATTTAATTTGTTTCTATCCCCTCAAAAAAAAAATTTGTTTCTATACTTTTGTCTCTTACTTGGACTTGGTAGTAAACATATCACATACTACAACAACTTGTTCGCATCTATGGACCCTTCTGCTGAAGCGATCAATGAGGTACTGCGGCACATTAACTATTTTGTTACTGCTGATGTAAATGCTGCGTTGTTGAGGCCTTATACGAAAGATGAGGTATTTGCTGCTCTTAATCAAATGCACCCCTGCAAAGTCCCCCGACCCTGATGGTATGCACGTAATATTTTTTCAAAAATTTTGGCATATTGTGGGAGATGATATTACTTCTTTTGTCAGTAATGTGTTACATGGTGATTATATGCCTGAAAATGTGAACATAACTAATATTGTAATGATTCCGAAAACAAATTAAAAGACCCTACTCATGTTTCTCAATATAGACCCATTAGCTTGTGTAATGTGCTGTATAAGTTGATCTCAAAATCTATTGTAATCAGACTGAAAACAATTCTCCCTAGTCTTGTTTCGGAGAATCAGAGTGCTTTTGTGCCTGGTCGTCAGATTACAGATAATGCATTAATTGCTATGGAATTGTTTCATACCATGAAAAAGAGAAACAGAAGCAGGCGAGGAGTTATTGAAATGAAATTAGATATGAGGAAAGCCTACGACAGAGTAAAGTGGGGCTTTCTGAAGAAACTTTTACTGACAATGGGTTTTGATGGCAGATGGGTGAATCTTGTTATGAACTGTGTATCATATGTGAGCTATTCTTTTGTGATAAATGGGAGTGTGAAAGGGGAGGTGTTTCCTTCTCGATCGGGGACTTAGACAGGGAGATCCTCTATCTCCATATCTCTTCATCTTAGTAGCAGATGCCTTTTCTAGAATGCTACTAACTGCAGTGCAGGAAAAGAGAATTCACGGGGCTAAAGCTAGTCGAATTGGACCAGAGATTTCTCATCTTCTTTTTGCTAATGACAGTCTGCTCTTTACTAGAGATAACCGACAGGAATGCTTGACAATAGTTGATATGTTCAACAAATATGAAGCAGCATCCGGGCAGAAAATCAATTATGACAAGTCGGAAGTATCTTTTAGTAGAGGGGTGAGTACTGAACAAAAAGAAGTTTTGATGGGTCTTTTGAACATGAGACAAGTGGATAGGCACGACAAATATCTCGGCATTCCCACTGTAGCAGGGAGATCAAAGAAAGCAATTTTTGGAGCTCTACTTGATAGAATATGGAAAAAACTTCAAGGTTGGAAAGAAAAGCTTCTTTCTCGTGCAGGAAAGGAGGTGCTCTTGAAATCTGTTATTCAAGCCATCCCCACCTTCTTGATGGGAGTTTACAAGTTCCCGGTGTCTGTAACTAGCGCCATCTCTTCGGCTATGGCAAGATTCTTTTGGGGTCAATCGGATGCAAAAAGAAGGATTCATTGGAGAAGTTGGTCATCAATGTGCGAGCTCAAATGCTTAGGGGGCCTTAGTTTAAAAGATCTGGAGGTTTTTAACGATGCTCTGTTGGGGAGACAAGCGTGGAGGTTGATTAAGGGAGAAGGCACTCTTTTGGGGAAAGTAATGAAAGTAAAATATTACCCCAACACTACCTTCGTTGAAGCATCACTTGGTTACTCGGCTAGTTACTCATGGCAAGGATTGTGGAGTGTGAAAGCACTTGTGAAGGAGGGTCTCATATGGCGTGTGGGTAATGGCTCGTGCATTAACATCTGGAGCGACCCATGGGTGGCAGATGAGGAGGGTAGATTTATTGAAAGTGCAGCTGTGGAAGAAGTGTCCTAGGTTCGTGATTTGATTAATCTTCAAACCATGGAGTGGGATGTGGAGCTTATAACGCGTGTTTTCAATGAACGCGACACTTTCCATTCCCCTAAGTGAGAGATACCCCAATGATATCATAACTTGGGCCTTTACAAAAGATGGTGACTATTCGGCAAAGACGGCTTATATGTTGGGAAAGGGATTTGATTTGAATGAGTTTCATGAAGCATGGGTCTCTCTATGGAATGTTGAAGCATCCCCAAAAGTAAGATTTTTCTTGTGGAGGGTGTGTACAGGCACGCTGGCCACCAAGAGTTTGCTGCACTACAGACATTTGATGGAAGATGCGAGCTGTCCATGGTTTGGTGAAGAGGAGACGACTACACATGCTCTCTTTTGCTGTACAAGAGTGCGTGATTTATGGGACGAGAGTGGGTGCAGCGGCCTTTCCGGAACGAGTGCATGATACCCCGATACAAGAAGTTACGGCATCATGGGGGAAGGCCGAGAAGAAGCTACGGCAACGTGCATCTATCCTCGCTTGGTGTATATGGGTCGAACGAAACTCAAAGGTGTTCAATAATACTACAACTCCTAATTGCATCTTGCGGGATTGAGTCAAGCGATTTATTGATGAGCATGATAAATACTCCAAGCGAGTTTATGGCCGAAGTATTGCTACTACAACCTCGAGTGAGAAGGCGTGGAAGGCCCCACGGCGGGATTTGTGAAGATAAATGCGACGCGTCTTTGGGCGAGGAAGGATGGGTGGGCATGGGTGTTGTAGGGAGGAATCATGAAGGTAAGGTGTTGTTTGATGCTACCAGAAGAGTAAGGGCCACATGGCCTATGGAGATCGCGGAGGGTAAGGCACTTGCTCATGGCAATCGGGCTGCTCTCAAGTTCGGTTACAAGGACGTCATTTTGGAATCGGATAGCCAAGTTATCATTTCAAGACTTTCGAAAGTTATGATTTATTTTGCTAATCTTGATTCTCGTCTTTGGAGGACATTATTCTATTGAGTAGTGAGTTTAATTTTATAGTCTCGGTCTCATGTAAGAAGGGATGGTGATTCTGTCGCCCATCACCTTGCTAGATTAGTACCATATGGTGTCGAACAAACTTGGGTAAACCATTGTCCTGCTGAGGTTAACCCCTATGTACTTATGGATTCTTTGTCCATTGATTAATATATTTTGGTACTATTTTCCCCTCAAAAAAAAAGTAACTAGCTAGATCTAGGAAATTTCCATGTATAGTAAACGCATAATAAATTATCTCCTTCAAAATAGACACTTTCCTAATATAATAACATGATTGTTTGCTAATATTATAATATCAAGTGATTATTGTTTCTACAAATAAAAAAGTATCGAGGACCATTCGTTATTATGCTGCATTATTACATTAATCGGAAATTCTAGAGTAAATGACGTGCATTCATTCACTTCTATATACTTTCTCCGTAACAAAATAGATGTTACACTTTGAAAATTGCACTATTCACCTACTAAATTGGACCATGCATTTTTTAGTTTAAGATAAAATCAACCGTTACTATATGATATATTGTTGGATTTGTCTCAATGTATATTTTCATAATATTAACTTCTTATAATTTTTACTAATGCACAATTAAAGTTATTAATGGTCAAAGTACTGCATCGACAAGCGTGAAAGTCAAAGTGTAACATCTATTTTGTTACGGAGGAAGTATATATCTAAAACCCAAGACAAACAAATGTCATGCTGCCACATGTACTCTCCCCTCCCCCTATGAGACATTAAACAATAAAAAAGTGTGTTTCAAGACTCGAACCCATGACCTCTCATTTGATATGCTAATGCACTAACCAATTACACTACAATACTCAATTGGTCTTTTTGGGGGAAAAAATCATTTAAAGACAAGATAATATTTCTATTTTTAAATACTTCAAATGCACGTTGGTAAATAATCCGAGGCGTATTGCCCGGGACATGAACTAGTTCTACATTATACAGGATTCTAATTTTTCTCATTCTTACAAGCGAATTCTCGAGTTAAGTACACAATTGGGTACTAAACTTTGCCAAAAGTTTCAGTTTGGGTACTCAACTTTCAAATGTTTCAGTTTGGGTACTCAAACCAAACTTATGTTACTTTTTGTGTTAACTCCAATTAAATAATTAAAAAAGTGCTTTTAAACATAATTTTTCATTTCTCTTCCTAAAAAAATTATATAATATTTTCTATCTCCTCCCCTCAAAATCAGATCCACCACTCCACCTCCTCCTCCCTTCCCTGAACTCGACCCTAATTCAGTGAGTCTAACTCAGTACCACCACCTAAGAGCCTAAGAGGTAAGAAAATGGAAGAAGACATATTCAGGGCAGGGAGAATGCTGCAACACAAAATGCACCGCGACAATCGAACCCCAGAGGTAAGCCACGTCCAGGGTAATCGCAACGTGAACCGATGAAGGGCCACACACGTTCGACGATTGATCCTTCATAAATCTCCTTCCGGAGTTCTCCGATCAACCACCAATACAACCCCGCCATTGATGATCACCTAAGCTCACTCACATTGACTTCCCTTAACGACGCAATCCCCAAACAATGTTGTAGATGCGAATTCATTAGCCAATCAAATTGAAGCAAGTGATCGGAACTCGTCGCCGGTATTCGAGGTCTCACCGGCAGAGGCGACGATGGAGGTTGCTGTTAGTACTAAAGTGGTGGTGGAGGAGGAAAGAGAAAGTAATTTGGAAGATTTCCCAAACCTCACTACTTTCTCCCCCTAATATGAAAAATCTTGTACTCCAAAATTCTTCAAAGGAAAGTCTTGTTGATGCACTTGTCACCAACCACCAGAGGATATGTATTTTTGAGGTCCCATGTTGGTACTCATGTTACCAACCTCCATCTTGTCAATATGACTACTTAATTTTTCCGATCTTCTCGTTGGTACTCATGTTACCAACTATCTTACTGATGCTCGTGTCACCAGTCATCGTCCAAAATATTTTTTCCTCCAAATTTTCTTTATTGTTGGTGCTCATGTCACCAACCCACCCCGCTAATGCTCTTGTCATTATCAAACTTCAAAATAAAGTTTCTTCTTGATTTTCTTCGCCAAAATTGGCAATCTCATTGTTTTTCTTAGTCCTGCAATTCTTTCCTACATGACCAAACATCTTGCATTGCCAACACTGTGGCTTCCCTTTATGCCAACAGTTTACAGTATCATGGTTAGTCTTTTTGCAAATATTGCAGGAAAGTTTTTGATTCATACCTTTCGATGATTTCTCTTCGTCTTCATCATCAACATTTTTCTTAGGCATTTTCTTAAATTTTGCTGCAAGAGCAGTCTCAACTATTTCTTCATTGATATGTCGATTTTTCCTTTCTTCATGGGACTCCAAAGATCCCATAAGTTGCTCCACCATATTTTGTTATATATCTTTTGTTTCTTCAATAATAGCAACAATGTTATCATATTTTTCCGTTAAACTTAATAAAACCTTCTTCACAATTTTTTCATCTTAAATTTCTTCTCCATATGATTTCATTTGGTTCACTATTTCTATTACCTTTGAAAAATAATCTATCATTAATTCCCCTTCTTTCATTTTTAAGTTTTCAAATTCTCTTCTTAAGAACTGGAGTTTGATACTTCTCACCTTGCTATCTCCCTGAAATTCTTGTTGCAGAATCTCCCAAGCCTCCTTTGCCGTGTTGGCTCTTAAAATTCTTGGAAATATTATATCTGTGACTGCATTTTGTATTAGATATAATGTCTTAGCATCCTTCATTCTTTCACCCCCGAGCTGCCTTTTGTGAGCTTCGGTTAGGATACTCTCGTCTTCGCACTCCATATATCCTTTATAGGCATAACTCCACAACCCATGAGATTTAAGTAATGTCAATTTGCCAAAAAAAAAACCTTTTACGAGTTTATTTTTGCGAAAAAAAACCTTATAAAGCATTTTTTGCGAAAACAAACCAAAATCAAAATTATTTTGCGAAAACAAACCAAAATCAAAATTATTTTTGCAAGATGAAACCTAGCCACCACTACCAGCAGCCCCCAACCCTCCCTCCACCCCCTCAAGCGGCACCCCCACCCCCCCTTCGCCCCTACCCTCTCTCCTCTCCATTCTTCCCTCCCTCACCCCTCCCCCTCCTCTCCTTTCGTCCATCCCCACCCCAACCGTTGCACCCACCCGGAAACCCCCCTCCCTCCACCCCCTCAGGCGGCATCCCTCCCCCCTCTCCTCTCTCTTCGTCCATCCCCCCCATCGTTGCGCCACCCAGAACCCCCTCCGCAACCTCCTCCCCATGACCCCCAACCCCATTTTCGTTATCTAGTGCTCTCTCTCTCTCCTATCTTTATGCTTTAGGGCGCCAAAAACCTTGGGTCGGGAGGGGGAGCTGTGGGGGGGGAGGGGGGTGCGGGGGGGGGGAATGGACGAAGGGAGAGGAGATGGGGTGAGGGAGGGAAGAAGGGAGAGGAGATAGGGTAGGGGCGAAGGGGGGGGGCCGCCGCCCGAGGTGGTGGAGGGAGGGGTTGGGGGCTGGCGGTGGGGGGGGGGTGGGCTGCAGTGGTGGGGGTGGGGTGGGGGTGGAGTGGGGGCTGCGGGGGGTGGGTGGGTGCTAGCGGCGGTGGTGGTAGTGGTGGCTAGGTGGCGGTCAATGCTGGAATTGAGATGGTCAACGCCGGAAAATGGTCTTAGGTTTCATTTCGTAAAATAATTTTGATTTTGGTTTGTTTTCGCAAAAAATACTTTATAAGGTTTTTTTCGCAAAAATGAACTCGTAAAAGGTTTTTTTTTGGCAAATTTTCCTTTTAATATTCCAAAAATCATAATTTTCTCCCCCGAAAATTGGAATTGGGAAAGTTGGGTTGTTGAGTGCCATTATAATTTATGTTGTGTTTGGGTTGAATGTGTTTTAGCTAAAGTAGTAAGGTTTGGGAATTTTGGCTCGGATACCACTGATGGTTTTAGATTGTAGAGAGATGGCAATTTGGAGCAGAGAAGTAATGAAATGACTTTTGTATTGATTGTTTTTTTCTTACACACAATCTCATTACATACAACAAGCTATTTATAGTTGCCCTATGTCGGTTACACCATAATATTTTAGTGTAGATATGTCTAAAAATCTAGAGCATTCTTACATTACTAACTATTGACTTTCTAGACCATTAACTTGCTAGATTCTTCCATCCACCGACAATATAGCAAATTGTCTAGATATTTCTAAGTTATAGTTCCTAGATTTATCTAGATAATATGGAACTAGATTTTTCCATATTAGTTTCTAACATGGTGGTGGGAGGAGGGTGGATTTGGTGTTTATGGGGGATGAGAGAGAAAGGGATATTAAATTTGTGCAAGAGTACTTTTTTTTATTATTTAATTGGAGTTAACAGAAAAAGTAACAGAAGTTTGATTTGAGTACCCAAACTGAAAAACATTTAAAAGTTGAGTACCCAAACTAAAACTTTTAGCAAAGTTTAGTACCCAGTTATGTACTTAACTCGCGAATTCTCCTTATCCTAAAAACCAAATTTAAAAAACAATAAAAAAAACATACAGTAATAACGTATATGCATAACAGCACAAGTATAAGAAACTGAAGAAAGTATTTTAATTTTTGAATGACTCATAAAAGAAAAAAAAAAGATACGTTAATGACCAGTAAATGGAGAGAATACGTACCTTAATGTATTCAAGAGGAAGAAGAGATTTTAGAGAAATATGCAGGGAAGACATCTCAAGTCTTCTTTGTCTCTCCGCTTCTCTATGTATGATCTTCTGCTTTTTCTTCCAATCATTAGGAATTATATCAACATTTTTATGATCATAATCAACGGCCGCCATTAAAGTTGATGGTAATGATCGTTTTTTAAGTTGGGGAATATGATTATTGGTTTTCAAAGAAGGATCTTCAATAAAAGTGGGAAATTGATTGACAAGATTATTAAGCTCGTCATTTTGTTGTTGTTCTTGTGTAGGGATTATTTGATCACCTTGATCTGCTAATATTTGAGTTGCAGGTACAAAATCGGGGATGCTATAGAATATTTCATCATTTAGTGAACAGAAAGGATCAAATATTGAAGGGGAAAGGTTGTTCATCATTGTATGAGTTGTTTCTTTCGTTCTTGTGTACTCCATCTCTTTAATACGTACAGTAGGAGAGTACAGTGAGAACTAAAAAACATTATCTATAACATTATAAAAATGAATAAGATCTTTGCACTAACCAAGATTATCTAATTTTGCTTGCAAAGTGGCCCCTGCTTGTCTAAGAAATGACTTCATATTGATTGCTGATATCTCCGAATAAAGCTCAGGTGACAGAATAACACCATTATTTTGGGTTTATGATAGAGGTGATGAAAATGCGGGCCGAGGCCATCACTAATAAAAATTGGCCAATTGATTTTGGGCCGATTTTTGTTGCCAAAAGCCAGCTTTTTTAGTTGAAAATAGCGGCTTTTTGGGTTAAAATTGGACCATGCCAAAATTTATACTAAAAAAATATTTTTGGCTTGGTCAAAGCCCATCCCAAAACCAAAAAAAACAAATCGGGCCTAAAATCGAACCCAAAAAATCTGCCCAAGCACGGGCATTTTCGAGACGGGCCTGCGGGCCGATTTACCTCTAATCAGCTCTAGTTTATGAGTATAGCTGTTAATTCGGCTGTGTAGGTTGGGAAAAACTTTGTCTACCTATTGCGTTTTTTTTTTTTGAAATTTTCCAGTGCGTATTATTAATAACTGGTGGAGTACAGCTTAGCATAGTAAATTATTTTTTTGAAACGCTTCCTGCTTGCATCTGCTCGCCTGCTTTTAGTTCTTTCACATAAGATTTTGTTTGGTTTCTTTAAATTTATTTACGTTGTCCATTATCATATACTTCCTCTATTTTTATTAATTAGTTGACCTATCTATTTAAGCACACTTGTCGATGCACTAATTTGAACCTTGAGACGAATCTAACAAGATAATATATGACTATATTTTTCCTTAAGTACAGATCATAAGAAATAGTCAAAGTCATGTATGTGAATAGATGACAAAGCCAAAATGAATCATATAAAAGATGGAGGAAGAATTGTAGAAATGACTTTTATATTATTAATAATAGTTAGTGCGTGTTCTTGCAACTTCTATTATTATCAAAGAAAACAAATTTTCTAAAGAGTGAATTTATTAACTCACAGCTAATAGTCTTAATATAATTATATATGCAGTACTATATTAATGTTTTGAATACATAAATGTACTTTTTTCTATATATTAAAAGGAAAGATTGATGAGGATTGTGATGAGTCGTATTTTTATATAGGTTTTATTTGCATTTAGGATGCATTTTAGGAGCATTTAGGTGCATTATAGTTCATAATTGCATATTATTGCTTATGTTACGAAATATTACTCCTTTTGTGCGTTTTTGGTATTCTTTGATGAATTTCAGGTATTGAGAACATACTTGGAGTATTATTGGACAAGCTCGAGTACTTAGGAGCAATTGGAAGCAAGCTACATTGATAAGGATCATTATGAACATCTTTGAGTGCAATTTGGAGCTAAAATGAAGTTGAAATTTAATATAAGAATTGTGGAAATTGAGTCATTCCTACTCTTTTGTCCATAACTTTTGACTCCATTATGATAATTGATTAATTCCAGCGGTATTGGAAAGTAGGCTTGAAGATCTTTCCAACGATAGGTTGCACAGCCCAAGGCAAGTTGTATTCTGAGAGATATGGGCTTCGCAAGTTGGCCCCCGTCGGAACTTCTTACGCGCACGCGGTTTTGATAATTTCGGCTATTTAATGATTTATTTGGCTTCCTTATCTTGTAATTTTGGTTTCCTACTAGTATTAGGAGTTATAACTATATATTATAGGTTTTCTAATTAGGTTAGACATCTATTACTCACTTTTTAATATCACGTTATTTTTCCTCTCTAGTTTTCTCTCTAGTTTATGTCCTAGTTTGTTTTCTATTGCTACTTTGGAGATTCAAGATTCAAGCTTTCATATTCATCTTCAATATTAATCAAGTTTTATTCTCTTCTCTTCTCTTTATTATATTTTAATTATGTTTTCTATTATGTTTATTGATTTTATTGCCATGATTAGTGAGTAGTCTTTTTATCTAGGATTGAGTTGAGCCCTAGTATGGATTGATCATGTAAATTCTTCTCTAATTCCCATGTTATTGAATTGTATGTTTAGGGTTTGATGAGATTGTTCTTATTGTCAATTGTGCATCTTGATTTAGCCCTAGTTTTATATTATCAACGAAAGTTGGAGTTGAGATTAGGAATATTTATTTGATTTTAAATTGTTATTTTATTAATTGAGTTCATCAACGAAAGTTGGGTCTTAATTTAGATAATCTTGTTATTGATTTGAATTCTCCCATGAAAATAGGTGAGAACTAGAATTGGGAATTATTTGACATTGGTTCTTAATGCTTCGAATTATGTGTGTAAGCCATGAAAATAGGAGACATGCATGTTAGTTAGGCCTTTTGCTATCACGAAAGTGAGCTCTAGGTATTGAGGAGTGACCGAGTATTTAGTTTCGGTTCGCAGCTGTGCTTTATTACTGAGTCATAAGGGAATGTCAATCTCGCCTAAGCTATAATTGAATAACTGGGATGTGAGTCGTGTTTTGATCAATTCATATTAGTGGTGATACTTAATTCTAGTGTTTTAATCATCATATTCATATAGTTTGCCATAAATCGTCATTTAGTTTTGCCTTTAGTTTATAGACTATTCTTCATATATTTGGATTGTGTAACTATTTTGTAATCTAAAATCAAGTAGTGTTTAATCTTGCACCTCCCTGAGTTCGACCCGTATGTGCTACAACACCGTACACTTGCGGTATTAAAATAAAACCCTAACAGATTGGAACTTGGAAGTGGGAGTTCTTGGGATGTACTGTCTTGGGACTTTCTAGTTTCTACTGTTGTGTACTACTTGTGTGCAGTGCGCCTGGAACAAAATATACCATGTGTTGTACTAATAGGAAGTACTCCCTCCGTCCCATAATATAGTGCTTATTTCTTTTTTACACGGTCTCCAAGATAAACAATTGACCTTTAATATCTTCAATTCTATACTAATAAAAAATATAAAAAGTTGATATTATGAAACTACCAATTAAGGCGAATCTAACAAGATCCCACATGAATACATTTTTCTATATATACAAATGAAAATATTTAGTCAAAGATTTTAAAGTTTGACCTCTAGAGAGAGAAACAAACACTGTATTATGGGACGGAGGGAGTATTATATAAGAATTAGTACGCAGGCAAAGTAATGGTTAAACAACTCTACATCACTACATGCTTGCAAGTTGCAACTGGCAAACCTGTCGGAGAAAGAGTAAAAAAAAGGGAATTGCACTTCTATAAAAACGATCATGGAGCTCTCCAATGATTGCAAAGATCCAATAACTATACACTTGAATGGGATGGAATTTCATTCAAGGAAGGGCCAATTAAAATTTAATAGCATAAGATTTGGAATTAATTTTCAATGTTGGTATAATAGTTTGAATCATCCATGATATACGGATAACTGTTACTGCTAGTGTCACGATTATGATATAGAACTCATCACCAGCAAATTAAACCAAACAGAGAGAGTTCTAACTTACATTAGTGGGAATTAACATAAATGACGGATTCCAGCATTTAAATTAGTATTTTGAAAAGTTTAAGTTGGTACCGCTTGTGTTGCCAATAAATATGCTTATGATACTAGATTTTAACTTTGATGGTATAACATCTAGAATTTTGAATTAATACCTAGAAATTGTTAAACTGGTACTAAAAGTAGTTTGTTTTATAAAGTTTTTAAATTAATACAAAAAAAGTGTTACCAATTTATGCCTTCAATTTACGAATATACCAAATTATAATCTGTTAGGATCCATATTAGCCACCCGACCAAGTTAAGCTTGGCCTAGTGGTAAAGAAAGAACCTTAATTATAAAAAAAAAAAAAAAAAACCTTCCAACCTCAAAGTTGGGGGTTCGATCCCCACTAGCGGCACTAGGGGCACTTTGAGAGAGGATTCCCCTTACCATCACTCTCAAAGTGTTTGCCCGCACACCCAAATCGGGTTAACCTGCGAAAGATTTCAATCTAACAGGACCCTTCATCTTACCATGGGGTCCTCAGTGAGGCCAAAAAAAATTAGCCACCCATGATTGGATCAAAATGGATGTGAGATGGAGTAAGTATTGGTTATAGCGGTAAAGGTACTTTTCTCCTTTTTCTATTAGTCCACTCTTTTTACCTTAAACCTAAACAATGAATTAGGCAATATATACCATCTGAATCACATTTCCAATATGACAATATCATAATTATAATAAGATCATACTTGTGCATGCATCATTCTCATCTTCAATTATAAGATATCAATCATATGAATATAAATAACACTAGATACGATCAGTGTGTGTACTCACCAAACCTTAATCAAAATCCTAGGTAAGGAAAAAAAAAAGGAAGACCTTTTTTAACCTCGTATTAGTGATCATGGATCACAACCCTCCAATAATTTCATCTGATCCCTTTGATTATGATAATTTATTACTTGATGATGAGCTACTGCATCTAATCAGTAGTGTTTTCCCAGCAACAACCCCACAAATTGATGATGTTTCAGCTGTGTTTGCTCCTTCAACTGAAAACCAGTTATTAAGTCAAGATAGTACTGTAATGGTTAGCAATCCAATTCATAGTTCTCAGCAGGAAGAACCATCTCAACAGATTAATGTAGCTTGTCAGCCTGTTGAGTTCAAGTCCCCAGCCCCAACAAGCAAGTGTGCCGGAAAGAAGAAATCGAAGGCCGTCGAAATTGAACGGAAAAGAAGGAAAGAAATGACCACGCTCTATCATGATCTGTCATCTGCGCTCGTTACTTCCTCCTGAATGTCTCAAGGTTTGTAACTCAACAACCTCCCCTTGTTGAACATGATCAATCTAAAATAATTTACTAAAAAGTTTCATAACGTATTTGATATTAAATGACGATAACGGTAATGAGTTTATAAGGTGTTTTTCTTGGAGGTCACTGTTAAAATGGTCATCTCTTACTCTCTCTCTCCCCATCTTCTAGATGAATTCTCCTTGTCAAAATTTACAGCATGATGGAGTCAATTATTACCAACTCAATAAATGCATAGAGTAGAAAACTACTAGCTAGGTTCACCACCCTCTATATTATAGCCCATCTTAGTAGAAAATTGTATAAGGTTGTGTGTGAAAGCCATTTTATGAGCAGTAGACTATGGTAGTATAAATAGGGGCTTTGCTTGCCCATTGGGAGTGTGCCCAACCGTGAACTTCTTTGTGAGTGTAGTTAAGAGTTTAGTTACTCTTTGTGAGTGTAAGAAAGAAAGAGCTATATGCTCATTTCCTTTGTATCATTTGAGCAAGAATAAATGGTGGGTAATATCAAGTGTTTTAAATATGCACTAATAGTTACTCTTATTTGCACTAATAATCCTTCCACATAAATATACCCCAAAATATCTTACAATTGGTATCAAGAGCCATACGTTCCGTTAAATTTTTCGGGACACATTTTTGGTAAAATTATCGGTCGGGGACCGATATATCGCAGCGGTATAGTCAAAAATATTTTTGGCTATCTTTACGGTCGGGGACCGTATTGCGATGTGATTTTTCCATTAGTGCACAGTCCGAGACTGTGAAGCTTGTTGGTCGGGGACCAAGCTTACTTCTGTATTGCCAGGCAACACCAAGTCACAAATGGCGGATATTGCTAGTTCATCTAGTAATATTGAGAAACTCAACAATGAATATTACAGTACGTGGAGCACACGTATGCAATTCTATTAGACAAGATCTTTGGGGTATAGTCGGTGGTAGTGAAGTTACAATACCAACCGATCTAGAAGAGTTAAAGAAGTGGAAGATTAGGGCCGGAAGAGCCATGTACGTGCTAGCAGCAACCGTCGAGAACGAGTTGCTATACCGCATCAAGGATGCGAAGACACCCAAGGAGGCATGGGACACCCTTGCAGCTTTGTTCTCTAAGAAGAACGATGCTCAACTTCAGCTTCTCGAGAATGAGTTGTTGTCGATCCAGCAGAACAACATGACGGTGAATCAGTATTTCACCAAAGTCAAAACTTTGTGTGAACAAATCACAAAGTTAGATCCTGAAAATCCCATCACAGAGACGAGGATGCGCATGATTATTGTTCGTGGCATAAAGCCTGGATATAGTAGTCTTGTCACGGTGATACGAGGTTGGGCTACAAAACCATCTCTAATTGAGTTCGAGAATGTGTTGGCCAACCGGGAGGCTCTGGAAAATTAGATGTCTGGAGTTTCCGTCAAGGATGAAGAGAAAGCTCTTTTTGGCAACAAGAAGTCAAATAAGGAAGGTGATAAGACAGGCGAGTCGAGTAATCAACCTGGCAAGTCAAACAGACAGTCAGGGGGATTTAGAAAAGGACAACGTAGAGGAGGCTTCCGTCGAGGGGAAGCTCGACAAGATCGACAACAAGACGAGAAGGAAGGGAAAAATCAACCACGACGAGATGTCTTGTGTTATAACTGCAAGAAGAAGGGACACTATGCTCGAGATTGTTGGTCTAAACCAGCAGAAGGGAATGATGCAACTTCGACAGAGCACGAAAGTCGAAGTGAAGTCGAGTGGGATGCACAAGCATCCTACGTAGGGATGGCAATGGATCTTGGACCCGTGGACCCGAATCCATTTTTTAGGATCTGGATCCCAAAATTTCAGACCTGTGGATCCGGGTCGGATCCGGGTCCCATCACTAGAATGCAGATCCGGGTCCGGATCTGATCTCAAGATCCGGACCCGGAGATCCGTTTTTTAAAAGAAGTTAGTTGGCAGTGGCTATTGGGCTTTGGGCCTCTAGCAAATAATAAACGCACTTTCAGACTTTTAGAAAACACACCACTCCTTCCAGAAACCCTACCTCCCTCTTTCTTTCACACCTCCCCTTCTCTCTCTCCAACCATCACTGCCCACTGGCCACCGCCTATGGTGCCGACGCAACCACCACTCCAGCTGGTATATTATTTTTCCTCTTCATCCTCCTTCTCTCTCTCGTCTTCAAATAGATGCCCACTGGCAGTCTCTCTCACTGAAATCGTGGCGGCCGACGGGAAACCAAATCTCTGGCGATGGTCTGGCGTCAAACCTCACCGGAATGTCAATAACACTTTCGCGTCAAATGAAGGCAATTATAGTTCTGCATCTTCTTCCAAAAAATCGTTGAAGTTTATTCACCCATTCATTGAAGGCAATTATAATTCTCTGTCTTCTTCAAAAAATGCGTTCCAATATTTCAACCATTCTAAATTTTATTAATTACCAGTTACCACTGTCTAGTCAAGGATGCAAATGCTTGTCGAAATGTAGCTTTAGCTCGAGAAGATCATGCTGTCTTCATCATCTTCTTTCTCTTTTCATGCAGCTTTTTTCATGTGAATTTTGTTATTTAATAGTTAGGTTTTCAAGAAGCATATATTATCTGGAGGTAGACAACTAGACATCGAGTGTGCAGTTTGTGCACCGATAAAAAATTGAAATGAATTTGTTTTTCTTATTTAGTTTTACTGTTTCGTATTGTCTAATTACATGTAATGAAATTAAGCTCTTCTCCATTGAAGATGTAAAAAAAACAGTATTATATTGCTTCGAAAAATATTTTATATGAAAAAATAGGTAAATATTATAAAATATAGACGGATCCGTTTTGGACCCAGATCCGTTGGATCTGGATCTGGGTCCTATTTTTTCAGACCCGTTGGATCCGGGTCGGATCTAGATCTTGTGTCTAAAAACGGATCTGGATCCGAGTCCATCTGGACCCGGTCCAGATCCGATCCGTTGCCATCCCTAATCCTACGCAGTTGAAGATGAGCAGATCTTCAACATGGAGGTAGTGTCGCCCAGCAGCAAAGAACCAGAGGAAGCTGCATTTGTCGTAGTCAACGACAAGATGATCAATTATAAAGATGATTGGATCATCGATTCTGGTTGCTCCAATCACATGACTAAAGACAAAGAGAAATTTATGAGCATGTCTGAGTACAAGCGTGGTTGAGTTGTGATAACAGCAAACAACTCAGAACTGCCAATAACCCATATTGGCAAAGTAGTGGTGATTCCGCGATTTAGCAATAAGCAACTTCAGCTGGATAATGTCTACCATTTTCCTGGTATGACAAAGAACTTGTTGTCAGTTTCACAACTGACGGCATCCGAAAACCATGTTGTTTTCGGTCCTCGTGACGTGAAGGTGTACAAGACGATGGAAGGAAATTCTTCTCCTATCTTGGAGGGACGACGTCTTGAATCAGTCTATGTGATGTCTGTTCAAACAACATATGTAGACAAGGCAAGAAAAAATGAGACAGCTGATTTATGGCATGCACGCTTGGGTCACGTGAGCTACAACAAGCTCAAGGTGATGATGAAGAAGTCAATGCTCAAGGGTCTTCCTCAACTAGATGTCAAGGAAGATATAGTTTGCGCTGGATGTCAATTTGGTAAAGCACATCAACTTCCATATGAAGATTCGAAGTTCAAATTGAAGGAACCTTTGGAGTTGATTCACTCAGATGTGTTTGGTCCAGTAAATTAAAGCAACATTCAGTGAGTGGCTTACATTCCATGATAACTTTTATTAATGATTTTTCAAAAAATGTCTGGGTCGATTTCATGAAAGAGAAATCTGAAGCATTTGGCAAGTTTAAGTTGTTTAAGGAAACAGTAGAAAAAGAAGTTGATGGCAAAATTCGGTGCCTACGTACCAACAACGGAGGAGAGTATACATCTAGAGAATTCTCCCAATACTTGCAAGATTGCAAGATCCGATGCTAGCTCACTTGTCCAAATACTCCACAGTAAAATGGAGTAGCTGAAAGAAAGAATCGGCACCTTGCTGAGATATGCAGGAGCATGTTGCACGCCAAGAACGTACCACCACGTTTTTGGGTCGAGTGTATGAAAACAGCAACACATGTGACAAATCGATTACCTCAGGCGAGACTAGATTTTGTCTCACCATTTGAGAAGCTAAGGAAGATTAAGCCAACAGTGATGCCATTTCCGAGTTTTCGGATGTGTATGCTATGTCTTTGTTACTGAGCATATGCGTAGCAAGTTTGATAAGAAGGTTATTCGTTGTATCTTTGTGGGATACGATGATCAGAGGAAAGGTTGGAGGTGTTGTGATCCAACAACAGATAAATGTCACGTGTCACGAAATGTGGTGTTTGATGAAGCATCATCTTGGTGGTCACCACAAGCTGTATTACTGCCAGACTCGAAGGAGATCGAGGAAAAGCTTCAAGAAAAGATAGATGAGAAAGATGAAGGTCAGTCTAGTCAAGATGGTGGTAATCTTGAGATTGAGATATCTCAACCTACATCAGCTAAAAGACAGAGAAATCCATGGCAAACAGGAGCACATCGTAGAAATATTGAAAAAGAAAGGCCAAGTCAAACTGAAGATTTTAAAGAAGAAGAACCTCACCAGCACTACGTAGGTCTACAAGGCAGAGAAAGCCAAATCCAAGATATGCAAATGCTGCAATGGTTGAGGATGTAAATGAGCCAAGTAGTTATAATGAGGTAGCTCGTAGCAGAGATTGGAGGAAAGCCATGGAAGAAGAAATTCAAGCTTTGCATCAGAATGAGACTTGGGAGTTAGTGTCAAAGCCTCGAGAAGTTCAACCTATTTCTTGCAAATGGGTATACAAAGTGAAGACTAGACCTGATGGTACCATTGAAAGTAGAGGTGATCATTTGCGGGCTTGGGCGGGTTGCGGGCCGGGCCTAACCAAAAAAAATTGTCCAACAGGCCTAATATGTCTAGTCCAAGCCCTTTTATGCGGGCTTAACTACTTGTCCATGACCCGCCCTAATAAACGGGTGGGCTTGCCCGCGGGCCTAACGGGCCTATTAATACTTTTATTTTTTTTCAAATACTCTAGTTAATTTCCTTTAATATTTATAGATTAAAACATAATTTTGGTTAAAATAGAAAAAAAGTTGATAATCACAACGTAAGATAAAGAGAAAGTTAAAAATATTCGTAACAAAAATGTTAGAGGACGACAAATTATTAAGAAATTAAATTAGTAAAGGTAAGAATAAAGACAATTATGTGTTACCAAAGCTATATTAGTGCAAATAAGCTAGATATTCCAAAAGATAAATCAACACTAAATTAGTTAGATAAAAAATTATATTTGAGGTTGTCCATATCCGCCCATTAATATTAGCGGACCGGGCTTGGCCCGCTCATTTAGAATTTGTTTTCAAAGTTTGTTGTCCAAGCCCGCAACTTTTGCGGGCCGGGTTGGACGGGCTTAGCAGGCCGTCCCGTCCGTGAACAGCTCTAATTGAAAGGTACAAGGCACGACTGGTATCTCGAGGATTTTCTCAGCAATATGGGCTAGACTATGATGAAACATTTAGTCCATTTGCGAAGATTACTACAGTACGTGTTTTACTAGCACTTGCAGCTAGTAATTCTTGGAAGCTCTGGCAGATGGACGTCAAAAATGCATTTCTACATGGTGAGTTGGATAGAGACATCTATATGGATCAACCTAAGGAGTTCGAGAGTCAGTCTTATCCACACCATGTATGCAAGTTGAAGAAGGCGCTCTATGGTTTGAAGCAAGCACCACGCGCCTGGTATGGAAAGATAGCGGAGTTTTTGTTACATAGTGGTTATTTTGTAGCACCAACTGATTCGAGCTTATTTGTGAAAGCTCGAGTTGGAAAGTTGGCAATAGTTCTTGTATATGTGGATGATCTTATCATCACAGGAGATTTTGAAGAGGAGATTCAACAAACAAGAGCTAATCTTTCAGTACGTTTTCAAATGAAAGAGCTTGGAGAACTAAAACTTTTTCTTGGTCTTGAAGTGGAGCAGACTAAGGATGGGATATTTCTATGCCAACAGAAATATGCCCGTGATCTTCTAGAAAAATATGGGATGGTTGATTGCAAGCCTATGTCAACTCCAATGGAGGTTAATTCAAGGTTATGTTCAGTCGAAGGCAAAGATCTAGAAGATGTCACCATGTACAGACAATTGGTGGGGAGTCTTATCTATCTCACGTTAACCAGACCAGATATTGCATATGCAGTGAGTGTGATTAGTCGGTTTATGCAAAAACCGATGAAACGTCACTTGGAGGCAGTACGACGAATATTGAGGTACGTGAAAGGGACCATTGACTATGGAATCCTATACCGCAATGATAAAGAGTCTGAAGTTATCGGATACTGTGATGCTGACTATGCTGGTGATCTCGGCACACGTCGGTCGACTACTTGCTATGTGTTCAATTTGGGTTCTGGAGCAGTCTCTTGGTGTAGCAAAAGACAACCAACAGTGTCACTGTCAAGTACAGAAGCAGAATTTCGAGCAGCGGCTATGGCAGCACAAGAGTGTGTGTAGTTGACACAATTACTCAAGGATCTGCATCAACCAATTGATCGGGGAATCAAGTTATGCTGTGATAATCAGTCTGCGATACGTTTAGCGGAAAATCCTGTTTTTCACACCAGGACAAAACATGTGGAGGTACATTATCATTTTGTCCGAGAGAAGGTTTTACAAGGTGAAATTGAATTTATTCAAGTGAACATGGAGGACCAAGTTGCAGATATTTTCACAAAAGGTCTTGGAGGACCTAAATTCGAAAAGTTCCGAAAACAACTTGGTATGACCTCTAGACTAAATTTGAGATAGAGTAGTCGTTGAGGGGGAGTGTTAAAATGGTCATCTCTTACTCTCTCTCTCCCCATCTTCTAGATGAATTCTCCTTATCAAAATTTACAGCATGATGGAGTCAATTATTACCAACTCAATAAATGCATAGAGTAGAAAACTACTAGCTAGGTTCACCACCCTCTATATTATAGCCCATCTTAATAGAAAATTGTATAAGGTTGTGTGTGAAAGCCATTTTATGAGTAGTAGACTATGATAGTATAAATAGGGGCTTTGCTTGCCCATTGGGAGTGTGCTCAACCGTGAACTTCTTTGTGAGTGTAGTTAAGAGTTTAGTTACTTTTTGTGAGTGTAAGAAAGAAAGAGCTATATGCTCATTTCCTTTGTATCATGTGAGCAAAAAAAAAAATAGTGGGTAATATCAAGTGTTTCAAATATGCACTAATAGTTACTTTTATTTGCACTAATAATCCTTCCACATAAATATAACATAAAATATCTTACAGTCACCGGCCAGCATTAGTAATAGGGCGTTTTCGATTTCCAGGGACGGGGCAAAGATAATAGGACATTTGATATTAAATCGACGATTTCCCTATTATTGGGTTTTGAGATGGTTTTTTCATGAACTTTTATAGTCATGTGCTTTATAAACTCTACTTTTGCCTTTCGTACACAAAGTAATTTTATGTTTGTTAGAATATTATCATATTCCTAATTTCTATAATAATGAAATTTCATGTCCAAACTTGTGTGTTTTCTTAATAAACCAATTTTTACTCAATATCGCACTACAGGAAAAAAGCCCAAGGGCTGCGGTCAAAAAGGGCCCAAGGGCTACGTTTTTTGACCGCAGTCATTAGACTAGCAGCCCTTGGCATTTAGGAAAAACCGCAGCCCTTAGCGCGTTAAGGGTTGCGGTCAAGGAAAAACCGCAGCCCTTGTGACCCAAAAAAAAAATATAAAAAAAATTTTTTTTTTGCATTTTTTTGTCCTAAATGATCCAATAATAGTTACATATATATATAAGTATCACTTTTCATTGCAACTTATGTTATTCATACAAATATAAAGAAAATAGCAACAAATTAAAATGTAGTAGTCGAGCATAAACTCCAGCATCAACACCAACATCTGCCCAACCACCAACATCTGCCCAACCACCAACACCATCTGCAACACCAACCAGTTGTTTTTATATGCATATGAAGTGAGCATCTTCTCCTCCAGTTTCTACCTTGTCAGGATGTGGCAGGTAACACCATCCTGAATGAATCCTGTCCTACAATATCCCAGATCAAAAAATAAGAACCAATGAGGTCCAGTTTCCAATAAAAAATGTTAACACGCAAAGATCAAGAAATGATTTCCACCAATCCACCCTGTAACAAAAATGTGTTTGAAAGCAATCATATGATGAGAAGATTAAAAATATACCCTTTACATCTGCACTTTCGCCTCAACAAATCTCTCAACTTTCAGCATGTCACTAAGAGTATAAGATTTGCAAAGTTTCTAAATCAACCACCCAACTTAACCAAATAAGCCACACATGAGCTATGTTCCATATATGACAAAAATGTTCCATTCAATCAAAAATTGAAATCACTGGGACTTTTGGGTGGTCAGATAAAGGGCGCATAACATGTAAGATAAAACAAGCCCTCAAACTCCATATTATGAAATGAAGAACCCCGCGCATTAAACCTAAGCGAAACTTTTCCCTCAAGAGACAACACTATAAAAGCAATACCCTCCAAGAACATTTATTTACGAAATGCTTTAGTCTTTAGTGCATACAACACACTACTCAAAACAACTATAACAAGGATGAGATATCTCGCATGAATTCATATATAATATATATGCGTAACCCGCGAAAAGCAAAGACAGGACTAATCCAAACCCACGGAGTTAAATGACATATAACTCAAAAACCCATAGAGACACAACAAAAACAAATATGCGGAAACTGACAACTTTGTACGGTACTTTGTACAAAGAATTTACAAAGAAAAGCCTAAATGAGTACGCAAGGACAAAACAGAGCTGGAAAGTCCAACAAACTGGAAAGCTTCAAAGACCCTTATTCTTCTTGTGTTTAACGGATATTTGACATAACAAGTGTCAATTCTAACAATTATTAAGAATCTTTTATTCAACCCAAGTAGTCTAACAAATTTTAGATATCACACAAAATGAAATATTAATATGGCACAACACAAACAAGAAAGAGGGACGCTATTGTGGAACAAAGGTACGAAACAATCAATTCATGAAAAGTATCATCTGCTAAGACAGCCACTGCAAGCATAGCAAATGGTCATCATAATTAAAAATCCCACAATCTTACATAAAAGAGATGAACATAAACTTGCGATATTACTAAAATCATCAGGTCTTAACCCTTAAGGAAATCATACCACATAGTTTTTTCACTATCGTGCAGCAAAAATTCATCTATATGGAGAACTTAACAGTGATAATCGACTATATAGCTCAACATTCCACACTAGCTAGAGATGAATTACGAGAACCATAACTAAGGAATAAATTCAAAGCAGCACTAGAGTTGTAGAAAACTTTCACAAACCCTAACCTTAATAACAAAAGCAATCTCCAATCATAAACATCAGTACTTATGTACCATACATTCAGTTCACCACATAGATGTATATGAAATTCATGTTAAAAAAAAAAAAAAAAGAGAAGCATTGAATTGGATGAAATCTGACCCGTTAAAGGAGTTACGAACACCATAAAAAGCATCGTTGGAAAATTGGACATTCGTATCATCATGGATGTATAAAGTCTTGTTAATTGGATTAATTTTACAATAACATAGAGTTTTAGATAGATAGATCAAGCAATTAAGTCTTAAAAACAACAACTTGACCATGGATCAAACCATTAAAGCCCTAAAAACAATCACTTAGATGCATATTAGGCCAAGAAATCCTACAAATATCCATAACTAACTAAATTCACCAACTTTAAGCATGAACTAAGCAATGATGGCAAAGAATAATTAAACAAAACCAGCACCATGATCCCAAAGGGGCCAACAATGCCCATACTAATTCCTCGAACAATTATCTTCAACTAAGGGGGAAAAGGGGAAAAATAAGGTTCATCCTCGAACAATCAACTTCGGATAAAAGGGTTCTAATTTCTAAAACATAATTCGATTAAAAGCAGCACAAAAAAAGAGAAAGAATAACACATACCTTTTTCTCATACTCCAGAGATTAATACAAATCAATATATAACGCCTTACTCTAATGAAATTAACCCCTACAACGCCTGCATCGAAAACAACTCCAATATTCAATCAATTATGTTTAGTTCAACCGAAAGAACATATTCAATATCACTGTCAATTTAAGTTTAAATTTTAGTCATATACGAGTTAACGTAATAATAATTATACACTTCTGAACTTGTTGGCTCTAAAGTCTAAACTTAATTTACAAGTCTTACTCAATTGAGTTAAACTTGTTTCTTGAAATAAGACAAATTAAGGCGAGGAGAACAAAGTCTAATCTCAGGTTGTACATTATAAGGCATATACTAGTGAACAATATGACAATGCTTGCCGACATCAAAAGAAATTGCGGCAGCAACAAAAGAACAACAACTATAAGTCCACATGCAATGCAACACTTTCAAAGCACATGATATTTTTCATTTTAGTAGTACAGCTAACTTTCAACTTGCAGAAGCATGGACTTAAACTCGTATCTGGAGTATGGGCACCACTTTCAAAGCAAGAATCATCAAACATGACCAGAGCACATGTATTATGAAATGCAAAAAACACCTAAAGAACAAAAATCAAAGAGAAAATAATAATTATGAAGGAGTTTATACAGCATTCATTGACTTGTTGTCAATGAACCCCTCGTATACGCTTTATTATGATTGTCAATCCATAGATAATTGCGGCGGTTCGAAACCAAAAGATACACCAGATATAAGATTACCAGATTTACCACTTGCATAAGAACATACCACCATCAAACTACAATTACTAATTATGAAGGAGTTCAAGACTTGAAGTTGCTTTATATTTCTGTAGGCTGTAGCTACATCAAGTAAACTAAGAACTTCTAAGAAAACCAACCGGATTAATGGGACAACAGTCTTAACTCTTACGTAATACCACCAACAAATTAAAGTTAGCAAAAGAAGCAATACAACTCATACTGAGCCATCTGAGAATAAAAGGAAAAGAACTAGAGTAATGGTTTTCCATCAAAACACCATCAGGCACAAGAATATTAGAGCGAGAACAATATAGCATTCCTTCTCATCTTATCAGTTATGTAATACAGATAACTATTAGAGGCTAATTTATCAAATAATTAGAAACAACATTAAACTATATAAACATTTACCAACACCAAGAAGAAATCAGATTCACAAAATAGAGGAGAAGGCACGCATCAAATCACTAACACTAGCATCAGCACCGCGGCAGCGGAACCAACAACCGGCGACGACGCGAGCAAAGAACCACGGCCACCCTTGCGAACCCTAAACCCTTGCGAACATCCAACCCTTGCGAACCCTAAACCCTCGCTAGCCCTTCCCAGCAAACCACCAACCGAAGAAGAAGGATGAAAGGAGAGAGATGATGCGGTGAGTGGTGATAGACGAAAGAGGGGGTGTGGTGAGAGACGAATGTTCGTGGTGGTGATACGAGAGCACAGAGAGGAGAGACGAGAGATGAAGGAGGAAAGGGAGTGTGGTGGTGTGAAGATTTGTGAGAGGATGGAAACCCTAGCCACCGAATGAGAGAGAAGAGAGACGTGAGGTTTGCTGCTGCCTACCAGTTCATTTAAAAGTGGCCCAGCCGCCCAGCCCAGCGAGAATTAATGATAAAGGGCTGCGGTTGTCCCAAAACCGCAGCCCTTCATTACTAAAGGGCTGCGGTTTTTGTATAACCGCAGCCCTTCACTACTAAGGACTGCGATTATGGGTTAACCGCAGCCCTTAATAGTGAAGGGCTGCGTTTTGCAATGAACCGCAGCCCTTGCACCGCAGCCCTTGCATTTTTTTCCTCTAGTGTATCACATTTCAAAGTGGTATGGGATGGTAGTGGATATTGAGAAGAAAAAGTACTTTGGAGATCATCACAAACATTCTTATAGATATTGACATAGAACTTTACTCCCACAATTTTACTAAACTTTAATTTCATTAATACATAAGTCGTAAATGTGGAGAACTTAAAACTGAAAAGACTTGGTGATTGTGGAAAGTTATGATAGTAACATGCAAATATATTACTTTATTTTCCACAATATAATTTTGTATCGATCTTCAAAGTACTTTCTAACGTACGAATTCCTAGATTCTAATTACTGCATCTAGGGGTGTGCAAAGGGTAGGGTCGGACCGGAATTTGAACCGGGCTAGATCGAAGATTATGATCCGGTCCCGGTTCGTCGAAAATCAGGATTCCGAGTTTCCGGTCCTGTCCAAATCCGGAAAATTTCGGTCCGGACCGGTGGATCGGAATTTCTGTATTTATAGTAAAAAAAAATAGTTTAAAGATTAAAAATAATTTCAAAGTTATGAAGTTAGAAAGATAAAAACCTACTCTTTATTAACTTTAAGATTATTGTTGTTAGAATTATCAAATTTTAATGTATCAAATTTATTAATATGTATAAATCTAAATAAAAAAGGATTTTTTTTTTAAAAAAATGCAGATTCCGGTCCAATAGGTTCAAAATCGAATCGGACCAGAATTTCCGATCTAAAAAATTTCCAGATTCCGGTCCACCGGTCTAGTCGGTTCCGTTTCGGTCCTTGATCGATGCATCAAAGACAGACAAACAATTAAGTCAAAAGTTCCTGTATAACAATGTTTTGAGACAGTTTTAGACTTATTAGACTAATATATTCTGTTCAGCTTACTTTTTAGTCGTTATAAGAAAAAAAATTGTTTAGATAAGGTCTAATAATATTTAAAGTTCAGCAAAAATAAGGTATGACACACTCATTAAAAAAGTTCAGATAAGGTCTAATAAGGACTAGTAAGGTCTAATAAAGACTAATAAGGTCTAATAAGTTCAGATAAGCACAAATAAGTTGAAAAAACAGAATCATGGTGATACACTAGTGATGTTATGGTTTTATATAGAGTTTTTTCCCCCATATTTAAGCTAAAATGTGTATCAATGGTGCTCTTAGGAGCCATTTCACGCTAACTTTCTCCATCTAGTTGTGGTTTTCTGTTTTGTGATGATTTGTAGGTATTAGGGAGCTTTTTCCCTATTTTCTACTGTTTTACGTCTTCCACAATCGAATGGAGAAGTTCGAAGGCATATTTGATGATTTCCGAGATCCCGAGAATACTTTCCGAGGTCTTGGACAAAAGAAGAAGTGAATCCTTGGCGTCTGAAGCCAAGGAATGACTAAACGGTGCCTCGCCCAACTCCATCGGGCTCCTGACGCCCGATCGGGCGTCCATCACTGCCATAAACAAATTTGTTGCGGGCCCGATCGGGCTTGATCCGCCCTATCGTATTTCGGTGTCTGGCCCGACATCATCGGGCGTGTTCGTGCTCGAGCGCTGCGTGCTGCGAAGTCCATCGCCCGACATCATCGGGCGGGTGCCTTGCTGCTGCAGTGTGCGTCTTCGACGTCTTGCGCGCTGATCCTCGGCATGGCCCGACAGCATCGGGCGGTTCGGTCCGATTGAATCGGGCGGATGTCACTCTTGGAGTATTGCTGCCGTTTTGAGCCCGATTTGATCGGGATGACTTGGCCCGATCGGGCGACTCACTCTGCGCGCTCATTTAATGAGTTTCGGGCTATTTAGTATAAATAGGAAAATCAGAACATCTTTGATTCATCTTGGTTTTAGTCCTTATTTTTCTCATAGTTTCTCTCAAGAACCCTAGTTTTATTACTTTTCATTGTGGATTCAAGATCAAACCTTTGGATTATTCGCAAGTTCAATATAGTTCTTCAGTTTGGTAATCTTCTTTATTGTTTTCTTCATTATTGATTAGATTAATTTCTTAGTTATTTGCAATAGTGCAAAGTATGAATTTTTACATGGAATTTGTTATTGTTTTCTCAAGCATGAGTGAGTAGTTTTATTTCTAGGATTGTGGGGATCTATGTATGCAATGAGGGATTGATAGATTAGTATAATTACCCTCTATTTCAATTGTTTCCTGTGATTGAATCGTTCATGCTAGATTTATGAATTAGGCCTGATTTGTATTTCTATTATCGCAATATTGAATCTGCTTCGAGAGGAGAGATTTCGTATAGGCTTTCAATCATTAGGCATAGTGATCCTTGACCATGCGAGAGCGGCTAGGTGATCTTTGAGGGAGGTAATGTTCGAGAGAAATTACATGTGCCCTAGATAAATTGACTTATTGGGTGGTTATTATTCGTCTCTGATTTCCCAAATTGTATGCATAGTGATCCATAGTCCTAGTTCTTTATTAATTGATTCTTACCTTCGTATTTAGTTCTGTCAATTGCTTAGTTTAGTCACACACCCATTTTCATCTGATTTAGTTAGTATCATATTAGAATTCAGATACAATAGTATAACTTTCTCCCTGTGGATTCGATCCTGACTTCCCTGACTACTTGTTAGTGGACCTTAGGTTATTTTTGATAAGGTGATACGACTTTAGCCTGTCAACTAGCTTGTTGTCTTTTATGTAAGGAGCTAAAAACGGAAAAAAAAAATTAAGAACAAAAGAAGCTCAAGAAATATGAAAAGTGTTGGACGAGTTTGTACCTTGTAAAGGCCCATATTATTACTTCCTCGGTTTTTATTACTTGTAACATGGAAATACGGTACGAGAGTGAGGGATAGCCTAGTGGTTAAAGATTCCCTAAAAAAAACATGGAAATACGGTACAATATATAATTTGATTTTTGGAGAGAGATAGAAGTAGTTAATTTTAAAAAAAAAAGTTGTGTAAGAAAATTAGGCAGAACCGTAAAAGAAAAAATTCTTGAGATTTCAAAAGTTTCATTTGGTTATAAAAAAGTCTTTAGGCCCGGGCGATGCCCCGGGGTTTTTCTGTGCTACAATTTAGTAGTACACTAGGGGAAAAAAGGAAGGGTCATTTGGAAGGGTCGCGTTTTTTTAAAAACGCAGCCCTTCTTCTGATGAAGGGCCTGCGGTTTTAAAGGAAACCGCAGCCATTTTATCAAGGGTCAGCGGTTAACAAGAAATCGCATCCCTTCATATCAGTATGAAGGGTGCGGTTTTGAGGCTAACCGCAGCCACTATTAGTGAAGGGTTGCGATTATCCCAAAAACCGCAGCCCTTCATAAACGAAGGGCTGCGGTTTTTAAAAAAACGCAGCCCTTCACTTCCATTTTTTTTTTATATGCATTTTGCGCGCATACACAGTGCCCCCATTTCAATTTCCCTCCCTTAGCCAAATTCACGAGCGAACTTCCCCTCTTTTATACATTTCTCACCACCGCCGCGAAACCCTATCTCCACCACCGAGGCGCCACCACCACTCATTTCACGCACCACCACCGCGCGCACCGCCACGACGACGCACCAACCGCATTGACGCCACCACCAGTGCCCCGCCCTCCACCGCATTGACACCACCACCACGCACACCGCACCACCTTGCGCACCACCTTACGCTCCTCGCTTCTTTTCTCTCCTCCACTACCGCATTGTTTGTGGATCATCCCTTCTCTCACTCTCTTTCGGTAAATCCCCTCTCATTCTCTCTCCTCTTTTACATTTCTCTAATTTTTGTTTAATTTCATTGGATTTTGAAATCAACTTCTATTTTTTGTTGTAAAATATGCTTGTATTAGTTGAATATGTGATTGTAGGGGGGGGGGAGGGGTCAGGGGAGGGTGGGTAGGGGGTGGGGGTCTTGGGCAGGCGGAGTGGTGGGGAGAGGCTGGCAGGGGGTAGGGAGGGCTGTGGATGCTGGCCGGGGGTGGGGGGAGGGTTGACCGGGGGTGGGGAAGGTTGGGGAGGGCCGGACGAGGGGGGGGGGGTGGGGCAATGGGTGGGGGAGGGTCGGGGATGCCGGGCGGGGGTGGGGAGGGTCATGGATGCTGCCGGGGGGTGGGGAGGGCGACGGGGGTGGGGGAGGGTTGGGGAGGCCGGACGGGGGTGGGGAGGGGCGGCGGGGGGTGGGGGAGGGCTTAGGTATAATGTAACTATTGTGTAGATTTTTAGGCTTTCATCTGTTGTTGGTTGAATTTCGGTTGCGAAAATTAAAGGTCATTTTACGCCTACATGGCAATGAGGGAGTGCAGTGGGGGGCAGTAGTGGCGGTGGTGGTGAGGCTGTTGTAAATGTGGAGAGTCAGGTCACATGGCAATCGAAAGCCCATATGGTGCTCTCCGCATTTATAACAGTTTCAACTCCGCCGCTACCAGCTGATGGGCATTCCATTGCCATGTGACCTGATTCTCGGGTCATTTTAGGCCTATTTTCGCCTTTCGTGTCCAATTCGTACCAGCTGATGGGAATTTCGGAGGGTTTGTGTAGTGTATGTATATTTCTTGATATGAGATTGTATGAAAACGCAATGTAATTTAGCTATGAAATCTATAAGTTGTTTGAATCGTCATCATATGCCTAGATACCCGTTCAAGACTTACTCATTAGGAGTAAGTCTTGAATAGTCCCCGATTTGGGACTGTTCTTGGACGTTTGATCTCACTTAGGTGGTGAATGTGTGTCTTCTTTTCAATTCTGAGGAAATTCTTGGCTTATCGTTTCTCTACATTGTTCTCTGGGTACATATGTAGATAAGCAATTATCTATATTGTGTACTTGGAGAACTGTAGGGAAATGCTGCCGGATTTTCCTTAGAATTGAAAAGTTGGCATATATTCACTAGTGAGATTAGACGTCCAAGGATGGGTTAGGTTGGAGTGATAAGGACCTTCGACTGCATGCATACAATTGAACATGTCACTATCTTAGATTGCTCTATACGTGTGTGATTTGAATATGTGAATGTATGTACTTAAATAATGATTGATGCATTATAATGAATGGTTGTGTTTAATTATTAGAGGTCTTCTTGAATGAGATGGATCGTACTTGGATGTATGGTAGTCGTGAATCGATTGAGTTTGTGAAAGGGGTCTCGGAATTCTGTACAACTGCATTACAATATCAAACATCCTCTGGAGCAGTCGACTTTTATTGTCCTTGTTTTGATTGTAGAAATGTGAGCAAGGTTAGTAGTATACATGTGGTTAGGGAGCATGTCTTTCGCCGTGGGTTTAGGCCTCAATACCACGTATGGGTTTGGCATGGTGAGCAGGGGAAGTATATAGGAAGCTCTAGAGTAATGAACGATGTATGTGAAGAAAAGAAGGATTTAGAGAATTGGGATGATGAGTTCGGGGATGAGAATTGGGATGATGAGTTTGCAGATGATGATAGGGATCGGGTAGACGAGATGATACACGAGGTTGAAGATCAGTCGTGTAAACGACCTCGTATTTTTGAGTCTATGTATGAGGCTGCTGAAAAGCCGTTGTATCCAGGTTGTACAAAGTACACCAAACTTTCCATGGTGATAACACTGTTCAACATTAAGTCGAAAGCTGGTTGGACGGACTCTAGTTTCACATCGTTGTTGGAAGTTTTAGCTGATATGCTCCCTGATGGAAATGAATTGCCAAAGTCGTACTATTATGCGAAGAAACTGATGTGTCCTTTCGGTTTAGAGTACGAGCGGATACATGCTTGTCCTAACGATTGTGTGCTTTATCGTAATGAGTATGAGCATTTACATGAGTGTCCACGTTGTGGATTGTCGAGGTACAAGCGTGAAGGAGCTGGAGGTAGTGAAGGACCACCAGCTAAGGTGTTGTGGTATCTACCCATAATACCTAGATTTAAGCGCATGTTCTCAATTAAAGGAGATGCAAAGAATTTGAGGTGGCATGCAGATCGTAGGAAGAAAGACGGTATGCTCAAGCATCCGACTGATTCGCCTGAGTGGAAAAGTATCAACAGGGTGCATAAGACATTTGGTAATGAGGATAGGAATCTGAGGCTTGGATTATGTACGGATGGCATGAACCCTTTTGGCAATCTCAGTTCGTAGCATAGTACATGGCCAGTAGTTTTAGTGGTTTATAACTTGCCTCCTTGGTTGTGCATGAAACGCAAGTACATGATGCTGTCGCTTCTTATATCGGGGCCCAAACAAGTTTACGTGATGAAGGTGAACGAAATGTGGAGTCTGATCCACCTGTAGTACCCGAGTTGAAGGTAATCACTTAATCCCTTTGCTTTGTTAAACAACTATTGTTCTTAAATGCATGAAATTCTTACTATATGTTGTTTCATAGACTAACTATAAATGGAGTTTTTTTTTAAAGGAAGAGACACCATGTGAACTATTAGCTCGAGGAGATGGTTATGATAGTTTCATTCTCGTAGCTTATGGCCATGCACAACCCCCTAGTGACCGAGTACGAGTGCATAACCAGTTAGTAAATGATAATCACTATGTGGTCACCCTCAATGAAATTGTGTCTGGTTTCGAAGAATTACCTCTTCCACTGCCGAAGTCAGAAGTTGGTCTACAGTTACTGAATGATGCCCTTGGCAGTTATGTTCTATGGTCGCGTGCATTGGTGCGGTTTTCAGATGAGGTACAATGATTAACATACATATATATATGCGTGTTTTCTTTTATAGTTCCTATGATAGTCAGTAATATCTTTACTTTTAACTAATTACTAGGTTTGGGGGAAGGGAGACTCACATGACAGGAAGGGAAAGAAGGCATGTTCACCTGATAAGAAAGCAAGTTTACGTGATGAAGGTGAACGAAATGTGGTGAAGGGAAATGTTTCTAGGACAAAGAATCCACTTATTATCGAGCCAAAGGTGGTGCGAGGCCTTAGTATTCCATGCTTTTGGTTACATGAGTGCGCTAGCGATTTACCCGATCATAGTACAATTGAGGTTCCTTTGGGGGAGCAACAATTCCACTACTTTGAGGAGTCATCGACATTCATTTCTAATGTCGATATTAAAGAATTCTTATGTGGGGTAGAGTTGAATGTTTCCATGATACAAACATTCATGAGGTAATACATAAGTATATAAATTAAATATACATATACATATGCCTTAAGTAGTTTTCAATTCAACTTCCATAATAAGTAAGTTTACTTTTAATCAATATGTGATTTCTCAAGTTATTATACAATGAATTGATTGCAACATCTAGTCATGAGTCAATGTTTGGTTGGTTATGTCCAAACATAATACGAGATGACAATGGCTTACAAAACAAAGCCGAAGTGAAAGAGTATCTCGAAATGAGTTTCAAAGCATCATCTCGTTTTGGATATCATCATATCATTCTTGTTCCTTATATTGAAAAGTATGCTTGTTAAACTCGCTTTACTTTTATTATTCGATAATTAAATTGACCTATTAATTGTTCTACAATTAATAATAACTATATTTTCTTGTTGTAGGGCTCATTGGACACTACTTGCGATATGTTTGTCACGTAACGAAGTCTACCACTTTGATTCTTTGCGTCGACAACCACCACGGTCCTTACTAATCAAATCATTGTTAAATAGGTAGCCTAATCGAAACTCAATATATACGCACTTATTAATATTACACATTATTCATCATCTTTATATATATAAACAGTTAGTACATCTAATCTTATAATAATGTATTGATGTAGTGTGATGAAGCATATTAGTGCAACAGGACTTCGAGCACCAAAAGCTCCTGTTTGGATATCAGTCGAGGTAACATGACTAATTTATTTGTCCTTATATAGAAACACTTTTAGCCACGTACTACACATCTAACATTGGATGCATCCTTTGGTGAACATTTAGTGTCCGCAACAAGATGATGGACTTGCATGTGGCTATTACGTGCTGAGGTACATGTTCGATATCGTCAACCATTGCACTAACGTCGATGATCTTCAAAAGGTATGTAACTTATTAGTATATGTTAGTTTAGATTAGATCAATTGGTAATAGGTATTAATTGGTTTAGAAACCAAAGTAGCACATGCATATATTTGGGAACGAAAATGTCATTTTTAGGCCTATTTTTGCCTTTTACGCTTCCAAATCGTATTTATCGAGTCCTTTAACCCCAAATTCATTTTGAACATGATAATATGAGGCATAATGTAACTATTGTGTAGATTTTTAGGTTTGCAATTATTGTAGGTTGAATTTTGGGAACGAAAAGGGCATTTTAGGCCTATTTTTGACTTTTCGCGTCCAATTCGTACTTATCGCGTCATTTAACCCCAATTTCATTTTGAACATGATAATATGAGGTATAATGTAACTATTATGTAGATTCTTAGGCTTGCATTTGTTGTAGGTTGTATATCGGGAACATAAATGTGATTTTAGGCCGATTTTTACCTTTTCGCGTCCAATTCTTGTTTCTCGAGTCATTTAACTCCATTTTCTTTTTCAATATGATAATATAAGGTATAATATAACTAGTGTGTAGAGTTTTAGGCTTGCATTTGTTTTTGATTGAATTTCGGGAAGGTATATATATGTCATTTTTAGAACTACTAACTACGGTAAATGATTGAATTCTTATATTTTGTGTTTATTCCTTGGTTGTTTTGCAAGGTTTATATGAATAACACACCACGTTTGAGGGCCTTCACCACAGACGAATTACATGAAGTTCGGGATAAGTTGGCGTCCCACATTTGTGATGATTGCTTATGATACATTTTGGTGGAATTCGTGATATAATTAGCTACATCTACTAGTTTGTATCAATTATATATGTACACTTTTTACATTATTAAATATACATATTTAAAGTTAATTATTACGTTCAAAAACTTATCATATATTATTGCAAATTGATCGGTTTTTTTTGTGTCGAAGGGAGGTTTTGGGTGGGGGTGGGGTGGGGGGCCGCCATGGTGGGCTGTCGGGTCGGGCTATGGGGCCGGTTGGGTCTTTGGGGTGGTCAAAGAATGGGTGGAGGGGCCGGCATAGGGTGAGTCAGGGTGGGGGTGCGGGGAGTGAAGGGGGTGGGGCGGGGGTGGGGGGGGCGGGGGGAGTGCGGGGGGTGGATTGGGGTAGGCGGGACTTGGGGGAGTGCGGGGGTGGGGCTGGGGTGGGCGGGGCTTGGGGGGGAGTGCGGGGGTGGGGGGGCGGGTGGGCGGGGGTGGGGGGGTGGGAGGGGAGTGGGGGGGCGAAAGGGTGTGGGGCGGGGTGGGGGGGCAGGGTGTGGGGGGCAGGTGGGAGTGCGGGGGCGGGCGGGGCGGTGGGAGTGCAGTGGGTCAAGCGGGTGTGGTCGGGGGGGGGGGTGCAGGGGGCGGGTGGGGGTGGGGGTGCAAGGGGGGGTGGGGTCTTGTGGGGTGGGCAAGCGCAGATTTAATTTATTTATAAAAAAAAATATGAATTTGAAGGGTCTGCGGTTTTAAGCCTAAACCGCAGACCCTTCACTTAAAAAGGGTTGCGGTTTAGGCTTAAAACCGCAGCCCTTCATTTAAAGAAGGGCTGCGGTTTAAGCCGAAAACGCAGCCCTTCAAGCTTAGAAGGGCTGCGTTTTTGGCCTGAACCGCAGCCCTTTGTTGTGAAGGGCTGAGGTTAAAAACCGCAGCCCTTCTTTTCTAATGAAGGGCTGCTATGGAAAGGGCTGCTGGCCAAAAACGCAGCCCTTAGGGCTGTTTTGACCGCAACCCTTCCTTATTTTTCCACTAGTCGTAGTTAAATACATCTCATACTTATTTAAAAAAGTCATGTCATTCATTATATGGATTTCAAAAGTTTTCTTTTCATATATCATCATTAATTTTGATTAAATAAGCAATAATAGTATGGTGGTGTGATGGTTGGATCTCTTTCTTTCATATTTGAGGTTGTGGGTTCGAATGTTCACGTTAACAATGCTTTTTTTTTACTATATGAGAAAGACGTGGATATAATGTTACTGAATGAGGGATGATGACACGTGGCACATATACGTTCTTAGTAGAGCTGATCAACTCCAGCCCGGCCCGGTTTTTGGGCGGGCTTGGGCAGTTTTTTTGCCCAAATTTTTTTTTTTTGGCGGGCTTTGGACAAGCCAAAAAAGACTTTTTAGTCTAAATTTGGGGGCCCGGGCCTTGGACACAAATTTTTGGCCCGGATTTGGGCCCGACCCGGCCCGCACAATGGGCAATTTTTTTTTTCGCGGTCCGGCCCGAACCCGGCCCATGATCACCTCTAGTTCTTAGGAACGTTTTTTAATATATTAGACGTGGATGCGGCCTAGGCCCATATTTAATACAGACTTATGATCATATTTTGTTTAGAGTATTACTGTAAATATAAGGGTAGTACTGTAGTAGTCAACACTGCTCTTCAAATGGTATCATGCATACATAATTAATTTTAATGAACATGCAAATTTATTTATCTTTAAGGATGCAAGGGCTATGTTTAATAACATTAACTAATTACAACACATATCTGTAATTTTGTGGAAACATGGATCACTAAAAGACGTTAGATTAGATGGTGATTCTTTGGAAATCCTTACATAAGGTCAGGGGTTCGAGCCCAGGCTTCAACATATTTATATTTTAAATAATGACCACTTGACTTTGTTGGTTTATAGATACGTGGCAAAATTCTAGTGGCAGGAGGAGGGTGCCACGTGGCGCATAGACGTTGTTAAGCACGCCTTTTAATATATTTGTATAGATATGCTGATATGCATGCTAACTGCTGTATTTTTATAGTCTTTTACGCACCCTTTTCCTTTGGTTGTTAGGAGATTTTTTATATTCGGTAAATACTGGCCCAAGTAAGGTCAACCCTCATAAGCTGGGGGTAAGAAGGGGGATCTCAACTCATAAAGAAACTTTCAGAGACTGAAAACTGGAGATTAATACCCATTAGCAAATATCCACCCAAACTCCCCAAATATGGGGTTGATGACAGTCGAACTCCCTACCATGAGGGCGGAAGGTGGAAGTTTCAACCATTGGGCTCCCACATGATTCTCACGGAGAATCTCTATATACTCCCTCTCCTAATGTATTAGGAGTAGTTGTCAACACTTTGACTTTACTATTTTGGATTAAACCATATTCACTTATTAATATATGAGAACAACTATGAAGTATAAATATGTAAAAGCTCATTGGATTTATAACATTTGTTTATTGCTATGGATTTTTTCAGATTATTAAATTCTTTCATCGATTAATAAATTATCAAAATTATGTGTTGGTAAACGTAAAAGCCGAAGTGCTCCAGCAATCCAGCTAATGAAAAAGAGAGGAAGTATATAACTCCAAGATAATTTTTTTTTTACAAAATCCCACCTCAAAGTTGGAAGCTACCCTATTTTCCACTAAACAAAATTATTTTAGGATATACTCCCTCTGCTTTTTTTTATTTGCTACATTATTGGTGCGCGCTTTTCAAGACATTATATAACCCTTAATATCTCTTATTTCGTTTAAGTAAAAATTATAAAAATTTGATATTATGAATCTACACATCGATAAGAATCTAACAAGACCACACATGACAATATTTTTACTTATAAAAAAATCAAAATAATCGGTCAAAGTTAGTTGTTCAATTTCCAAAACAACAATGTAGCAACTAAGGCTATGTTCTTTTCAACTTATTTAAGCACTCTAGTGCTTATTTCAGATTTGATCAGATCAGATCATAAAAGTTCAAATCAGATCAGAAAAATTCATATCAGATCAAAAAAAATCAGATCAGATCAGCTCAGATCAGAAAAGTTCAGATCAAATCAGAAAAATTATGGCCTTATCCTTAATTCTTTTTCAAATTATAATAATAATAATAATAATAATAATAATAATAATTATTATTATTATTATTATTATTATTATTATTATTATTATTATTATTATTATTATTATATTATTATTATTATTATTATTATGTAAGAAATGACATGACACGGCAATACGACCAGAACTCAACTCGAAATAAATGGATTCGGGTCAAAGTTTGTGACACGTTTTAAGTAAATGGGTCAACATGACACAACTCGTTTATTAGATATGTGTACCTATATATATATATATAAAAAAAAATTAAAATTAAACTAAGTCATTAATTTAAAGATGCATTGCAAAATCACAATGTAAGTGCTGGAGTTGTAAATTTTAATGATATTGACAAAAGTTTGCAATTGCTTAATAATAATAATAATAATAATAATAATAATAATAATAATAATAATAATAATAATAATAATAATAATAATAATAATAATAATAATTTCTTGGACGTTAATAATAATAAGAATAATAATAAGAATAATCAAACAGAAAAGTTAAGATCGAACCAAATCAGAAAAATTCAGATCAGATCAGACCAGATCAGAAAAGTTCAGATCAGATCTGAAAAATTCAGATCAAATCAGACCAGATCAGAAAAGTTCAGATCAGATTAGACCAGATCAGAGTTCAGATCAGATCATAAAAGTTCAGATCAGATCAGAAAAGTTCAGATCAGATCAGAGCACAGATCGAGATCGAAAAATTCGGATCATACCGCACTTAAAAGAATATAGCCTAAGGCTATGTTTAGTTCACCTTATTTTTACTGATCTGAACTTATCTGATCTGATCTGATCATATCTGATCTGAACTTATTTTTTCTGATCTGATCTGATCTGAACTTAGTTTTTCTGATCTGATCTGGTCTGATCTGATCTGATCTGATCTGATCTGAACTTATCTTTTATAAAATATATATATTATTACTAATATTATTATTACTTTGTATTTCATTACTAGTATTACTATTACTATCATTTTATTACTATCACTACTTTTAATAATAATAATAATAATAATAATAATAATAATAATAATAATAATAATAATGAGAATGATGAGAATAATAATTAAATCACAATAATGAGAATGGATGATGATGATGATAATAATAATAATAATAATAATAATAATAATAATAATAATAATAATAATAATAATAATGAGAATAATGAGAATGATGAGAATAATAATAATAATAATAATAATCATAATAATGAGAATGATGATGATGATGATTATAATATAATAATAATAATAATAATAATAATAATAATAATAATAATAATAATAATAATAATAATAATAATTGCATAATTATTTTTATTTTTTTGAAAAAGAACACATAGTATACGAACATACAATTAGAAATAAAAGAACACATATTTTAGGTAAAAATAACATATTGTTCATGGTAAAAAGAACATATTATTCATGTCTAAGATCCGTTTATAATAAAAACTTACTAGATAGTAATGAAAAGAACATATAATGATAATAAAAAAAAAGAACATTTATTGAAAGAGCATACAAAATATATATTTAAAGAACAAATTCTAAAAATAAAATATAGATGTTACTTTTATATTGATGGCATGTTCGGATTGAACTAACAACATGTTCTTTGTTATATCAATCAATTGTTCTTTATTTTATTATAAATAAACCTATAAATTATATATAGTCATATAATCTTGAACAAAATTGCTAAATTTTCTTCTTTTATCGTTGTCATGTTCTATAAAGTTGTTTTTAAAGATAAGTTGAAATCCCTTATGGGAGAATTTGAAGGTGATGCCAACACCATTATGTTATCCCATGCTACTCATGTTTTATATAAACTAGTAATATATACTTTATATTATACTGTCAAAATTGTTAAAAAATAAACATCATATACTATTGTCATGTTCTTTACATGTACAACATCAAAAAGAACATCGCATATTAAAATTGTTAATTAGAACAAATATAAAAAAGAACACGTACAAATGCCAAAAGAGCATCCTTCTTCTTGAACACAAATAGCTTGAAATAATGATAACAATAACAACGACATTAATAGTAATTACCAATATTAATAATTAATACGTACAACAACGACAATAATAATAATCTTTTTGAATAAATGTACTAGTAAATAGTAGTATTAATAGTAATAGTAATCGTATAAAGTAATAATAATAATAATAATAATAATAATAATAATAATAATAATAATAATAATAATAATAATAATAATAATAATAATAATAATAATAATAATAATAATAAGTTTTTAAATGTAAGCATGATCTGAACTTATCTGATTTTATTTTTTCTGATCTAATCTGGTCTGATTTGGTCTGATTTGGTCTGGTCTGATCTGGTCTGATCTGATCTGATCTGATCTGAAATAAGTAAAAATAAGGTGAACTGAATATAGCCTAAATAAAAGCAGAGGGAGTAGGAGAGAGGCAATTGTTGCTAGCTTTTCTATTTGTCTTCTTAAGAGCATCTTCTCACTCCGATCTCGCAATTCTTTTGAACAATATTATAAGGATTTTATGTTCTGATATCGGGCAATATTGACTTTGCAGGTCGATGATGGGAGGGGAATTGATCTATGTCTATTGCAGCAGACATTAACAGATTGCAGCATATGATTATTGTAATATTATTGTATTATAAACTATATCATTGTACTATTAATACTTAGCCTATAGTGTTAAATTACTATTTTGGCTTATAGTTGTTGGGACTAGATTCGCATATGAAGGAACAAAAACAATCAATCATACGGACAAGTTTTTTTTTTGTTTTGTTAAGGAGAGAAAACTAGGAGGTGTTTACACAAGCCTTTTCCCTAAAGACCCTGGGTGGTTATAATAAGCTTCAAGACGTAAATAACGAAGAAAAAAGGAGCACTAAGGAACTCGAGTAAATGCTCCGCCGCGGCATCACGCCATCTCCCCAGGCCCAAATCGACGTTGAACCCTTCACGGGGGGCAAGACAAACATCACCGAAAATGAATAAGCTCCCAAATCTTCACAAGAGAAGCACAATTACTTGAGGCCACAAGATCAGTCACAAAGCTAACCAACTAAAAAACAAAAAACTAAATAAAATAGAAAAATACATAAAAACAAGAAAAAGAAATAAAACCCAGAAACCAACTAAAACGCGAACACGATCACCGCCAACGAGACACCGGCGACCACGAACCACCGTGAGAACAAACTGAACTCGAGCAATGAACCACCGCGAAATCGCCACCGCGATAAACACCAGCAGAGCGAACAACCATCGCTACTAACAAACATTGCGAAAGCTAGACAAGGGCTAAAGAGACAAGGTCCGACTGAGGACAAGAGAAATTTGACTAAAATGAAAAGAACTAGGCCATAGCAATGGCTAGATCTAGGAAGAGATGAAGAAAGAGGAGGCTAGGTTTTCAATTTCTAAAGAAATTGATTTGGGGGAATTTTTAGGGTTTGCTTTTAAGAGGAATTTCTAGAGAGAAGGCAGAGCCTCTCTCTCTCTCTCTCTAGAAATCCCCTTACAGAATCATACGGACAAGTTGAGCGCTTAATTAGCTCTCCCTCCGTACCCCTATTATATATTAGTGTAGATTTATATCCTTTACAGTCTCTGGCAAGCCGTAAATTAAATACTACCTCCGTTTCAAATTAATCTACACACTTCACTTTAGAGGAGAACCAAGGAGAAAGTGCAAAAGTATGAGAGATAAACTAAAAAGGTGAATAGAGAAACTGAAAAGTGAGAGAGCGAAACTAAAAAGTGGGTTAAAATATTAAAAAGTGGATGACATGGGTGGAAAAAGAGGAGAAAGTAGATGTGACATGTTACCAAAAATAGAAAAAGCAACAGTGTGTAGATTAAAAAAAACAGACCAAAAAGAAAAGTGTGTAGATGAAAAAGAAACGGAGGTAGTATTCAGACCGGCCAGCTTCATCTTAAGTTCATGTTTATGTTGCCCTATATTCAAACTAGTAATTTTTTCAACTTTTTTTTCTTAATAAGTTATTCATCAGTGTTACAAAAAGTTTGATTCGAACAAATATTTATATTTTTAATTTTTTAAATATGTTTTTCTTAAATTAATGTTCCATTGGTTTTTTTAGTTATTTGTTCATTATTATTCAAATATAGTATTAAGAGAAGGGAATATAAAGTAGAAGAAAACTTATGCTCAAATAAAGTGGAAGAATTTGTGTATCAGGTCCAATCGTTGAATATTAATAAAGTTGAAGAGTTTAATTTATATACTTCATAGAGATTACCGAATAATAATCAACATTTAGGTTTTAAAATATTATCAGTATAATTATTAATATCAAATCAAGTTTTTATCTTTTCTTCTGATTGTGTCAATCAAGTTATATTGTCAATTTAATTTTTGTTCAGAGTTTTTCACACATATGTAAGAAAAGAAAATCATCATCCTTAATTTAATATTTAATTAAAATTTCAAATTCAGTTCCATTGCTAACTTCTTCAATATATATGGCAAGTAGGAAATAAAAGATTATTCAATATGTATGGTAATTTAAATTCATTAAGGTAGTGTTTGGAAACTTGTAATTTATTTCAATTCTTTGATTTCAATTTTGGGAATTGAAATCCCAACATTCAATTCCAATTCATTTGTTTGGCAAAGCTAAGAATTTGAAATTCATGATTTCTAATTATTGTGTTGTTTGTAAAATCCATGTGACTTCATTTCCAAATTGGGGATTTTTTTTTTAAAAAAATCAACTAATAAACTTCTCCCTAATGTTAAGGATCTTCCTTCTTTCTCTCTCCTCTTTCTTTTCCCATATTTCTGAAACTTTTTGCAGAATCCATGGCTGATAATTGTACAACACTAAAAAACAACACTGAGGTTATCGAAATTGCACATCTAGAGTCTAGAGAGAAACACGAAGCTTGAATAAGCAGAACTATGGCTGAAAATTGGGGTAAAATTTTAAATTAAAAAATAAAAATAAAAAAGATAGCAGAGCGAAAGTAGGGATTTGGTGATAGAGGATATATGAGATATGGAGAAAAGAGAAATCAAGATGAGAGATGGAGGAGAGAGATTTGCATATTACCAGAGGAAGGGACGAAGGGTGAGTAAGAGTCATCAGTAGATGGGCTTCACCAAAGGAATTTGAAATGACTTATATTTATAATGTATTTGCAAATCCTTAACTTAGCCTATGTATAATAGAGGTATGGAATTGACTCAAATCCAAATCCAAATAATTTGGATTCCCAAACAACTGAATTGGGTCAAATCCAGCATTTAAAATGAAATGCTTATTCCCAAACAGAGCATTAGGCATATTAGATTTTTTATAAGGGGGACACCATCTTCCTCCCCCTTCACTTATACAATAGATATTCAATTTCATTGTTAACTTGTTCAATATATATGGCAAGTAGGAAGAAAAAAGATTATTTAACATATGTGACAATTTAAATTCACTAAGGGTTTATTAGACTTTTTTGTAAGGGAGGCACCATCTTCTCCCCCTTCACTTATATAATAGAGAGATGTTGAAAATTAATGTATTTACATTGACATTGTTTTTCTTATAGCATATTTGTAATAGCATTTATATGATGTACTTTAAATGTGGAAATAAATCTATGGAGAATATTTATGAGATACTCTCTTCGTCTATGATTATGGAGATTGACGAATAACATATTATCTCCTTCAATGATGATGCTGGTGATACCTGCCTTGAGTGCTAGAATGATGCGTTAACGAAGAGTTAAGGCCTCGACAATGAAGAGTAAGTCTGCGCTCAAACTAAGTTACTCAAATGGTTGGGGAAGATGACACATGTTGTTGCTTAGCTATGAATCTATAACTAATCCATCGAAGTTGAGTTTGAAAAAGTAGAGGGGAGGTGGTTCCTAGGTCACCATGATTGATTAGATTATCAATTATATTGGAAATGTAAAATTAGATAATCGAAGAAATCACGAAACTTTACATTTGATTATGATCTTAAGAATTGATAAGCCTTAGTACTTCAACATTCCAAAAAATACATTTCATTTTCATTCTGATAATTAAGACACATACACAATTACGTTTATCTTTTACGGATAGCTTTGAGCATGTAAGGTGTAATAAATTGCACGTATAAGCTCCCAAATGTTCATATCCCTTAAATATTATACTTTATACTACCTCCATATTTTTTTAGTTGCACCATTTGCCTTTTAGGCACTATTCATTAACCAACTTTGTTAAGCTATCTCGCACCATTATATAAGAAAAAATATAGTTAAGTGGGTCTTGTTAGATTCCTTTAAATGCGAGGATTCCAAATATCAAATTTTTATAATTTTTACTACATTCAATAAAAGATATTAAAGTTCAAAGGAGCGTCTCGACAAATGTGAAAAAGCAAATGGTGCAACTAAAAAAATACAGACGTAGTATTACACTAGATTTTAAAGCACGTGTGATGTACGATTTTTTTTAATGTGGTAGAATTATATTCATGTCATAGCTATGTGATAATAAATAAGATAAATTATTATATATTTATTGAGAGACATATTTTATAGTAATCTAATTATATTCTTAATTTATGATTATTATTTTAATGCAAATCTCAAGCTCTATTCAATTATAATGAGATTGTGTATTTGTCTGTAGTATATATCAAAAGTTATACTCCCTCCGGTTCCGAAAGATCCTCCTTGTTACTGTTACTATAGACAGGGCCGTAGTTGCGGGTGTGCAAAGAGCCCCTCCGCACAGGGCCCCCAGTCCAAAATATTTTGGTTTTATTTGAAAGGGCCCAATTTGAAAAATATCATGCTTTGTATAAACGGCAAACGCTCCACATCTTCATCTCTGGACTCCATAATTCATGCTATCCCCTATCATCTTACTCAATCTCTTTCACCAAAAATTCAACCTTCCATATCTTTAACTTTAGTATTGTCATCAATACTTTTTCATAATTATCAATAATAAAATCAATTCATCAATTAGTATTGATTCTCCCTCCTCTATATGAAAAATTATGGTCCTTTTCTATCACTAAGGGGAAAGAAAGGGCCCAATTTCCATTATAGAACAGGGCCCCGTAAATATCCAAGACGGCCCTGACTATAGATATCAAGGAGGATCAATTTGTGTGGGGTTGAGGTGGGTAAAGTAGGAGAGAGAAAGGGGGTTAAGGAAAATAAACAAATAAAAAGGGGTAAAGTAGGAGAGAGATAGGGACATGAGAGGGTAAAAAGGGGAAAAATTTTGTCAAATATGGAATAAAGTAAAAGAGGGAGGATCTTTTAGAAACGCACTTAAACGGAAAGAGGGAGGATCTTTAGGAACCGGAGGGAGTAATACTTAATTGTATTATTGATTTTTAGATAATTTCTTGAAAATCAAACTCAAATTTCTCTTAATAATTACAAAACTCCTATATTCTTACCATAATTCATGGAGTACTTCTTATTATATTAATTTCATATCGTTCTTATAACTTCTTTATTATAATATGATCTAACGTATATGATAAAAATAAAACAATAATCTAATTTTTTTTTAATAGTTGTACGCAAATTCCAATGGTGTAAAAGTTATATTTTTTCGAATAACGTAGTAACAATTATACTTAACTTATATTGTATAATCTTTTTAGGTTGTCTAGTCAAAATTAAACTTTAACTTTTTCACCATCCAAAATTATACTGCTTTTGTCTTTTTTACTTGCTATATTTACCATGAATATATGTCTTTTTTTACTTGCTACATTTCTTTGTCTAGTAACCATGACCCGCATATAAGCACCAATATTCCCTTTATTTTTCTAATCTTCCTACCAGTAAATTTCATATATTTGTCATTTTTCAATAAAGTTATGGTCCCAGCTATCCTCTTTCTCACATCCTACGTACATACGTGTTCCCACACCAATTTTGCTAGTACTTAAAGACAGATGGAGAAGATATGTACTTATATCTATTCAGAACTCTAATTTTTATCTTTATATAACTCAATTTTTAAAATTATGATTTTAAAAGACATATTTTGTTTGATCTTGTAGCACTCAAAAGTTATAATCACATATAGTGCGCTATTCTTATAGTTATTTTTATATGTATCTAAAATAAATAATATATAATATGTTATCATTCATCTAAATAAATATATTTTCATAAGTTGTAAAACTATATTGTGAATGGATCTTATTTTGAACCATATATCGAGCGCTCTCCAATGGTATATAAAAAATTATAATATTTCGAACTATGCAGCAAAAATTATCTTCAATTTACATAGTGTAATACTTTATATTAGGTTGTTTATTCAAAACCAAACTCTAATATTTACTTATCCAAAGCTCCTTGCATGTATTTATATCTATTCAAAACTTTATTTAAAAAGAAAACAAATTTAAAATAATGATATGGCATGTTTAGGTGGCGCTTTGTATAATATTCTAAGGTTGTTGCTTAAAATCAAACTCTAATTTTTTCATCATTCAACACTCTAATACATATGTATTTTTATCGCTATAAAACTTTATTTTTCTTGTAACAACAAGGTTTCTTAATGACCTTTGTTCAGTACTAATTTTGGTTCAGTTGAGCAAGACTAAGATTTTGAAAGTAATATATTTTCATAACCTGTAAAACTATACTGTAAATGGATCTTATTTTGAAGCATATTATGAGCGCTCTCTAATGGTACAAAAATTATAATATTCTGAATTACGTAGCAAAAGTTATATACAATTTATATAATGTAATAATTTAGGTTGTTTATTCAAAACCGAACTCTAATTTTCCCTTATCCAAAACTCGTATTTAAATATATGTAGAACTCTATTTTTTTTAAAAGATTTAAAATAAAAATTAATGACATGACTATCCGACATGACACGCTCTATTTCATAATTTGTAGAACTATATTGTAAATGGATCTTATTTCGAAGCCTATTTCGAGCACTCTCCAATAGTACAAAAATTATAATATTCCGAACTTCGTAGCAAAAGTTATATATATACAAATTACATAATATAATAATTTAGGTTATTCATTCAAAACCAAACTCTAATTTTCGCTTATCTAGTATTTCTTATATGTGTTTAAATCTATGTAAAACTCTATTTTTGTAAAAAGTACAAATAAAAATTAATGACATGACAATCCTACGTGGCGCGCTCTATGCTGTCGAAATCTTGAGCAGCTCCCTATGCTCTTGAAAAGTTCCTCTTTTATATATTTACCATTAAGATTTTTTTAATTGGGTAAGAAGAAATCCTTTGGACTATCCCCTTGCTCAGGGCCCCTATCCAGAGGCTCATTACAAGCCAACACCCCCAACCCCCTCTCCCAAATTCCAAGCAAATTGCTTGGGATAGAAATTGAACCCTAGATTTCATTAAGGGAGATGGAAAAGCTCACCACTTGAGTTAATCCCAATTCCTACTTTATATTACATATGTACTGCAAACTTCCATCTACTGATGTTCGACTCCTCTATTGAATATTATTTTATTGTATATTATTTTATTGTATATTGTTAATATGTTATTACATTATCATTTGAGCATTTTGGATATCTATTAAATAAATTAATTAACTAAAATAGAATATCCTCCCTATAGTTATGCCAAATATATATTAATGACAATTTTGGTTTGATTAAAAGAAAAGATAAAATATATATTAATAAGGAAACTAACTATTTACCATAATTGTAGGGAGAATATTCTATTTTAATTAATTAATTTGTTTAAAAGATAAACCTTAGCCTTTGCACTAGGTGCATAGGTTAGAAAAACCGTATATCTATTTATTATAAGTTTTTTCAAGGATCTAGGTTGTCTTTGTTGCAGGACGTCCATAGGGCTGGCAAAAGTTGTCCCAACCCGAGAACCGACCCGAACCTAACCCGAAATAAGCGGGTTCGGGATGAAGTTTTCGACCTGTTTAAGTAAATGGGTCGACCTGAACCCTGCCTGAAAACTAAACGGGATAGGTTCGGGTTGAAATTTTCAACCTAAAAATAACCTGCCTAATCCATTTAAATTAATTGGGTCAAATTCAGGCAGGGGCAACAAAATGCTTTTTCTAGGCCAAGCTCAATGGAAGGATGCATAGAAATGAAAACCCGTAAAAAAATGATTGTTTTGTTTATTCCCCCGTCCTTGCTCAACCCTCCCCTCTTTGTATTTTCCCCTCTCCACTATATTTATTCAACTCTGCTCGCAAATCTGATCTTTCGTTTCTCATCAGTAGAAATCCAAATCAATACAAAACCAGTCATCTTGGTCTTGTAAAGACAGACTCACGAAGAGATTGAGTGAGTGAGAGAGAGAAAGGAGGAAGAAGAAACTCATAAATTAGCCAAACTCATATAATTGAAAATGGAAGCCATTTTTGCAGCTTCAAGTACTATATAAATAGAAGAAGAAATATGAAGGCTATACAAAAGGTATTGATAAAAGTTATTGGAGCTTAATACCCCCAAATTAATTGAACTTTTTTTTCTTGCATAATTCTCACCATAGAGAGCTCGCCCACCTATTCTTGGACCTTAGAAATTTTTTCAAAAATCAGGTTAAACGGGTCGGGTTTAGTTCAACCCGTTAATAAGCAGGTCGGGTTCGGGTTGGAATTTCTGACCTGTTTAGGTAAACGGGTCGAGTTCGAATTTGGGGTACTGACCCATTTATGTAAACAGGTCGACCTGAATTCGACCTGACCTGATTGCCAGCCCTAGACGTCAATAGTAATTGAATCACCCTATTGTCTTTTATGATTGATAATCTATTTGTACATTCTAACCGGACATCTGTTTATAAATAATTCGACCTCCCTAGCCCCTTACCCACGGGAGGATCTTAGTTGGGGCTGGTAGGGGCCTGGTCCCCAGTAATTTCTTTTTTGCATATCTAGGTATAATACACGAGTTGTATTATATATATAGCACATACAAAAATCTTATAGCATAATGATTAAGGATTCAACTTTTAATATAATATTTAGTGCGATCAAAACTTGACTTTTTAAATTTTTGGACCAAGATCCGTCACTGCCCTTACCACTTGGAGGCTTGGAGCCAATCAGCCAAATTCTTGTTGCAACTATTGCTGATTTACCGTAATGCCAAATTTCAACTGTTATTTTGCTATTTTCGTATGTTGTTTGCAATACATGTTAATGATACATGTTTAAGATGATATATTCCTTAGTGGCCAAACATTTCCAAGTAATGATATATCATTAATGGCTTCCACGTCCTTTTCTTCATCCTAACCGACAGTGGCGGATCCAGAAATTAAGCCACGTGGGTTCGGAGTTGTTCGAACATAAATTCTAAATTACATTTTACTATCTAGAGTTATACATTTTTTAAACAAAAGAAAAACTTTTAGCAATTGTATTTAGCGGATCTTCCATTCTTGATTACATTACAAAAAAATAACTATATGTCTATGATATGAAACATGAAAAAAAAGAAATATTAACAACTAGCACAAGTATGAAATCTTAAATGACTAATAGACAACGAATGAACACAATAACACTAATAACCTCTTGCATTTTGGGTGATATTAAGCTCTATCAAAAATTTTGCTTAAAAGTGATGTATCAAATTCTTCCATGTATAAAATTATATCTACACATTAAGTTTATAAAATGTACAAAGATTATAAGAATATATAAGATTAATCCTTCATATTTTAACACATTTCCCATTGCCTATAAATATATGGGCAGTGAATCAAGTGATCGACATCGTGAAGTTTTGACTAATTTTACTTAGTGTATGATTAATTTATTGCTTAAGCAAGGAAAATGGGAAGAAAATGGAAAATAAACCAGATTCATTACTTTCTACTATTCTAGTACTTAGTGGGAGGGAGAGATTTATAAATAAAAAGGAGAGTTAAAAAATAAAGGGAGGACAAAGAAAAGACAAAAAGAAGACCCAGAAATAAAATATAAGATGGGGGAGGAAATGAAGACCCAGAAATAAAATATAAGATTGGGGGTTGGGGGGAGGAAAAGAAGACCCAAAAATAAAATATAAGATTGGTGGGGAGGGGGAAAAGAAGACACAAACTTCATTTAAGGAGTCGAACCTGCGACCACACAAGTACACAAAGACCGAAGTTTACCGCTGACCACAATAGCATGCTTTGAGATGTCACGCGTGTTTTGTATATATATCTTTTATTTATTTTCCTTTAATTTCCAGTTTTTTACCCGGATCCGCGTGGGTTCAGTTGAACCCACTGAACCCACGCTGGATCCGCCACTGCTAACCGATGGCCATATGCTAAAGAACATAATTAATTAAATGTGCTTATTGATTAAGAAGTAATATATACAAATGAGGGTGGTTGAATAATGATGATCACCTAGCTAGTAGCTATAGCTTATATAATTACAAATTGTCTATTCAATACTTCAATTGTATTATTATTAGTTGACGTTCAATTGTCTATGCATAGTATAATATACATAAAACATGCAATAATTCAGGGTTTAATAACTATTCCCACTTGTAACAGCCAATAAATTTGTTAATTCAATAATGTATGAATTGATTATTGGTTACTTGCAGAACTGCTGAACAAATAGGCTTTGGACAGTCTTGATTCTTGCCTTTGGGCTACAGCCCTACAGCGGTACAGCCTACAAGCTAAGTGCTTTGGAGTAGATTGCTGGTACGAGGACTACAATATTATACTCTATACTCCGAATGAGATCATGCAGTGTCACAGGAGTAGTAATAAAACGCTCATTGTGAGTGGGCAGTTCGCCCACTCACAGAAACAAACATGGGTTGATTTAATAATAATAAGTGTATCAAACGTAAAAACAGGGGTTGATTCATCAATAACTAGGGTTTCAAACACACAAACAGGGGTTCATAAAGATAACCAATTGTACTTTTGGGGACAAAAGCTTAATGTGGCACGCAAATCAATGCAAATTTTTGTTTTTTAACATAGATCACATGTTTAACAGGGACAATATGGTCATTTCAACATATTTACATACACACAAACAGTGGTTGGTTTAACAAATACAAGGGTTTCAAACACACAACAGGGGTTGGTTTATCAATAACTAGGGTTTCAAACACACAAACAGGGGTTCTTATAAATAAACAATTGTACTTTTTTGGGACAATAGCTGAACGAGGCACGCAAATCGATGCAACTTTTTGCTTTATGGCAGAGATCACATGTTTACTTTTTGACAAAAAATTGCATTTTTATATTTTTATTTAATCAGAAAGTTTTTTTTTACATAAAGGTAAGTTTTTGGAAAAAAAAAATTATTGTAAGTGGGCATTGTTGGCCACTCACAATGAGCGTTTTATCATTCCTCGTGTCACAGAGTCACAGTGATTTTTGATATGTCACTTATTAGATATGCATGATTTTATCATAGACCACTATTCGGGCTTATTAAATATGCCTGATTTTATCACAGACTACAATATTATACTTCCTCCTTTTTTAATAAATATGCATAATTTTATTATAAATCTTTGAGTGCCAATATTATTTTATGTATTGTTTTATTGTTCTTGTACTGTTTTAGTATTTCCCCTATACTTTAACGATAATTGAAAACCTACTGATATGGGTTGGGCTAGTGATAGGGATGGCAACAAGTCGGATCTGGACTGGGTCCTTATAGAGCCGGATGCAAATATGTTTTCATACTCCAGATTTGACCCGGGCCCAATGGGTCTGAAAAGGTTGGAGCCAGATCCAAATTCGACAGATCTTGCGGTTCTGTGTCGAAAAAGAATCTGTCCATAATTTATACTATTCTACCTACTTTTTCCAATTAAAATATTTTTTAAAGCAATAAAATTTTATTTTTTTGCATCTCTCATGAAGGAAAGATTAATTCCATTACAACTAATCAGGAAATAAAATACAATAAAACTAAAATAATGTCAAGACAATTTGTATAATAAAATCACAGCAATTAGTAAACTTTGTTGCAAAGCTTGGTGTTTATTATCAAGGTTTTGTCGCACCTTTCTACTCTCATTGGCCACATCTCATGAATCATGTACTATAATTTTGTTTGAAATTTACTGACTAATCTCTTGAATGTCTTAAATAATCTCTGGACATGAATTATTAGCAAAATTAGTCAGTAAATAGTTTCAAGAAACAAAGGATCTTCACCTTGAATATATATCCAGGAAAAATAAGATCTCGTACTGCCTTTATCTTCTCAGAAATACACAGAACTAATGATCAACTATCTTGTATTCTTGTTACATGAAAAGAAAGTCGAAAAAACAAGACACAAGAATTAATCACTAAAAGTGAAGCTGTAGAAGAGATCATGAATGCCCGATGCAGGGGGAACCACAATGGTCCATTACGTGATTTTAATGCATAACTGAACCAGTCTGGGCCATTAGCTCTATTTGTAAAGTTCACATTGTTCAGAGCCCCATTCATGCAGCCTTCGATGAACTCAAGAATCTTGTAGAGAGATCCCTGTAGTCTGTACTGAACGTCACAGTTACTGCGGCCACGACGCAAGAAGTCAACAGATGAGACAGAGGTTGCTTCTTCCACATGTAGAGGCTCATTCAAGTCTGCCAGAGCCCAAGGTTTACTGACATGAAGATCAGGGAATGGACTCATATCGTCAGAATCTTTTACATCACTGAATTGCTCCACTTCATCGGTGTCAATATATTTGTCAGCTGGGAGTTGCAGATCGAGTATTCGTCTTTTAAGTTTTGTGGTCTGGACTCTCACTTGAATTCTTTGGGCTATAGCAATTTGGGGATGTACTTGGCCCAGCTTGTATGCTCTTTCCTTAAGCAGAATAAAAATTGAAAAAAAGAATACTGAAGGTATAGGGAACTGTAATGGGAGGTCTACCACAAAATGAATTTGACAACGGGAATTTTGGACCATTCCATCTTTGCACATCCTCGTATTGTGTTTGGGACGCTTGAAGAAGATGATGTTTCATAGGGAATTCGCTGTTTAAATTGTTTTTCCTCCTAACCTCATACATCAGATCTCCTTGTACTCTGTATAGTCGATGTAGTTCATAGACCTATAAGATACATGTATACGGTAGGATCTTTGTGAAATAGATTTAGGACTCAAATTTTCATTAGGTCCATCAGCATAAAGTTTTCAGATGACGATATGTGTAACCATACATACCTGATTCTTAAATATGGCTTCATGTTCAATCATTGTTTGCTTTACAACAACTTTGTCATATCCTGCCTGTGTATCAGTAACAGTCCTAGGCAGAAAACCATGATAAAATTGTCCTTTGGATAAATTGCTCTCGCCAAAACAAGAAGGCCAACTAGTACCATTAGATTCACGATTAAGGTCTTTCATTGAGCAATGTGCAGGCAAATGATTCTCAGTCTGCACCTTTGTTCCCATTCCTGCCAATTAAGGCAAAATAATCCGAGTAAGAAATAGACACCATCAGATTACAATTGGAAACAGCAGCAATTATGGACTCCACAGACATATCAACAAATCAATCCACATGTACTGGTTGGAGAAGGGAAATAAAACTACAGAAACTTGTATTCTGCCTCCTGCACACCCACCAGTACATAGTCCTGAAATCAAAGATCATCTTGCAACAGTTCACACGTCACGTCGCTCACATAATTGATACAAACATAGACATCTTTGCAGAGATCAATGCTCACTATCCAACAAGAAATGCCAACTAGTTTGACCCTTGGCAAGGTAACCTCAGGAATATAGGACTTCAGCAAAGAGCCTTGCACCACAGCTAGTAAGTATCCCTACATGCAGTAAAGCATATATGATGGATCGAAACACGGATGGCATCTGACATTGTGTCGTCCCAGCCCTCCAGGTTAAGTAGAGATAAGATATTAGAGTATATTCATACAGCTTAATGATAAATTAGAGCAGGCAATCTCTGACCTGACTGGATGACCCAACCTGATGTTATTAGAAGAAACCCAAACCTGCACCCAACTGAGCCTAGACACCCTAAATGTGACCCAATTCGACACATATAAAATAATTTGTAAAAAAAAATTCAAGTTTTATGACTTTAAACATATCTTGAGATTAGCCCATAATCAAACCCGAACCTGACCTTTGACCAGAACTGCCAACGAGACGAGATGCACTTTTCATGGGGATTAGGTTACACATGGGGTGATGGGGATCACTTTCATCTGGACAAGCATTCCCCAATGCCTATGTCAATCAGAGAACATAAGTTTATGTTAAGCCAATTGTAGGACACTAAGATCTATCACTATAAGTCCTATTCAGCCTTAAAGTCAGAAGTAGAATTTACATCAGTCATACTCATATCTATCATCATAAGTAGATAAAAGCTTGAGAATCATAAAACGCCATACTCACAAAAGGATGAAAAGGTCATTAACAAGGAGAATAAATAGGTTTCTCAGTAGAACATATCGAGGGGACACAGATAAGAAAAAGGTGCATGAACATTCCTTGCAATGAGCACACAGCTTTCCAGCCATATTCCCAAGAGGATAAAGTTGAAAAAAATCTTAACATTTCCAGTTTGAGACAAGTAATCTAAGGTCTATGAACCACCACCATACAAACACTGTATCTTCCTGTTCATTTATTTTGCTTATTATAGCAGCCTAGCAGGACCAGTTCCCCTTAGAAAAGTATACCTATAACTCTTCGTACTTTGTGATTTGAGTCAATCTATTAATTCATCTCTACTATTTGCAATGGTGCATTTAACATCCCTGATACAGTCTATTCACCTGATTCTATGAGCTGAATTTTGGTATAGCCATCACAATTGAAACAGCTAAAGCACTTTTTTAGATCGCTTTCAACAAGCATGCATAGAAATAGCTAGTTACAATGTACAGACACCCAAAGAAAAACAATTTTTGTGTGAGCAAAGGGAACAACAACCAGAAAGAAACTTGAGCTTGACAAGTAAGATGGAGCTAAGATTGTTGGAAGAATGAAACAAGTAGGAAAGTCAACAGAATACATCCACCCTGTGAAGCGACATTCAATTTCAGACATCTTTTATATGGAGTAGCGTTCTATCAGTCAAAAAGACAGCTAAGAGTCTACCTGTTAAATACAAAGTTTTTCTCATCGAATACAGGTGATTAAAGCAGTGACTAGGCCTTTGTTATCAAATTCAGTATCTGAAGCAAAACACCAAGTCGGATATGACCACTGCCAATGCTATTAATTCGTTCAATTGTTGTGTAAAAAACTAATTCTAATAAAAATTCTACTCATATTAGTAGTGGCAGTAGCAGCAGTGAGTTAGTTCTACCAAAACAACAACAACAACATAACTTCTGAACAAACAGCCATCTATTAAAAAGTATATATAGAAACACACTTAGCCATCTTCAAATAACAAAGAAAACTGATAAATTTTAAAAAAAATTGACCAGCAATCCTACGCTACTATATTTAGGAGCTTAAACTATGTGCTCATAAAGTAGAAGCAGCTACCTACTAAGTATGAGCAATTAGACAACAAATATGCTGCAGGCCTCGAATAAATATGATTGGCAATTACACTTGCCTTCAGGTTGGATGGAGTTCTGTACTAGATATGCTGTTAATTGTTACTGCTCTGCTCTTCCCAAAAATGGTTCTGCCAGATGGAGTTACATGGTAAATGCTGCAAATTCCGAAGCTAAAAACCCAATATTTTTAAGAGCAGCTACATTGAAAGCCTGAAACTTTGTTGCTCTGATAAATATAACAGGAGTCTTGGTTGCAACTACGGCACTAAGAGCAGCGCCTCCTTGCGCGTGACCATGCATTCTACCAACAATTACGGCCCCAACAGCAATATTTTCCTTAAAAGCTTGAACTTGATCGAAAGCAGCTTGACCAATACTACTATCTACAACAAGGACGGCAAGATCTGGTTTGGTCGCCTCAGCAATTAGGCGCATTTCTTCAAATAGATCAGCCTCTTGCATGTGGCGTTCACTGGTATCAATAATAATGAGATCGCGACGGGTTTTGCTTTTAAATTTTTCTACCCCATTAACAGCAATCTTCACCGGATCCAAAGATCCTTGACTTCCAGAGAAAGAAAGATTGGCAAGAGAAGCGTATCGTGACAATCGTTTATAGGCAGTAGGGCTTGTATCAGCACAAACAAGAGCTTGTTGGAAACCAATGCTCTTATGATAAGATGCATAGTGTGAACAACTAGTGGTCTTCCCCGAACCTGGCAAGCCTACAAACATGACGACACTCGGTTCACCTCTCTTCACAGTGAATGTCGGCTTCACAGGCTCAAACATATTGCACAGCTCATTGATTACAGTCTAAAACAGAGATTTTATCTAATTAGCTAAATAACAAATATATTCACTTCACACTTGACAGCCAAATAAGTGGTTCTTTGTTATACAGGAATTATTGTAGGCAATAGAAATTCCCATGATTTTCTGATTTGGGTAGTTGTTTTGTTGACAGGAAGTAGGGAAAATGGGGGCAATGAAAATTCCAAGTAATTGAAATTCCCACAAAACGTGAAAAGTTTATTCACCCACCCCTTTGGTCATTCAAAATTCCCACATTAGTTCATGTAAAGTACAAATTCCTTGATGTGACCAAGGATGTTTTGGCCTAGTGGTTAAGATTGAGGTGCTGTGAACGATAGGTCACAGGTTCAAATCCCCCCTCCCCTTCTTTGTACTTTGTACTGCCTTCGTGGCTCCAATGGATCAAAAAAAAAAAAAAAATTCCTTGATGTCAACCAAACACATCGATTCATGGGACTTTTTTTCTTTTTTTTTGTAAAAAAGCAAAACTTGATAATAGTTTAAGCAAGCCTAGAGTAGTTAGGGAGCGTTTGGTTTGAGATATTGAAACAACCACCACTCATATGCTCTACAATTGTAAAATAATTGAAGAAGACACACACACAAAATATAAAAACATCTATATAAATAAATCATAATAAGCCAATTGATTGGTTCCAATTCAATCCAGGATATTACAACAACGAATTTGCACAAATCAAAACCATAAATTTTTCATCAGCTTATACGGAGTAATACACAGTTGAATTTCTTTAGATATATAATACACAACTATTACTGAAATTGAATTAATTTTTAGAAAAGCAATTTTTAAAAAAAAAGGTAGGTACCTGATGAAAAATTTTGCGGCTTTTATGAGGAAGATGATCGAAATCAAGAGATCTCCTGATATTAGCAATGAAACTGTGTACAATTGTATCCTTAAATTGGGCCTGCAACAGTGAAACAGTGATGTGATCAAGATTCAAGATATTGATTGGCTATTTTAGCATCGACGAAAGTTGCATCGTTCATCTGCTGAAGAGCACCGGATATGGCCTCCCATAATTGGGACAACACCATCTTCGCTTAATTTTTTCTTTCGGATTTCTAAAACCCTAGGAATTTTTTTCTTAAATAATATAGTATCAAAGTATTAATTCCTCTTATGCGCTAAACTTGAAATTAGTTACATAGATACGGTATATGTAACACAGCACGCAAAAAAAAAAAAAATCGACAAAGAGTAGTGGTTAACTTTAAGTTAAGTTGCTACTGATGTTAGCAGTTTACAAGGTAAAACCGCTACTTGGTGTAGCGGTTTATACCGTAAATCGCCATTGAAAGACACAAAGAGAATGCGCGCCACACAGGCATTGAGCGTCCCGCGCACAGCAAGCCTGCGCTGGACGTGCACAGCAAGCCTGCGCAGCGCGCAGCCAGCGTGTGCCCAGCGCAGGCTTGTTGCGCCCCTCGCACGCCACGTGCGCGGGACGCACGACTCCTGTGTGGTGCGCATTTTTTGTTCAAACTATTTTTCTACTGACAAGTTATTAAGCAATTAATATTACAGGGAACGTAGCAGATTGTTCAAATTATCTGATTAATATTAGAACAGTTCTTTAGGTCTTGACTCTTGATTAACAATAATAACATGTGAGGTGATGAAAGCATTAAATCATACAATCATGCATAGGCATATGAATAATAATAATATGATATAAAAACAAATATAAAAAGAATAGAGATTAGGGAAGAATGTACAGTAAGAACGTTTTTATATTAAATATCTACATCAGGAAAGAAATAGTTAGTAACTTCAATATAAAAATAAAGGATTTATTCAAGGGACACTCATGATTATACCGTGGCTTGGGTCTGAGAGATTGACAACTTTTGAGACGAACAATCGTGAAGCCTGAAAATCTGAATGCGTATGTAGATCTGAATGTATGTGTTTTTGTGTGAAAATTATGAAAGTATGAGTTTTGTAGAGAGGTTTTGTAAGTGTATTCGTAAAGTGTCGAAGTGTATAAAGTTGTAATGTAAAAGTGTCTTTTTTTAATTCGGAAAACCGTCATGTATTTATAGGAAAATACTAAAAAAGACAGAAAAGAAGCTTGCACGTGACACACAATGCCACGTGTCAGGCGCAGATTGTTGTGCCTAACACTGCTGGACATGTGCACTTGGCACACGTGGTGCGCCAGGCGCACCGCCTTGTGCATGACACGGTTTGACAACCTTTTTATAAAACGCGTTTTAACGATTTTCTTTTATCCTTTCAATTCGGAAATATGATTTTACGAGATAAAATCCGATTGTATATTTGAAAAAAATATAATTTTATTTAAATAAAACAATCAATATATATATATAAAGGAGGAACTTTTCGGGAGCATAGGGAGCTCCTCAAGATTTCGAGGCCATAGAGCGCGCCACATAGGATTGACATGTCATCAAATTTTATTTTTATCTTTTAAAAAAGTAGAGTTCTACATAGATTTACATACACATAAGGAGTTCTAGATAAGCCAAAATTAGAGTTTGGTTTTGAATGGACAACGTTAATTATTATATTATGTAAACTGTGTATAACTTTTGCTACGTAATTCAGAATATTATAATTTTTGTTCCATTGGATAGTGCTCGAAATATGTTCCGAAATAAGATCCATTTACAATATGGTTCTACAACTTATGAAATAGATAGCGCCACGTAGGATTGCCATGTAATTAATTTTTATTTTAAATATTTTTAAAAATAAAGTTCTATACATATTTAAATACATAAAAGGAGTTTTGCATAACGAGAAATTAGAGTTTCGTTTTGAATAAACAACCTAAATTATTGTATTACGTAAATTGAATATAGCTTTTGCTACCTAATTCAAAACATTATAATTTTTTACCATTTGAGAGTGCTTGAAATATGCTTCAAAATAAGATCCATTTACAATATAGTTTTACAACTCATGAAAATATATTTAACTAGATGAATGGGAAGACATTATTTAGTCTTTCTTTTAGATAAATATAATAATAGCTGTAACTATAGTGTACTATATGTGACTACAACATTTTATCATAGGTCCAATTTACAGGATTAAACATATATATAATCTTTCAACCTCAGCCTTACGAGTACGGATCCTCTAGAGTTTTAATCAAATTATTTTACAAGGTAGAGTTGTATATGAACCATACATTTTAAAATCAAAGGCTCATATTGGTGGAAGGGGAGAAATAAGGGGTGAATTTTGATGAGAAAAAACAGAGGGTTTTTTGGAAAGATAATGCATGAGCCATTGGTTTTTTATTCAATGGTTGATATTACTCAAACTCTATATTGTAGAGTTCGTTTAGAACTTTAGAGGATCCAAACACCAGCCTTACTCAACTGAACCAAAGCAATTTAGTATTGCAACCAAATTTATTAAGGAAACTTTGTTGTTACATATATATTAGAGTTTTGGATGATGAAAAAAATTAGTGTATGATTTTAAAAAACAACCTTAGAATATTATAGAGAGCTCCACCTAAACATGACATGTCATTCTTTTTAATTTTTTTTTTCAAAGTAGTGTTTAACATAGATATAGATATAGGTGTTTTTAATAAGTGAAGATTACACTTTGATTTTAAATAAACAACCTAAATTATTCAACTATGCAAATTGAATATAATTTTTGCTACATAATTCGCAATATTATAAATTTCTTACCATCGGAGAGTGCTCGAAATATGTTCCCATATACAATATTGTTTTACAACTTATGAAAATTTATTTATTTAGATGAACAATAACATATTCTTTATTCTTTATTTTAAATACATATAAAAATAACTATAAAAATAGCGTATTACATGTGACAATAGCAATTATGTCTTTCAAAATCAAACTTTTAAAAATTGAATTATATAAAGATAAAAAATACATATTTGTAGTTTTGAGCATACCATGATGGCATTACATGAAGAATCAAATGAAAGTTTGTCAACGACATTGCAGAGGTATTATGCAATTGACTAATTATTTGATTCCTAGAATATTTGTTGTATACATAATTATTTATGTTTTTCTATTTCATATATCTATATGTCAGATCTTATTCTTTTCTCAATAAACTTAATTCTACTAAAACTAATTGGAATATCAAGGTTCGAGTTTCTAGACTATTTGTGGTTGCAGATCATAAAAAAGGGGTAAGTTTGATAAGTCTTGATATGGTCATGACTGATGAAGAAATTTCTTTCTCTTAAATAATATTTTCGATTATTAATAGAGGTTAGTTTTATATTTAATTTTTTTATATTCATGATACCATCATTATAATCTTATTTTTTGCTTTCCCATCTTCTATTCTATATGCGTTAGTGTTTATGTGCTATATTAAAAGTTGAAGTTATGGCTGACACTCATATTTTTTTCTCTATTCTTTCGACTTGCATCTATTGAATTATTACCCTCTACTTTCTTAAAGTATCGTTCATGTATTTTCCATGTTAAAACTGTGTTAGCTATTGTTAGTCATACCAATTATTGGGATACTATTTAATAATAGACTTAGCTACAATATTCAATTGAATATTAAAAATATAAATTTATATATCACAATAACAAATCTAGAAATTGAAGTATAATGATAAATACTTCTCTGTCTTTTTCTACTGCAACAATGGGTTTGGACATGATTTTTAAGAAAATACAAGAAAATGGGTAGTTTAGCATAGAGGGGTTAACTAGAGTAGTGGATAGGTAAATCCTTAATAAAGTAAATGCAACTTTATGAAGCAATTTGAGTAATTAATGATTGTTTTATTAATATAAAGTCATAAAGTAAAGGCGATGTTGTCAACTATAGTTTTTTTTTACCAAAAGTGGAATGGTTCCAATAGCGGAAACTACCCAAATTGGTAATTGTTACAATTAGAAAAAGAATGGAGGAAGTATATAAATACAAAGGTGTTGAAAAATCTCATTTTACAACAACAAAAAATCAACAATGTTAATAAAAATTAGCAAAAAATTAAAATAAACAACAACCCGTGCAACGCACGGGCTTCAAAACTAGTTAATTATTATTAAACAATTAATTGGGCTTTTTTAAAGAATTGGACTTGAAATATTTTTTCTGGGCTCAAAATGCAATTAATTATCAGGAATAATTAAGTAGGCTTTAAATAAGATTAAAATAAACTTTAACACTTAAAAAATAGTTGTAGGCTGGATTTTCGGACTGCTCTCGCCTTGGGTCGGACCAATTAATACTGCTGTATGTTTCATCATTGGATCCTTAAATGGGGAGACACAATTATGTGTCTAGAGTAGGTTGTACAAAATCTCATATAAGACTGTCTTGCAATAGTTAATGGTATGTCGGGGGCAACTTCATCCCTTTAAGGTAACGGTGATCCCCTTAGCTTAATAGGTGATTTTTCAGGATATATAGCGCGATAGTCTTATAATAACTTTATTATAAGTTGGTATATTACTCAATATTTTATAATATGCATGTTTTAGTAAAGAACGGATAAACGGATTGGTATAGGCCCAGTTCTTTTGAACTTAATTTCAGTTTAGTTCGGCCAGCTCAGTTAATTATATCGTTATTATTATTATTATTATTATTATTATTATTATTATTATTATTATTATTATTATTATTATTGCTAAGGGACGCCCGAAGGCATTTGATAAGCATTAAATATATTTCCAAAAAAAGTGTATAAATCTTGTAATGCATCCCAAAATCATACGTCAACCGATATAATTAATGTTTTGATTCATTTATTATTTCTATTTTTAATTATCTTATCTAACGCCCAAGGGATGCTTGTTAGCTTTTAGGTTATGTTGATTCAATTCCGTTCAACTTATTAGCTCAAAAGAACGGGGCCACAAACATAGAAAAATGAGTTAGTCTTGCGTGGACCTGGTCCAAAATAATATTATTGTGGACCAAAACCACTTATTTAACATAGTGACCTTTTTTCCATATAGTAACTTTTTCAAATTTTAAGTTACACTATATAGTTACGATCTACCATAGTGACGATTTTTTTTAAATATAGTAACTCTTTCTCACATTAGTTTATCATGATGAAATTTTCACTTTGTGACATAGTAACCTTTATTTTTTTATAGTCAAACTTCATAATTTATATCTATTCATCTTTTATATTTTTTTTATATATTTTTTTTCATAAATAACATGAATTAACATTAGGTCTACGCTAATTTAGTGTGGATCAAGTCTATATAAGTTTTTTACTTGAAAAATAGGCGAGTCAATTATTTTTGGAAGCAAAATAGGCGTGTCAACTGTCAATTATCGTGAAAAACCTCTTATCTAATTCTGTTCGAAGTTTCGAATTTTTCTGTAAATCCCTCTATAGTCTTGGCTAGTGAGTTTTCCCTCTCTTCGCATATTTCACTCAAACAAACGTCTCTCTCTCTCTCCTTCGCTACTCTCAGGTACGGTTCTTTACTCTTTTTTTGTTTTTTTGTAACTTAGCATTTCTTTGATTTAATCTTCAATTTACCTAATTCAATTTTTGTTCATAATTTTGATACTGAGAGTATCTAATTCAGTTTATCTTCAGATATTGAGTAGAATTTCTTGATTTTATGGTAATTGTGAAGTAGTTATTAATTAAACGAGGTTTAAGGTAGACTAGATACCAAAATACTTCCATTTATGAAGTTTGTTCTACTAGCTATTTATTTCGCTTGATATTTGGAGATAATAAAGTACTATGATTCGCTTTGATTATTGCTTGATAAAGTACATTATTGGAAAAGTGAGATGTGAATGTTGCTATTTTAGGAGACGTTTTGCTTTTTTTTGTTTTGTTTTGTTTTGGTTGAATTGGTTTTATAATTTAAAGACTTCAATTGGCCTCTTTTTGGACACTTGGTGATAGAAAGAGATGATTTACCATTTAGGGTATCTTTATGTGGATTTAACTTGGGAATGCGGTCATTGGGATTTATTGGTGTTCGAGTTTCATTATGGTTGCGACAATGTGATTTTGGAAGCTAAATCGAAATGGTAAGGATTGAATAATTCATGCTTGCCCTAATTAGACGTCCAAAATATTACACCTTTCTGTTTCTAAGTAAAGTTTTCCTATCTCTATTCCTACATTTTATCTTACTTTTGTATCTCCATCCTCACGCTTTCTCTTAATTTTTGTTGCTCTATCATTATTGTTTATTCTTTGCGAAAAGCCTGAGTGTAAAATTTTGCTACGGATCTTATATTCCTTTACCTTACTTTGGGGGTCAAAAAGTGTGCAATTATACCTTAGATGGAAAGAAAAAGAGGAAGTAATGAAAGGACCTTCGATGGACTTCATTGTTTAACATATGCGGTTTTCAGCAAAACATAACAGGTATTAACCATGGGAAAATTCACATAGTTAAATAATTATAGGGTATCTGCTATGGCATTGTGGTCATGGGAGGAATCGAGTAAAGGTGCGTAGCATTGTGCGGATTAAATGTAGCGGAACCAAAGTTGTAGCACATAATTTTGTGTCTTTTTGAGGAACTATGTGATTCACACGACCTTGTGGTGTTTGAGGGCACAATTGTCTGGTGTATGAAGGCACAACAATGTTGTTTTGATTGTTGCTTGTTTTGGTTTTGTTCGACATGGATGACCTGCAGGTTAATGAGGCATGATTCAGAAGACTTATTGTTGGTATATCACGTAGAAATACTATCTTGGTTTAGTTTCATATTATTGTTAAAATATTTTTGACCATTAATATTATCAATAAGTAATACTTCCTCCGTTCCATAATAAGTGAAACACTTACTATTTTAGTACGTTTCAAAATAAGTGAAACATACCTTAAATGGAAAAAAGAAAGTGACAAAATGACAAGAGTACCCATCACAAACTTGTGTGGTTTGCTTTTCTCTCTCCTCCTTTTGATAATGAAAAGGGTAATTTATGACTTTTTGCCTTTTGAAAGTGATGTTTATTAAATCTTGTGCCCAATCCATATGTTTCACTTATTATGGAACGGAGGAAGTATATAAAGTTGATATTTTGATGAATGAGATGAATTTAACAAAATCTCACATGACAACGTTTTTATTCAAATCTATATTACAAATGATGATCTAAGTGGAATATGTGAATAGTGCAAAAATTACAAAGTCTGGAGATTAAAAGAGAACGATGGAGTAACTAGAAGTCTACTGTAGTTAAGAATGCTTCGTTTTAATTATGCGTCTTTCCTAAACAAGTCCTAGTAGGATTATTTCATAGTTGTAGTGGAATTAGGTTGGTTCTCAACCCTTATCAAAAGGGATAGTTTGCTCCTTATATTGGATCCCCAATGTATGAGAAAGTCTTGTGAGATAACTTGCAAGGGTTCCTACCAATTGCGCCGAAGAGTTTGGGGTTCTCAAATGACTATGAATTGTGTTATTTGACACTTGTAATATTTGCAGGTATAATGGATTTTCTTAACACACTGCATGTGAATCTATAGGAACCTCGTTCGTTTGTGCTACTCCTTGTGCCACCTTTACTAATCGGCCGTATGTAAAGTAATAGCTTAAAAGAAAAGGTAAGGAAATCAGTGCTAACTACTTCAGAACAATGGTTGGCATAGTATATCAAATATAAAAGCAGATTGGACTTGAATCTTTAGTTGAAATTTATTTAGAGTTCCCTTATTCTTCCCCTTTCATAAAAGAATAAGTTGTGTATTGCATTGATGGTTTTATTTGTTTAATGCAGAATAAACATTGGGTTAAGTAAAATAGATGAAGACCGAGCCGAATTAATGAAAGAGAATAAGGAGGCCTTTGCCATTCTGGGCTGGACGGACGATCCATAGTTTTCCCTAGATCTATAGACAATCATACGGCTCCCATTCCATAAAAATTCTATTAATATTCTATAATATCGATATCTCCTCTCCCTTTCTCACCTAACCATTGCTCCATATTCCCAATCTAACATTCTTTACCCTGAGGTATGCCTACCGTTTCTCTACTTGGTTTTTTGTAGTTATTGCTTACCTTATTGTTCTCAAAATCTAATCCATTAGTAAATTCCCTTTTTTATGCTATTGATAATTAAGCGCACTATGCGGCAAACCTAGGATCTAGTTATAAAATGTAGTATGTTTACTTTCACTATTAAGTTTATTTGATACTCGAATTATTGCAATCTTCCACCAAATGAGTAAGTGTGTCGTTTCAGAGAATACTATAGCTCGCATAATAGATTTTGGGGGAAAGTTTCATTGATATAAATTCTAGATCATTGGATTCTGTGGCAAACCTAGCAACTACTTATAGTTCTCTGTAGATTCACTTCCGTTGTCTTTTCTTAATATTTCCCTTGATATCCTAGTTAAGAGTTGACCTCCCTTCAGAGTTTAATATAAGCCCCTTAACATTGATGTTTAAGAAAAGTTAATGAGTTGCAGGCTTGCAGCTTGGGTTTTAACTAACTAATGATAAATAGGTTGGCATTTTCATGATATAACGAATTTTACAAGTATGTGAAGACTTAATTTGGCCAATTTTTTATGAACTAACTGTTTATTCATGTTATTTGACTAAATTTGATTGTTAATGATAAAACACCTCTTGAAGTTCCATCTCACTGATTAGTTGTTTTTTGGTTTGCTGAGTGTATCAACTATCAACCATGATCTGCCTCGTACTTACCTTGGTCGGCCTTTAAACTTTAACCCCAGTGGAGTAGTTTGTTGGACTTGGTTGTATTTTCTTTTCCCCTTTAAACTTATGATGGATGCAGCTAGAAGATTGGACAGACCTATGAGGGTTATCGTGGTCTGTTGTAGAGGAGGAGAGGGATCAATTTGTGAGATGGGATCATGTGTGTTGATCGAGGGTGCAAAGTGCTTGGTTTTTGGTAATATGGTGTCTATAAACATCACCCTAGTGGGTAAGTCAGAAGTGATTGTGGCATTTACCACTTTGGCCTAGAGCTGGATTCTCTTTGTCACAGAGTGATCCACGCAGATATGGCATTCAATGGAAAGGATGGGCTGTGGTAACGGGGTATCAGGTTTCTCTCACAAGCTATTGTAAGGTCGCTTCACAGAATTTGCCGGGTGTATCAACCATGATTTGCCTCTTACTTACCTTGGCCTCCATTTAAACCCAGTGGAGTAGTTTATTGGATCTTGTTGTATAGGAGGTTTCTAGAATGTTGGATGGTTGGAAGAGACTGTTTGTTTTAGAGTTTGTATGACTGTCATTTAGACTTGTCTTTCTAATGTACCTTTTGTATTTTCTTTACCCCTTTAAGCTTCTGGTGGTTGTAGCCAGAAGATTGGTGGGCTATGAGGATTTCTCGTGGTCTGGGTTAGACGAGGAGGAGAGGGATCAAATTGTGAGATGGGATTCTGGGTGTCGATATAAGGTGTTAAGTGCCTGAATTTGGTAATGTGGTGTCTAAAACAGAAGTATCACTCTAGTGGGTAAGTGGTTGTGGCATTTTCCACTAGAGGCACTTTGCACCCTGGGTTAAGTATAAGGTGGGTAATGTTGAGGGCAATGTTCTTCGGGAGGATTTTTGAGCTGGGGAGCAGCTCTTGTGTCATTTTTCCCTCTCTCATAGACTGTCAATTCTCACTGAACACCTATTTTCTTACTTTCGAGTCAGGGATAGTGATAACTTTTACTGAAAATTTCAATCTAGGAGGGACCTTCATGCTCAGGAGTCAGGAGTTAAGGGAGCTTACTAGCTTGTTAAGAATCCTTGAATCTGCTTCTGTGTCGGGTTCCAGGATAGGAGAGTGTGGTTGGTTGATTCTTTGCGTCTTTATCTTATGGGTTTTATTACATGCACCTTTAATGGCTTTACATATTTTTCCTCTTTCTATTTCTATCTAGAACTGGAAGGCTTAAAATCTGAAGCAGATGAAAGCCTTTGCATTGGATGCTAGATAGGGGAAGCTCAATACATGTGACAAATTTGCATTTCACAAGGTATTGTTCCTTTCGCAAAGGTAACTACGGATTGTTGTAAAATTGTTCCATTTACTGTTTTGGTTCATTTTCAAATATGATACGTGAGGTCTAGAAGGCGAAAGGTAGGGCTACTCGAGTTCAATTCAGAATTACAATAAGCTCTTATAAGTGTAGATGGTTTCCAATTTATTCAAATTAGTCTAGGTATGCTCCAATAGGTGAAAATGCCAATGCATTTTTGGCAGGGTGAGCATTATGTGGCTGAATTGTTCGGAGAGGAATGCTAGAATTCTTGTGGCTAGAATTCTTGTTGGTTACTTTATGGAAGCGAATGGTGTATTTCACTTCACGTCACGCCTCCCGGATGTGCCCCTTCCTGATGTATTGCAAAATTGAGCTCTTTCTCTCTCTCTTCTTTCGCTTTGAAATATGGTGGACTTCTGATGGCCTTTTTGATGTCTGGAGGTTTTTAGTCAAAGTTCCCCTTCTATGTTTAAGCTCTTTTGCAGCTTAATAAAAACGAGTTTAAAAAAATTAGTGTTTTCTTAATTTTTTTTTGGAAAAACACTAGTGGTAGCAAATGAAGATTAGTTTTTACCTCTTGCATCTTACCTTTGCATTTCTTCTCTTACCGTATCTTCGTAATTGGTCATCCTTCACTTCTTTATTACTCCCCTGCCTCACCGGTCACCAGTTCACCACCTCTTGGTCTGTCCAATTAGCTACCATACCTATATCACTACCAATATTAACCAAACCTCGTGGACTTGTAAGAGCGAAATAAGAGGAGGGATGAGGAAAGAAGGCATATTTTTTTGTAGGGATCAAGATGCTAGCGGCCTCAATGGGAGAGCAATAGAAGAGAGGGATGGAATTATACAT